>JAWPHD010000928.1:0-377168 GCA_037043455.1 Cyrtodaria siliqua
TATGCTACAAAAAATCCTGATGGTAGTGGCGTAACAATTGTAAAACCGGGGCGTTATGTAGTTGAAGCAGACCTTGCATATACTGTTGAAAATACAGACATTGGTATAGAATATTTTAGTTTGTTTAATGCGGGTGATCGGGAACCATCTTATCAACCAAAAATAGAAAATGGTAAACGAATACTAAAAGAAACATTTGAAGCATATCTTCCAAAATCTCAATATTGGGCCATCTTTACAATCATAAAATATGACACTACTCAAGTTTTTAAATTTGAAATATCTAGTTTTAAACTGTTTTATATAGGTGATTTATTTTATCTACTAATATATATGATGGAACAAAAAATTGTATTATCATCAGAAAGAGCTTCAATAATTAATAGCTCAAATACACCGAGTAATTTTACAACCGTATTTGACAGACCATTAATAGTGGACAAGAACAAGCAATATGTTATTGGACTTTATAAGATTAATTCTATGACTTACTCATGGTATAATATTAGCGAGGATTTTAATAACAAAGTGATAAGGTATCACAATGGAACAGATAGGAAAAGTATTATTTTTACAAATGGAAATTACAGTTATGCCGATATCGATAATTATATAAAAGAAACATTGTCTGTAAATAGTGATTTAACTGATGACTTACCTGTCCTGATAAGAATTGAATTTAATTTATCAAGTTTCAAATGTTTAGTTACCATTCGTAATTTTCATACTTGATTTGAGAGAATCAAACTTTCACACTTTGATTGGGTTTGACAAAGATGCAGTTATTAGAGAAACTAAATTTGGGACGGTAGTACCAAACATAACAAATTCTATTGATACTTTATATATCCACTGTGATTTGTTAAGTAATTCTATTGTTGATGGATCATATGTGGATGTTATTTATGAAATAAGTACAGCCGACCTCACGAGGTCATATCCTTTCAGAGATGAACCGATAAGAGTCGGGTTCTGTGGAGTAAACAAAAACGATCATTAACAGTATCAATATTTACATAACTGATTTCTCCGGTAAAATTATTAATCTTAATGGAGTTCATACGTCATTTCGATTTGTTTTGAAAGAATTAGTGTAATACAAGTTGAGTAACTTATGTTTTATCTAACATATGTTATATGACACGATTTAAAAAAGTTTATGATACTAGTATGGGAACCTATAATGGAGTTGACGGATTAACTGGAGTCGTTATATTTGACATTTTTTCAAAAGTTGGATCAAAAGTATTTAGTGAGTCTGTAAAAATAGCAGGCAAGAAAGCAGTAGAAACTGCTGAAAAACAAACCATAGAGAGTGGTTCTAAAAATCTTGGAGATAAAGTAGGTAAAATGGCTGCTGATAAATTAGTTTCAGTTATTAAACCTAAACCAAAAGGTGAGATAATTTTAAAAGAACTTACAAAAGCTGCCACAAAAGATGTAGCTAAAGTTGTGGCTGATAATATAATTGAAGAAGATTTAAATGCAAAAAAATAACAGATTACTATCCGGAAGAGGAATTCATGCAAGAATTAAACGATTAATTTAATCTAATTACTAGTATACATAGATGTTTCGAAGTGATACATATAATACTAGATATGAACATGTGCCTGTTCAGTTAGATACCCCCATAACTAGACCTGGAAATAATACTAGACAAATAAAAAGTGGTTATCAATTTACGTTAAATGATAGAAGTTCTTACTTTGATTGGTATAACGCATATTTTGAAATCAGTGTTCAAGTAAACACAAGCTTGCTGATGGAGCCGCTTTTGCAGCCGCCGATGAAATTGCTCTAATTAACGATGCAGCTTCATTGATTGATCAAATGCAAGTAAAGCAAAATGGAAAAACAGTTTATGATGGAAATAATCTTCACAGATTTGTTAATCTCAAAAGCCTGCTTGAAATGTCTGGCGATTATACAAAAACAACCGGAACAAACGAATACTTTTATTTGGATAATACGGCTGTGGCAGAATCTCGAGATGATCAAGCTGGTTATAATTTAGGATTTGCAGCTCGCCATGCTTTAATCATAACTAATCAAACAGTTGATTCTATAATTCCATTAAACAAATATTCCTTCTTTGAAGGTTTGGAAACAAACATGCTGCCTCCAGGTCAAATTCAGATTAACTTGCATCTGGCGGCTGATGATGTGCTAATTTTCAAAGCTGCTGGTGATGATGGTCGGGTGGTTATTAATAAATTAGTTTTGTAGATATCTAAAATGATATTTAACTCAGATGGTTTGGCTTATGTTATGTCAAATCATATGACATCAACAAGATGGACTTATCTTCGTGAAATGATACAAGAAAGCGGAAGTTCTCAACTAACTGAATCAGTATTTAGAATAACGGCTGGAGTTAAAAGTCCAAACCATGCTTTTGTTTATCAAGCATCTTTTCAAGCACAAAATCCTCATCTTTTGGATACGTTTAAGGTAAATGCTGCTAATACTAATTGCTATTTACAATCACCTAGACTGGACGTTTGAAACGGCGTATATTATCCAGAAACTGAATACAGCCATGATAATATAAGAATATTCAGAGATGTTATTAATTATTCTTACAAACAAAATGATAAAACACTGGAACTACTAAACGTGAGTAATTTTAAAAATCTTTTCGGAATGATATATTTCGATTTAAGTAACAAGGGAAATAAAGTCAGTATTGATCCAAAACAATTACGTTTGAGATACAAACTAAATATACCCCCGGGGACTCCTTATAAAATTTATGCTCTGGTTCTCTATGAAGATGTAGTTATTGATACTGTTGGAAATTAATTGGTAATAGTTTAATCTAACTTATAATATATATGACTTACGTAAAGTAGTTGATAGATTTAACAGCTGGCCAGAAACGAAGTCTGGCAAAAGCATATGAAAACAAAAGTGAATTAACGCTCAGGCTAAAGAATAATCAACTAACTGGAGATTTTCCTTTGCTACTGACAGCTACTCAGATTAACAATATTAACAAAGCAAAATCCATCGGATATGGATTGATATATATATATCAAAATCGCAGATGAGATCTCAGTCCAAGAATGGAGGCTTTTTGGTGCATTAGCCGGTTTGATGACTAAAACAATATTACCGACAGTTGCTAGACTCGCTCCGAAAGTATTAGCACCACTAGCAACAGGAGCTCTGAGTGGTCTGGCGAGTACTCGAATCGGTAAACTATTCGGAAATGGAATGGTAACTATCCCTAGCGGCAAAACCAAGCACTACTTGAATCAAGCTTGCTAACACCGTCACAAAGAAAAAAGATAATAAAGTCAAAAGGTTGCTGCCCTATTAAAACTGACAAGGCATCAACAACAAGACGGGGTTTTTCTTGGACTTCTTGCATCATTAGGAATTCCATTGATCGGATCTCTTGTGGTTTAACTGGAAAGGGTTTACAAGTAGGTAGAAAGGGAAAAGGATTGAGAGTAGGCAAAGGTTTACAAGCAGACTCACAAATTAGGCCATATAGAAGTATCCCATTCGTAAAAAGGTTAATTTTCAAAAACGAGTCTATCTCTAACTTAGACATAATAAAGTTAGGTATACAGAAATTCAGGGGAGTGTTTAGCAAGAACAAATTACCGGTAAAACAAAATAAACAAGAATGCGGTATTATTAATCTTGATGATTATACTGGACCTGGTACACACTGGACTTGCTACTGTTATAAGTATTGTTTTGATCCGTTTGGCTTGAATCCACTAAAAGAAGTTTTAAATTACATACCCAACATAAAATACAACACCATTCAGTATCAAGATAAAACAGTGTGTTATGCGGATATTTCTGTATGTACTTTGTCAAAAAGTTGCAAGAAGAAAACAGTCTGTACGATATTCGTTATAAAATATTAAAACCTTACAAACCTGTGGAAAATGAAAACATAATACGATCATATTTTGAAAAACAAAGTTTAGGCTAGACAAAGTTTTGTCTAATCATATATTATATATGAGTGTGTGAAAGAAAAGATAAATACTGAAAATGTTAATCCTCAGTATATTTTAGTAAAAAATGGTAGAAGAATGTTAAAAGCAACGTGTGCATCTTGCGGTATTACCATAAAACGTAATTTGTTAAAAGTACAAAAGGTGGAAGCATTGATATCCATAAAGCTTTGCTACCCCAAAAAGGGGCTAACACTTTCTGGTTATAAATGTTGCGTTCCTGGTAATCCGCTTGGCAGTGGAGAACATTCAAATGAATTAGATGATATTTGCAAAGAGCATGATCATTGTTATGACGAAAGTCCTAGTACTAAATCAACGTGCGATAAAAACATGCTGGCCGGTTTAAAAACGAGCAAATCCAAATCATTTGGAGAAAAACTCGCCAAGAATTTGATAGTCAAGCCTGTAATTAGTGCAAAATATAAATAGGACTCGGAGCATCAAAAAACAAGAAAAGGCGTTGAGATGGACTGATAAGCTAGCCGAAGAACTTCATAAACCTATACGAAGAAAGTTCACTCAACGCCGCGTGATTGTTAATGAAATAGATAAAATATGGCCGGCTGATTTAGTTGATATGCAATCGTTTTCAAAATATAATAAAGGTGTCAAATACTTGCTTACAGTTATTGATGTATTCAGTAAATTTGCTTGGGTTATGCCTGTTCCAAATAAAACTGGTATAGAAATTACTAAAGCTTTCCAAAAGATTATAAATACTGGAAGACAATGCAAATTTCTCTGGGTTGACAAGGGAGTAGAATTTTACAATAAAATATTCAAGCAATTTCTTGATGATAATAATATCGAAATGTATCACACGTTTTATTTCGGACAAGCTGTAGTAATTGAACGATTTAATAGAACATTTAAAGAGAGGATGTGGAAATATTTTACAGCAAACAATACAAATACATATTTAGACGTGCTACAGGCGATGGTTGATAAATACAATAATACAAAACATCGGAGTAAGGGAGTACATCAGGCTTTTCAAAGGGGTCTAGGGGTCCGACTTAAAATTGACAAATAATGCTATTTTCTATTTTAAAGCGCCTAAACATAATGAATGATGCTAAAAATGACCTCTTAGTTACAAAGAAATTCATTCTGTACAGTAATACATGCTATCCTAGGTTACGCACCAGGGTTAATTTCAGCATTTTATGCCCTATTCCGTCATAGCTATATGGTGTATTCAAAGTTTAAACCTTAACAATATGGTTCGAACATCATATTTTGATGGATATAAGTGTTTTATCATGAATTGGAACATTTTTATGATTTAAGATATTTCTAGAAAAATCCTGATGTACTCCCTTTAAAATGACACCGATTGAGGTCAGTCATGAGAAAAATAAAGGAATAGTGTATTTCAACTTGTATGGAAAGATGAAAATTAATAAAGCTTTGCCAAAGTTCAAAATAGGAGACAAGGTTAGAATTAGCAATTATAAAAGAACGTTTGAAAAAGTTTATACTCCAAATTGGACCGAAGAAATATTTGTTATTGATGAAATTCAATATACAAATCATGTGACGTACAAAATAAAAGATTTGAACAACCAAAACATTGATGGAAGCTTCTATGAATTGAAAATGTTAAAACCCGATCAAGAAATATTCAGAATTGAAAAGATTATACGACGTGAATTCAAAAAGGAACAAGCATTAGTCAAATGGAAGGGTTACAATGAGAATTTTAATAGTTGGGTACCGTTTAAGAATATTCAAGATATAAAAGTGCGTTAAAAATATGAAAATATAATATATTACTTTATATATGGAACAAACATCTGTGGAAGAGATATGTGAAAAACTTGAGGAGTTGAAAGGCAAACATACGAAAGCATTGTTGGCATGCAAACAGGGCCGGATGGAATATGATGTGATTCGTGCTGATTTTCTAGATACTAGGAAAAGTCAAATTAACAAAAGAGGGCGATTACTATCGGAAATGGATTATTATCTAGAAAAACTTGATCATATCGAAAGAAAGCTTTCAATTTGAAACGCAAAATACGCAAATGCAGAAAAATAAAATATTCCATGATCGAGTGTGATATGTATAGTGATGACGAGGACGATTGCCCTGTTCCTTCTGATTTTGTTTAACAGCTGAGACTGAAATCATCTACGGTGTTGGGTTTGAAAGATTCTGATTACCTGATCTACAGTTGTTTTATTTGGGGTTGATTATAAAAGTAGCAAGTTATATTATCAATTATTGCAGTGAGTTTTAAATTTGTTGGTTGGCTTGCCGGCCGACAAATTTACTGACTCGTTACATAAAATCCCACCGATGAGAAAAGTGTCCCAAACCCCTAGTTTCTATACTACTCAAGTCATATCCGTTTTTATCGGGCCAAATGACAACTGGCTAAACTAACGGTGCTGAAGGCACTATTATCGCCTTGGACCATTGGCTAGAGCGCAAGACATTCTCAAATTTGAAAAAAGGTTCAATTGAATAGAACCTCTCTTCAATTTCAATTTCCTTTGAATCAGCTGAATTAGACCAAAGTGCCGAACTTACGATTCCCAGGTCAGTTATGTTTTTCCTCATGAAAGTTATGATATTTAGATATTATCGAGTGTTTGTTAGTATATTTAAACAATAATTATAATAATATGATAGTAAAACATATATAGGTATCTCTCAAAACGACGAATACATCCACCTTTTGTTTGTTCTTATTTCATAGCACGCTTGCAATGTAGGTTGCACGCTTGTACTGCCTAGCATTTTTTGCGATAATTCTTCTTCAGTTTACCATATTTGTGTCTAGAAATTCGCATATGCACGTCAGATATCGATATCTATGGCTGGAAAATTCACAAGATAAATGTAAAGGTCTGACTATTGAAAAAAGCAGCATCTACATGTGTTATGCGATTTCCCCCAGGCAGAAAGGATTTCTCAAGCATGCGTAGATGGTCGATGCCCAAATTCTGGGAATAGTCGCTTTGGTCAATTGGCCACTGTCGAACAACTACCTTAAAGCTACAGACGCCCTATATCAATCGATTTCTTCTTTGTAGGCGTGTCTTTATTTGTAACTTCATGTTCACCAGCTTATGTCGAAATTGGATATTTAAGCGAGCAAATATAGCGCATGAAATCATTTACTGTATATACTTTGACCAGTGCGGTAACAGTAATTTTTACCGAAAAAAAAAATTAGCTTCTTTCGGGGCTCGAACACACGACCTTCTGATTTTAAGCCATGTGCTCTATCCACTGAACTACACCGCTACTTGAGAAGGTAGTATACTAACTACCATATATTATGAGGCAAAATAACTTAACATATTTGAACGCAACTAAAGATGGATCAATAAATATGCAGTCCATATTGTCGCACGTGTACATTAACATTGCCTGGTGTAATACTGTATCTTATCAATATGAAACTAATACTTTGTCTCAAATCAACTATATATTGCGCTTGATGAGTTTGTGTGCGCGCTCTTGTTATTACGTAATGCCTATTTAGTGTTAAAAATGCTACAAAATACCAATAAATAACAGTGGTCTAGAGGTTCAGCGTATATCTTTCAAATCTTACAAGTGCAAGACTGTGGTTCAAATCCCGTTCCGGGCAACTATTTTTTTATCGCATATATTCTGGAGCCGTATATTTATCGATGTTACCTGTACGAAGGCTAAATAAAAATGTGAAATTTTAGTAGTAGTATAAGGTTTTATTTTTCCTCGCCGTTGTCAACTAGGCCTTTTGGCGAGGGTTTCAATAGTAGTTTATTTATAATAATCTTAGTAGTTTAAATAATGTTACTAATGCTTATCAATCGCGCACGGATGGCAGGATCCAAGCAGACGCAAGACATGGCAATAGATGGTTTGCAGGGACGCAAGAAGATTAACTTGGCAGAGGCTGAGTGATGGGGACATAGATGGAATAAGCTCATGTTGGTCTATTTTATATATAAAATTCAATCGAGGATTATAAATAATAATTTTATTTTCCAGCGCCAGCGCGTCACCATTTCTTAAAAATGATTTAACTTAATATGTACATATATACATAATCCATGTTGTGTCTGCTTCATGCTCCCTTCCAAAGGGAATGGACTCTTATAATTATAAGCATATAATGTTAAAAAAGAAATCGTTAAAATGTCCAGTGTTGTTAGTAAGACATCACTCCAAATCTCTCAATATAAAATAATTCAATATGAGTTTTACGCTTATGAGAGCAAAAACGTTAAATAGAGTGTGTCCCTCCGCCAAAGCCACGGGGAGGCCACACTGGGGAGGGCATGGAGCAGAGGTATACATAGGTTTTACATGTTAATATTATGTACCCCGTTATCCCGATGTGTGCGTCAGATCAAACTAAAAATAGCATCTTCCCAGCTGTTGATATAAAATCAATGTGAAGTAATAAGCATATATAAAACTAAATAGGACAGCCAGGAATTTCTATTAACTTAACTGTTGATATAAAACAACCAAATATTAACATCACACACCGGGGCTGGTGGGGTCATACAAAGTAGTGTTACATGGAATTATACGACATAAGGGAGTGGGGGTGGATGGAGTGGGGGGAAATATGTAACTTAGTAATATTATTGTTTATAAGATAAACATTTAGGACATTTTTAGGACATATTTAATATTTAATAAGCATCTCCATGACACCAAAAGTATAGGGTTGACCCCACACTCATCCTGTCATGAAGTCCTATCAAAAGTCAGCTAGACATGTCCACGGCGCCATGAGGTAGGGCAGCCCCACACTCACTTAGTCGTGGCGCATTATATATATAAAAGTATGTGATTGGTCCTGGACCGTTGTGCCTGCGTTGTCATCAGACTCAAAAATCGCCCCAACGCATCCACCGGATCAGTCCCATAGTATAACTGTATCAATTAAGTAGTTTATAATATTCATATGAAGAATAACGTACGTCTCTGTGTTGACTACCACCCAGAGAGCCAGTACAGCGACCGTCTAACCAGGTGGCAGTCAATATTGAGTATGACCCTAATTTAGTCTACTATATAAGTAGACTATGTTATTCTTAAGAAGTTTATATATTATGCTGTTACTTACGTAGACTAATAAGTAATCATATGACGTTTATATAATGTTAAATACGACGATTATCTGCACTCTAATAGAAAGGGTTTACAATTTGGTAAAATTATACTGAATAAACGAATTTAAATCAAACCATCAGTGTTTTCGAGCCCACCAGACATAACATACAAGCTAATCCACTGGGCCGTCCAACATTGTAGTTTAGTCTAAATCTTCTTTTCAAATTGTGTGCCCACGATGAAAGAACTGAGAGCGCTAAATACTTGAACTCTATGTTTTTTGATAGGATCTAAAATGTTAGTTAAATTAAAGGGTAATGATAAGTTTAGCAATTTTAATTTTAAGATATCTCTCTGTATTTCAAACTGACTACAATCTAGTAAATAATGTTCTGTAGTAAAATGGACTAGGCAGTTAGGACAATCCTTATGAAGGTCGTTAATTATGTGGCTGCCTAAACTAGCCGGTAATAGATTGTACCCCATTCTCAGTCTTGTAATTACTTTATCGATAAGCCTATTGGTAGAAAATGGTTCCTGAATTTTGAAGTTTGTTTTAAGTCTAGAGAAAGTATGGAACTTGTTAATTTGATTAGTTAAATAATGATCTACTTTGTTGTTTATTATTTTCCGAATTTGTGAGTAAATTTCAGTATGTCCTAAAGGGATTGGTTTGTCAACGGCAGTGGTGTTCAAGCCTGGTCGGCTTTTTCGTTACCGACTATACCAACATGAGCCGGGCACCACTCCAAATTTACAGAAAGTTTTAAAATATGGCAATCATTTAATTTATATAGAATATTTGTCAGAAGATCAGGGCGAGTTCTACTCGTTCTGTCTTTAATAGCCATAAGACTTGAAAGCGAGTCTGAGAAAATAACTGAGAATGGAGGCTTGTATTTAATAATCCATTTAAGGGCTCTGTCTATAGCGACTAGCTCCGCGGTAAAAATTGAGAGACCGTCAGAGATTCTAGTAATTTTAGTAGTATCTTTTGTTGGTATAACAAAGGCTGATGCTACACGTCCTGAGACAGGATCTTTGGAACCATCTGTATAAATTTGTAAAAAGTTATTATATTTACTATCCTTATGTTGTAGGAAGTTCAGTTTAATTTCTGATGCTTCATCGTTTTTGTTTATTATAGAGGAAAGGGAAATGTCTACATTAGGTTGAATTAGAGTCCATGGAGGGACCACTCCTACTGAAAAATCTGCAATTTGATATTGGTCTAGGTCATATTCCTCTATTAAATTACAAATGGTTGTGCCGAATGGCTTGGGATTTTTACTAAATCTATTAAGACATTGAGTATTTACAAAAATATTATTTACTGGATTTGATTCCTTTTTTGTCTGGACCCTGGCCCAGAAACGAAGCATCTGTTCTTCTCTATGAATATGTAATGGCAAAACGCCAGCCTCATGTTCCAAAATATGCTGTGGAGTAGAATTTAGGGCTCCCAGTGCAATTCTAAGACATTTATTTTGTAATATATCGAGTCGATGAAGTAGTGATTTTGAGGCACATGAATATACATGGGATCCGTAATCAAGTTTGGATCTTGTTAAAGTTTTATATAAAAGTGTTAATGATTTTTTATCGGATCCGAAATCAGTACCTTTTAGCATTCTTAATAAATTTAAATCCTTTTCGCATTTGTTTAAAAGGTTATATATATGGGCTGTAAAATTTAACCTTCTATCCCAGATAAGGCCTAAAAAAGTGACTTGTGTTGTTAAATATAATTTTAGTATTACCCAGAAAAAGATCTGTAGAAGTGTGGGCGGTATTTCCAAATATAATCTTTGTAGTTTTACTAGTGAAGATTTTAAATCCCCATTTTTTAGCCCAATCCCAAATTAAGTTTAGTCCCTTTTGTGCTTTAGCTTGTAATGTATCTATACGTTTCCCAGAAATCCATGCGCCACTATCATCTGCAAATTGACTAACGACCAAACCGGAATCTTGAACTACATTAGGTAGGTCGTTAGTTAGAATGTTAAAAAGGAGCGAAGAAATAATAGATCCTTGTGGAGTACCACGTTCTAATAGTTCTTCTTCACTTCAGAAAGATCTTCATCAACCTTTACTTGAATTTTTCAAGTAAAGGCCAGTCTCCAGGATTCAGGATAGTTATTAGAAGACCATATTTTATTATATAGAGTAAGCCAAATATTTAAAGTAGAATCCGGCATATGTTTGAATAGTTGATATGATAGTTTATCGGGTCCCACGGCTGAATTTTTCCTGCTAGCAATTGCATCTTTTAATTCCATTAGCGTAAATGGTATATTTAAGGTGGAATCGTCATCTTCAATATTATTATTTATTTTATTTTTAAATTCGGTTTCAAAGACCGTCTGATAATTGATCGTTGCCTCTGAAAGATTTTCTTTGCTTGAAACTTTGGCAAAGTGTTTAGCTAGTAAGTTAGCTTTGTCTCTGTTAGTTGTGGCATTACTGAATTTTGTTTTAAGAAGGGGAATGCTGGAAAAAGAGTTGCCACGTATTTTATTAATTTTATCCCAAAATGTTTTTGAATTGTTTTGTTTTAAGGAACAAGTATTAATGAATGTTTCCCAGTTATTTTTCTTGGCTTGGGTTACAACTGTTTTAGCTTCCTGTTCCGCCTTTTTATATTTTAATAGATTTATTTCAGAGGCGTCTTTTTTAAGTTTATTCAGAAGATATTTTCTATTTTTAACTGCTGCTTTGCATTCTGAATTCCACCATGGGACATTTTTCTTTTTGGGGTTGTTATTATATGTTGGAATACTTTCATGCATAATATTAAGAAGACTATCGGTTAACTTGTTATTAAAATTGTTGATATTATCAGATTGTATATTATCTAGATTAATATCTTTACATAATATATTAAAAAGATCCCAGTCTGCCTTATTGAAATTTAACTTGTTTTGATTGTAACTTTCTTGATTAATTTTAGGAGAACTTAGTTGTATTGACATATGTATAGGAAAGTGGTCAGAACCCCAGTTATCCGGTAATACTGTCCAGTGTGTTTTTTGTGCTAAAGATCTAGAAGTAACTGAGAGATCAATACAAGTAAGGTTACCATTGTGTGTATCAAGACGTGTGGGGGAGCCGTCATTCAGGAGGACTAGATCGAACTCGTCCAACCATTTGACTATTGCTTTTCCTTGTTTTGTAATTTTTTCCGAGCCCCATGCAAAGTGATGGGCGTTAAAATCGCCTGAAAGAAGAATATTCTTTACCTTTAAAGGTAGAATAACATCGTATATTGCTTTGAGATTGGTAGTCACAATTATGTGCGTATAAATTTGACAGAATAAAAGTAAAATCTTGAAAGTAGATTTTAAATAATTGTACTTCAATGGCTGTAAAACCATCTGTATCTTTCGGATCTAAAATTTCAATCTTTTCATAATTAATAATTTTTTTGAAGTAGACGGCCAACCCTCCACACGTTTTGGTATCACTAGCTCTATTATTATCATAAAATTTAAATTCATGCTTAAAACCGGGAATAGATTTGAATGTCTTTTTATTAAATTTGGTTTCCTGAATACAAAGAATATCAACTTCAGGATTAAGGTCCAGGAATACTTTGATCTCAGAGTGCTTTATATGGGTTAAGCCTCCGGCATTAAAAGATATAATATTCACAGATGTATTCACTTCGAAAAGAAATTATTTATACACTTTTTAAGATTTGAATTTTGTCGTTTAGTTGCCACCGAGGAAGAAGTTGGTTTACGTGGAGTTTTAGTTCCTTTAAGGGTTCCTTGAGTTTTCCTCGGTGTTTTATTTATGTTTATCTTGCTATTATTTTTGCTAGTAAAATTGTGTGGCTTATGCTTATTCAATAGCAGATTTTCTGGAGGAAGTTTGCGGCCAGGAGGGGGTGGGGTGTCCAATGTATTATGGGTGTGGGAGGGAGGTTGGTCAATACACCTAGGACCCACTATGCCCTTAAGGATCTCCCTATGTATGTGATTGATTAACAACGGGCCAGTAGGTCTAGATTTTTCGTTTATCAATCTAATCGTTAATTTTGTAAGTATTTCAATGTTGGTAATTATAGGAATAGAATTGTTTAGTACTTGGACTTTTACTGGGGTGGTTTGAGACGAGTTATCATAAAATGTAGGTGTGTTTTTAATCGGGGTACTAATAGTCGGAGTTTCATCGATCCCCACCAGATCTAGTATTGAAATCTGTTCTAAGGTTTTTGCCGTTGTTGATGAGAAGCTAAAGGAGTTATCTATAGTTAAAAGTGATGTATTTTGGGTTACATTGAACATGCTGCAGTCGTTAATAGTTTTTGAAGTGCCCAATGAATAATCAGAAGAGTTTGGTGTAGATTGTTTAAGTTTTCGCTCCGGGGTGTTAGATGGGATTTCGACTTGATTCCGCGATTGGCTATTAAAGGAGATAGATTGTTCGGTTATTGTTTCGTCTATAATTAAAATAGGGGATGTAACAGGGGAAATACTAAAGGATTAAAATAGAGGGTGGGAGCACTTGCTTATTTAATATGTGGATCTGCCCCCCCCCCCCCCCCCCCCCCTTGTTTCCTATAGAATTTATTGTCTTGATATGAAGACTTAGTAATGTCTACTTTATGGGAGGGGCGTTGATCCACAGTAGACGTATTCCCGTTTAACACAGGGGCCTGGTTATTTTTAAGAGAGCCAATTTGTAATGTTGTTATGGGGGGAGTGGTAAGTTTACTAGTGGAAATGTGGCTCTTAATATCAATAGTTTTGACACCTATGTCAGCATATGTAAGTCGGGATTTAACCGGCGACTTAGGGTCAAAGTTTCCGTTGGAGATTGGTGGGGTGGAGGGTATTTCAAGTATGGCCCCCTCACTTATAATTATAGGCTTAACCTTGGGTGGTGATAAAAAGGAAGCAGAAATATCTTTATGTGGGGAGGGAGGGGCGGAGGTGTCCATGTCCCAACTCGGGGTCTGTAAGTTTTGAGACCATGTAGATATGATCTCAGGATCATCCTGTTTTGCTTCTATTGGGCGATCCCGTGTTTTATGGTTTGGGGACCACTCATCACGACCAGAGGCTGCGGCCTTAATTGGGGGCTGGATAATAGTCCGCCCTTGGCTTTTATTGGCCTTTGATTTGCCATATATTTCAATGGCTATAGTCCATGAGGTTCTGTTCCTCTTGGCTATCTTTGTGATCTCAATGGCTGAGATATATATGGAGCAGCCCCTGAATCGTGTCGAGTGTTCCCCACCACAGTAAATACACATATTACCCCGGGTGGTACAATCCCTAGTATGGTGGGTCTCGGCACATTTGGCGCAGGCTACAGTGCCTGCACATTTGTCATATTTGTGCCCAAATCCCTGGCATTTAAAGCAACGGATCGGAGGGGACACAAACTCCTCAACCTCAAAGGCAGTAAATGTGCGGTGTATTTTAAGGAGTCTCGGGAGCGAGTCCCCGCCAACAACAACCTTGACAGCTCCGGTCTGCCTGCCAAACTTATTAAGTAAGACCGAGAGAGAGAGTATATTGGGGACGTTATCGTGTTCGTCAACCAATTCCTGTTTAAGTTCTTTGTGATTTGTGTCCACCGGAACATTATGTATTACGCCCTCTCTGGTAATGGTGGCAGGCGTAGTCATAAGTATCTCCAAGTCATCGAAGTAGATGGGGCTTGATTTAAAGATCAAGCTCTTGGCTTCCGACGACTTGGCTTCTATAGGAAGATCCCCAGATTTTAGTGGGATGACCCTGCTGATCTTATTGGGCAATTTTGATGAGATTATCGAAGATAATTATCGAAGATAATCTCACTATGGGGATAGCTTTTGTAAGCTTAATGTCCCCTTTGGCCCTAAAGTAAAACCTATGCTGCCAATTGTTATGGGTAATGTGGTGGTTGTCGTGGGCGGAGGCCGCGCTCCCAAGCTCTGTAGATAAATTATTAAAGGTAGACATTTGAACTATTTCTAACACTGTATTATCACTAAATTTAAGAATATATATGATTAAGAAATATGATGTCACAACGTGTCACAATTAATCGGCAAACTACTAACTAAAATTTAAAACTATATGTGTACAATGTACAAAATATTTGCACTATTGATAATAAAAAAGGAAAACATATCAGTATGACACTGTTGTAACTATTAAGGTCCTATGCACTCTATATCCTAGTGTATGTATAGGAGTAGCGTATCCTATACACCGTATAAAATGAACTGGCAAAACTAAATGTCAACGTACCCTGATCACCTGATGCCCTATATTTAACTAACTTATCGAGAAACCGAAAGTGTATGGTATGAAAAAACGTTTTATCAACGTTTTGAATATATATATATTTATTTATTTGAAAACGAAATTCAAAAGCGAGGTTCAGTCTCTAAATTATTAACACTACAAACTCTACACTCTATCAGAAGTAACTATATTAATACGATGTATCTATATTTGTAGCATGAAACGTAAAATCCTCTATCACTAACAATGTTCTAAGTAAAATTATAAGAATTTTCAATGTAAATGTTGTACACAAAGTACACAAAGTATTAGATGTGAGTTAGATAGCTAAACTAATGAGTAACTCTTCTTATATTAGAAGTAAGAATCTTTAATTAGACAAATCTTGTCGAAAACGAAACTAGTTGTGTAGTAGAAATACTCCCGAAACTGTACACTCGCCTCTAGATAAGAATAGATTCTAAAAATAGAATTTTATGATTTGGACAATGGTGTCAAAATGATAACAATAGATCGGTACGTTGAATCTAGAATAGTGTTCACTAAGATTTAGAAGTTATAGCCAATATTGGCGTAAACAAATTTTCAACTTCTATCGAAAGTAAGATAAAAGTCAAATAAAAACTAATATCCCCAAATAGAATCCAGTGTATAGGGTATATGGTATAGTAAATTAAAGAAGTAGTGGGTTATACTGTGTGACGGGATGGATTTACCATCCCTGTCATGCAGTAAAAAAAAACTTCAAGCAGTCCAAGCTGTTTGCTCCCTGATAATAATCAGAGAGCAAACGTATAGTATATAAGACTGCTGTAAACTATACCCCAAACACCAAACCCTACTCGTAGATATTTAAAATATAGAAGTAAAAAATAAATTCACAACAGTAGACCGGTAGACAAAAGACGTCTATCCCGGCCGAGTGCCTAGGTAAGAATGTGTGAAATTTTACGTATCGATTTCTCCTTATATACCGACTTTTGGGGTGTTCGTCGATTTGAAACTACTTCACACGTGACTCATTCATTTTCATGAGTTATTACCAGTTAAAATAGGGACTGTACAGCTTTAATTCTGGCAATTTTTATCGCTCGGATTCCCGGGCATGTACTTGTATCTCGCATGACATTGAAAGTCGAGCATCTGCACCAACAAGATTGCTTGTAGTTTACAATACATTCCACTTTTGATCACAGGTGGCTGTATCGTTGTTGGGAACTAAAAAAATAAATAAATAAATAAAACAAAATACAGTTCTCTGGGACGTGTTTTCCTAAACATTTATATATATATATAATATACATATAATATATATATATTATATATATTAGTTCCCACCTGTGCTTTTGATAATATTGTCATAATACAACTGTTAGCAGGCTTCTTCACATAAACTGCATAACTTTGTTTCAATAAAATATAACAAAAGTAGATATACAAATCGAACTCAATGACGCGACAGTCAACCACAAACACATACAGTAACAAAATAACTATATATAAAGATGAATAAAAGGCAAGATAAGACATCACAAAAACACAAGGGTTGACAATAGGGCTACCGCCTAGGAACGGTCAGTGGCAAAAAAGGCCGCTGGGGGTTTAAACCAGGTTTTAGGGTGCACCAAACCTCACGGTGCACCTCACTCTTAACCTATTGTCATCCATATAATTTGTTTGTTTGTTTGTAGTGTTGTACGTCATTTTCAACGCATGTAAGGTTATATATGATGGTCGATTTTTTTGTGGTGGAGGCAGACCACCAACTTTTCTTGGGTATAACCAGTACTGGACACTCCCCGCCATCCGCAAGAATCGACACTTCCTCATCCCGATGAACGGGAAAGTGTAAATAAGATATCCCCCCACCCACCGTTATAATCTCTAACAAACAAAGGCAGCGTTAATAGGCAATATAAGTAAAACGCATCATGTATAATATAAAAAATAAAAGCCTAGAAAGCCACAAAGTAAGTACTCAATGCCTTGGCAGAAGCCAGAGCAACAAGAGAACTAGCCTAATAAATTGGCTCCTATGCAAAGTTGGGTTGCGGTGGTTGGGGGTATCACAAATTGACCAAAACAACACAGAAATATGTAAACCAAAAAATAAAAGTTTCCAGTGGGGGTGGAGGTGAGGGAGGGGCGTAATGGGTGGGGTGTGCAACATAGCTTTATGTGTAAGATTTGAATTGAATTTAATGTTGTTTAACGGCTCATCAACACAGTACAGGTTATTTAGAGCCGCCCCAGAGAGAGGGGAAGGATACATAGGAATCCGGGAACCTGCCCTACTCTTATTATCGAATAGATTCCTATGGCTCTTTAACGTGCTCGGTTGATAGACCGATACACGGGACCGCCCGGTTTACGTCCCCATCCGACGGACGAGGCTAAGGAAAAGTGTCTTGCCCAAGGACACACCGACGGAACTCAGTGGCACCACGGAGGATTAAACCCGGGGCCTCCCAAAATATTTTTTACACAAAAATATGTAAAAAAAATGTTTAAATGAGTGTCGAGTATGGGTGGGGGGTGGGCGTGGAGGAGGGTGGAGAGGGGGAGGGGGGCAACATAACTATATGTGTAAGAATTGACCAAAACAACAGAAATATGTATTAAGATGCATAATGATATAAGATCCCAAACCAAAATTATAACTATATATACACCAGCTTACATGCAAACCTAGATCTGCCTTTATTGCACATTTTATGGGCCGTCACAATTTGGGTTCCATGGGAGCCCAGAATTTGCGGAAAGCAACACTACTTAAGCAACCCTTTACAACATACTATAAGGAAACCAAGTCCCAAATGTAGTTGAGCTAGGATGGGACGTTGTGCTTTATAAAAAGAAATCGTTGTGTTTGGTAGAGCTGAACATGGTGATTTTGTTTACGAAAACAATAACTGTCACTAGTAGAGAACACACGTTAAGGGGACGACAAGACACAATATTAAAAGACAAACATCAAACGCTACCGTCCTATAAGGATTTAGGTAGACGTCATCATCTGATTCTTTCACGCCCCTTCAACATGACAAAGGATCTAGACAGTAAATCCTGTTCTACCAACCTACGCCGCTCAGTACTTACAGTACTTTGATTGTAACTTATTATCAATTAGACGGGCTCTGCACAATCGGAACTCTTCGCCAATTTCCGTACTCGGTAAAAGTGGCTCGGAGAGTACTGGCAATCGGAACTGCCTCGTCGGATTCCGTCACTCGGTTATTTAGAGCCGCCCTAGAGAGAGGGGAAGGATACATAGGAATCCGAAAACCTGCCCTACTCTTATTATCGAATAGATTCCTATGGTTCTTTAACGTGCTCGGAGGATAGACAGATACACGGGACCGCCCGGTTTACGTCCCCAGCCAACGGACGAGGCTAAGGGAAAGTGTCTTGCCCAAGAACACACCGACGGAACTCAGTGGCACCAGGGAGGATTGAACCCGGGGCCCCCGGTTACAAATCCGCCGCGCTACCCACTGCACCACGCCAGCCCTCCCGCGCTAAAATACTAGTAAAAGTATTCATAGTAGCCAGGTAGACCAGTCAAAGTAGCAGGGAGAATCCCTGCCTCCCGCCTCTTAATGACACCACTGGTAGAGTCGTCATTTGAGGAGTGGAGACTTGCTTTAGTGGCCCTTTAGTGGCACGGGGATATGGGAAAAAGAAACACGCGCACTAAAGGGAAGACTGCCTGGAACAACACGGAACACCACCAGGAACACTCCCGCCTGTAATTAATGGAACCCAGATAGTTAGAATATGTCTGTGAAAATTCCTTAAACAGGTCTTAACGTTATATTGATATATTTAAAGTTATTTATACATGTGGATTAACGTAGAAAGTGACAGTGAATTTATTAATAATATTTGTGAATTAACACGGAAAGTCAGTGATGGTGAAATCATTTGTACAGACGGAATTACGCTGAAAGAGACAGTGACATGGTTATCATTCACTGCGACTTGATACTAAAAGGGATGTTGAAATTATTTAGTGGGATTTACACAAAAAGAGACTGAAATTATTTATATGTATGGATTTATCCGGAAATTGACAGTGAAGATTCTAAACATGCGGATTTACGCTGAAAGCGACAGTGACGTTGTTATGTGGATTTACACTGAAGGATCAACAACGTCATTTATATATGTGGATTTTTTTAATATATTTAGGAACATAACCCATACCGTCGCAAGCGTGGTTTTTTTAAAATTGAGAAAAAATGCAGTAAAACATTCATTTCATAATTCTATCTTTGATACTGTTTACAGTAACTAATGTCAACCCATGCATTTAAAAGCGTTCTTATATTTTTCTTTTTCATTTTTTTCTTTCTATTGACTATTTTATCTAAAATTAATAAGTGAAGTTACTATTATATATGCAAATTTATCCTGAAATTAAAAGAGGTCCCTGAATTCACCTGAAATTAACACTGAAGTTACTCTATATGCAAATTTTTACCCTGAAATTAACACTGAAGTTAATATATATATATACAACGAATTTACCCTGGAAATATTAAACAGTGAAGTTATTATATGCAAATCCAACTTGAAATTAACAGTGAAGTTACTATATGTGGATTTACTTTGGAAGAGACGGTGACATCATTTATATGTTGATTTACGCTGAAAGAAACGGTGACGTCATTTATATACTTGGATTTACGCTGAAAGAGACGGTGACGTCTTTTATTACGTGGATTTGCGCTGAAAGAGACCGTGACATCATTTATATACGTGGATTTACGCTGAAAGAGACCATGATGGTTTATATATACTATATGCACCAAATTAATTCTGTTTAAATTGTACAAAACAAATGAACGGGACAGTCACTAATTATTTTTAATGCTGCCTATGATACGTATCTAGTAGAAGGTTGCAAGCCCTTGTTAAAGCAGAGGAAATTATTTTAGTATTTATTGCAACAGGTTAAACATTTTATATAATCATACCTAGAAGTTACTGGGCCCAAAAAAAAATAAGAAAGGTTACATCTGAATCGGGGAGCAGTGCCCTAAATGTTTAATGTGCTGAGAAGGTTGATTCCGATTTACTGCATCCGTGGCTTGGATGGTTTGAAACCTCGCCTCTTTCACTGGGAGTTGGAATAAATAAGAAAGCATGTCCTTTCAGATGGGCAGAAGGTATACCCTATTTCTACCCAGGAAAAAGTGGTGTGCCCCTACCATGGATGATATCTATCATCATATATGGCCTAACATGTGCTAAAAATGACGTAAATAATTCAAACAACCAGCCAACCGATTTACTGAACCGCCAGGTTCATGTTGATGACCCTCATCTTACGGATGTTGCCAGCTATCCGTCAGATGACTCCCATCAGCCAATTCACATCTAAATCATTTCATGCTTAAATGTTATATTAATTGCATATATTAAATTATGTATTTATTAGGCAGCCGCACATATTTATATTTGATTTATATTATAAGCACAACAAATAGGCGTCAGGGTTGTCATTAGTAGCCAATTGCCGATCAAAATTATCGGTTAAAATGGTGTTATCATCAGTTAGTTTTGCCTTAACTTGTATTTGCAATATGTGACACTGACTTCGTTGATCCCTCGTCAAATTGTTTGGAATTCAAAATGAATCCCTGTTGCTAGGGCTAAATCTAGTTTAACTACTTTGCTGTGAAATTAGGAACTTCAGTTTAATTTTTTAGTTCATTTGCTCTTATTACAAACATGTACCACTTCTATGGTGTAATCGGTAAACACGTCTACCCTTTTAGGGCAGAAGACGCAGGTTCAAATCCTGGTGGGAGTAAAAATTGGTTTGGAAAAAGAGCTGGATTAAGCATTTCTTTAAGTATTTCTAAATTTTGAATTTAATTCAATGTAATCAAATTCAATTTAAACAACCGAATATCATAAGTTACAGCATGTCTGGAAACGACCAAGAGGAAAATAGGCTATTACAAGACCATGGCCCATTTAGCAATAAAATCTTTCACGAGGCCCTCTTTTCTTCTTTGAAAGCCGTTTCCCTCTTTTGGTTTTGCAATAATGAGCCTCTTATAAAATATTTTACCTAATATTGTAATGCATTGGATGCTCTTAGAAGACAGTGACCCAGTTAGTAAAATTATCTTCCCTGAGGCCCTCTTTTCAATTCATCATCTTTAAGGCCCTATTATGTTACCCTTTGGTCTTAAAATGAAAAACAATGTTATTTTGCTACAATAATAGGTCTTTTTTAAATATGTTTACCATATATTAACAAAAATCTCCCCTGAGGCCCTCTTTTGTCCATATTCTCTTTTTGCTATGACCTTTGCCCTTTAAATCTTGGTAGCCAAACAGAGACTAACGAGTGGTCGTTTTAGCGCGCAGGATGAAACCTAACATGTGATGTCGACCAGTTTTCAAGACGTTTACACATCCATAAACACGTCTAACTACATTATTTTCTTTCACGGCTGTTATTATATTTATAGGCCAAATAAAATTATACCCGAGTTTACTGTAACCCGACCGACTCTCTGAAATAATAATGTTCACGCGATCACGGTGCAGTTTTCAATTTTGCGGTGCGGTTTTGACAACATGTCAATTTCACTGTATACGGTGCACAGGATGGGTATAAAACAGTCAAAATGGCTTCTCCCAGTGCTGTTTTGGCTGTACAGTTACAAAAATGTCAGCACATGGAATGAATGGTGTTTTACGGCACGTCGACACATAAATAGGTCATATTGTGCGCAAAAATTGATGAAAAATGAAGAATTAATTAAAAATTAATGTAAATATATAAAGATAAAATTATTAAAAAAATAAGTGATGATAAGGTTAATATAAACTATGTATGTAAATCAACAAATGCCCGTCAACGGGTATATATACAAGTAAATATATATAAGAACACATTATAATGATTTATATAGTCTGATCTCTTTTAGGAAATCTAAAACAAGACTAAAATCTACAGTATCAAATAACTCTTTCATAGTATTAACATTGTAGTACCTTTGACGCATAGGAACAAAGTCTACACATTCCAGCAATATGTGTTTGACCGTTAACGGTGCAAAGCAGGGTATACATTCTGGTAATTGCTCACCTTGTAATAAATATGAATGAGTATAACGTGTTTGCCCTATTCTGCACCGGGCTAGGACAACTTCCTCTCGACGAATGGGTCTACTAGAAGAACGCCATTCTCCGAGTAACGGTTTAATTGAATGGAGTTTATTGTTAACTGACATATCCCAAGCCGTTTGCCAAGATTTACGAATATATGTGTTAAAATCAGTATAAGGTAATTTGGTATTAGATATATGTAAATCTAATGCTGCCTTAGCAGCACTATCAGCTCTATCATTACCACGTATTCCTACATGGCTTGGAAGCCAGCATAAAATAATAATATTATCAATTATAAGAGCATTGTACTTTTCTAAAAGTTGAAGCACAACTGGGTTATCATGTTTCATATTACCCAGTGCTTGAAGAGATGAAAGGGAATCAGAAAAGATTACAAAATGGTCATCATCAGATTCCTGAATATAATTTAAGGCAAGTTCAATTCCCTTAAGTTCAGCTGAAAAGATAGAGGCCTTGTCAGGCAGGCGGCTCTTTATGCTGTGTTTGTGAATAACAGCTGCTGCAGCTACCTTATCTCCATCTTTAGAGCCATCTGTGTAGATATGTTGAAAGTCACAGTATTTCGATTTAATTTCATTAAAGCTTTGAAAGACAGTAGGGTCTGTACTGGATTTGTTATTATTACAAAGATCAAAAATAATTGTTGGAGTTTCCAAAGTCCACGGTGGAATTTGTGTAACTTTGTACTTGGCAATCAAATTTAGGTCGATTTCGCTCAATGTTATGGGGTGCACTCTCCATAAAGAATCGATTGTTGAATTGTTTGACAAGTACCACAAACAGGTCGGTAAATGCCCAGAGTTCCAGGCCACCTGTCTTAGGTTTGTTTTTAAAATAGTAATATTAATGTGCATATGTTTACTTGCTTCTCAGCACTAAGCATTGGCATCGACTACTACTGCGTTATAACTTCTTAAGAAGTATGCCGTTCCATAATAATTTTCAGAACTCAACCTCATAATAACTAACATGTGAAATTTATAAATATTTATTACTTTCTGATGTTAGAGAAGTAATATACATGTAAGTCAACACTTTTACAAAACTATTCAAATGGTCAATTAACATTTGACATTATAACTTTGAATATTTTTTCAGCTGTTTGGGAGGCACTTGGTTATGTCACAGACATATTAATAGGTCTGTGGTTATGTCAACCACAAAATTTGACTACACCTGTGGGTCCCCCATCCTTCCTGACGGTCATGCATTCAGGAAGAGCATGGAAGTCCAGTCACTCATAACATGACAGGCCCCACTGGAGATCACACTGTATGGAGCTGGACTGATCCCAGCCGACTCGCTTGCAATCAGTACTGTTATTCATTCGATCTTCGGAGATGCTGAGCCCGATACTTATAGTTAGTTATCGATGGTACATTTTCAATTTCTTTTGTTTTCTTACTTAATATTTATTTGGTGGTTCCACTACTCCGGCCGATAAAAGGCTCTGGGTATTGTTTAACCATTCATAGGATATGTTGTCTGCATTTTATACGCAGGCTTCATAACCGCTGCTCCCAACTAAATTCCATTATGTTTATTTCGCTCTTCGGTGCATTTCATTTTGTTAGATACTGGGACCATACGCCGTACGACATTGGGGAATACGTTAAAGAAGGATAACTTCATGTCCACCGCCATATGCATGCCATCTTCGGGATGGTTAAAATTTGGTGCTGTTGATTTTATGAATATTGAGTTCTGCTCAACCCGGGGCTAGAGGGCGTGAGCGGTAGCTAGCATATTTCACTACCACTCATGAACAGTCTCAATCAAACCGAGACTGCAATATGTCGTATGTGTCGTGCTCGGCCGTTTCCAAAGGTCCATTATCATACTCATGTACTCATTGTGCTGCTGTTGGAGCTGACCCACTTTCAGACTTGCGGAAAACATTAAAACTGTTTTACCCCTTTGCAATCATTGCAAGTGTTTGGGAAAAGAACCAGTTGTTACCAGGCCTTTTGGGAAACAATAAAACAAACACAATTTCATACTGTTATGTATTGTAGTTTTTAAAATACCACATTTTCCCATTCATCAAAGCTCATCGCTACCTTAAATGTAACTTCTCCAAAAAATAAAATAAAAAAATAAAATAAAATAAAATAAAATGCCTACCTACCTACCCAATTTTTTTCAGCAATGTTACAGTAAACACAGGTATAATTTTATTTGGACTTATCAAATTTTAAACGGGTGTGTCTTTAATTGAAATGTTGAAAAATAACAGAGAGAGGGGAAGGATACATAGGAATCCGGGAATTTAAAACTTAAAAAATCAAAAGAGGCAAAAAATGTGAAATACGGTATACAAAATGCAAAGTCTTAATATGAAGGACTAGTGCTAGGTTATGTGGAAAAAATAAATAAATGTATGAATTGAATTGAAACGAATGTTGTTTAACGGCTCATCAACACAGTATAGGTTATTTAGAGCTGCCCCAGAGAGAGGGGTAGGGTACATAGGAATCCGGGAACCGTGCCCTACTCTTTATTATCAAATAGATTCCTATGGTTCTTTAACGTGCTCGGAGGATAGACTGATACACGGTACTGCCCGGTTCACGTCTCCATCCGACGGACGAGACTAAGGGAAAGTGTCTTGGTCAAGAACACACCGACGAAACTCAGTGGCGCCACGGAGGATTGAACCCGGGGCCTGTTTGAAGTTTTGACCAGAATTCTTTTACTGTTCCACAGTTCCAAAACAGATGTTGGATAGTTTCAGGTGTATTTTTGCAAAAGCTACACATATCGTTATTAATAATATTCATTTTAGATAAAAGGTAATTTGTTCCAAGTATCCTATGGTTGATTTTAAATTGAACCAAGGTAACTTAGGATATTTTGTTATGTTATAAGGTAAGGCATATAATCTTTCAAATTCAAAGTTTGGAACACTAACTACTTCATTTTTCCATTTACTTAATGCTTTGGGATATACATCATTTCTAATCATGATGTCATATATGTTTCGACAGTCTTTCTCATTTTGTAGAATTAAGGATAGTATTAGTGGACGAATAGGGTTTGGATGTTACAGACTAGATGCACAATATTTAGGTTTGCCAAATAATTCCTGACAGCAGTTATAATAGCTTCATATTCAAGAAAATTGGACTGTATATTATAGTGTTCATTCAATTCTATGTATGCATAAAGATTTCCATTTTTGTTTAAAATGTCATTGATAAAAGTTATTCCTCCTGTAAACCATCTTTTGTAAAACACACAAGAGCCTCCGATTAAAATTTAAACATTTTAAAAAAAATTGATGCTTCTAGAAGCCCTTATAAAATAAATACATTTGATGTTATCATTGATCACATAGTAATAGTGTTAAATAAACTATTTTCATATTGTTTATATTAAATATATGATATCTGGAATGTTTTCACTAGATGATATATGTATAAGATCTATATCTTGCAATAAACTAACCCTCATGTCAAAGGTGTCCCCTAATGTCTGTGGATTGGAGAAAAAATATATACTTGCAGACCATATAAGCGTAATTTAACAATATATCAATGACCATGGACGTCAGTATGGACTTCATGAGTCATATCTTTCTTTGTTTAGAGTTTTATTAATTGATTTACTGATACAATATCAAGTTCATATATGCATGCAGCTGACATATCACTCTCAACTGACAAAACGGTAAACAGTCAATCCCATAATATGATATAATCATAATTACAATGTCTCTTCCTCCTTTCCCTTCAATTCAAACGTAATATTAAAGTATATATTTGGAAAACTCAACAAATGCTTTCAAACTATCAGTCATTATATGGAACGAACTGTTTGGGACCGAACGAACTGTTTGGGGCCGAAACGTCTTGATTTCAACTACACATATTTGGGGATTTATTTTGTTAAAAAGTATAATGTATCGGTCATAGCAATAAAATATCAAGAAAATAATAAAAATCACTCACAAATCTGCAATATTGTCATCAATATAACATTATATAAAAGAGCACTATTTTGCGGAGAGCTACATTCGAAAACCGAACCAAATTCATCATTTTGCTTCCAAAAACCATTGAGCGGCACCCAGTACTCTCCGAGCCACTATTACCGAGTACGGAAATTGGCGAAGAGTTCCGATTGTTTTATTCCGTGCGAACATCGATTTGGAACGTCGATTCGGTGTATTTAAACGATTACGATGTACTTCGTTAATTTTCGGGGGGAAAAAGTACTTGCCTCCGATTTTTTTTATATGTTACATATCTACAGAGGAAAGATGTATTTACGCGTACATGCTTTTGTTTTTTTCTCTCGCTTCTAAAATGCTGAAATAAATCGAATTTGATTAAAACTGCACATTCGCAGCTATATACAACTTAATAAATACGGTATGGAGGGTGGTGGGGGTGGAATGAGGGGCGGGGTTGCAGGGATACTACCGTAATGGTGTCCTTGAGAAAAACTGTGAACATTCTACTCTAATAATTTATTAAATACAGAACAATGTTGAAATCAATATATCTCTTAAAAAGGATTTCACAATGTCATGGTTTTATATCCCGCGTGAACATTAACTTCGAAAGGCGATTGTTCATATTTTAGCGAACACGGTGTACTTTGTTAATTTTGGGGGAAAAAAAGTACTTTTTTCTGATTGACTTTATTTTGGGTTTTAATAGTAGACATGTCAATGAACACTTCATGAAAAAAAATTCATTCTCGCTGTTAAAACTTCATTTTTTTGCATTTTTTTCGGATTCAGAAAATTAACACTGCAACATATATTTTCACTATCCTCATTTCCTTTCCCGACGTACCGTTACAATTTGGTTTGTTAAAACTTATTCTGACCACTCCGGCATAAACCAAAAGCATGTATAGGTCAGAAATTTAATCTGGAATGCATGGATACATACATTTGAAATATATGTATTGAAATAATGGAATTATTTCATTTCTTGTGTACCCGGTCGCGTCTGTAAATGTATATGCTTTATGCCGTCTTTTCGTCCGTGGGTCATGTTAGTTAATTTTGGGGGGAAAAAAGTACTTGTCTCCGATTTCATTAAAAATGTGCATATGGACAGAGGAAAGATTTATCTACGCGTACATGCATTTGTTTTTATTCTCGCTTCTAAAATGACGAAATAAATCGATTTTGATTTAAAAGCGCATTTTTGGCAATTTAAACCGTAAAACAACCTAAATTCATCCCTTTGAAAAATACCTTTAACTATTAATTGGAATTACACGAAGTGTACGCCAATTATGTTCGACCAATGTAGTTTGTGAATATTATTACTTTAACAACGATCTGTGATTGTGTTGTGTTATAATCACAGTTTATAAATAAGAGGTGTATAAATCTGACCAGTGAAAATTTTCCCAATAATGTCATTTTGTTATCGATTTTATCACGTGACCTTGTTTGATAAATATTCCTACGCCATAGGGCTGGCGTTCCTACTGTTGTCTGTCCGTCGTCGTCTTTATCTTTTGCTTCTGACGACTTTTCCCAGAAACCGCTTGTCGGAATTCAACCAAATCTTATATGAATTCATTAAACTGGATTTTTTTAGTTGCACCAACAGCTAAGGTCATTTGGCGACATTCAAGCTTTTTATTGGTGGAGGAAGACCCCAGGTGCAATCCCGGGCATTTTTTCGTGCACGGGCGCGCACCTGAGTAGAACCACCGAGGTTCCGCAAGCAAGTTGGATAGCTTGATACACACATATTAAACAGTCCTGGCCTCATGGGGACTTTTAGTTCGTGTGTTGTTGTTTGTTTTCTGATATTTATAATAACAACAAGAGAATCGGTAGAACCGATGGATGCATCCCGAAAGTTACACAGAAAAAAAGTAATGTTTAGTGTGAGTGCTTCCTTATTCAAAATGAATCCGTATGGAACTCTATTATGCTCCAGATAAGATTTTTCAAAAAAGGGGGATAATTAAAAACGTAGTGAAGCTAGAGTTATGGTTCCTATGAACTGTACTCCGTCTCATTGTCCTAATCATTCACACGAACTTTAATCAAGCATACTTTTTGAGTCTGCATTTGCTTAGTACTGGTTCTACCCAGGAAGACATCGAGAGTGATTCAAATAAGTTCATAGAACTCTTGTTACAATCGATGTAAATAAATAAGTTTAAACTAAACCACGAATGACATGCACGGATTTTACACGTAAATAGAGTTTTAAAAGGGGATGTATTATTATGTTACATTGATTAATGTTGTGGTTTTACTGATAAGGACAATATTACCCTACCGATATGCAGGATTTATGATAGACCGGTATCCGATAACGTTTATGGACATATTATGAGGCTAAGTATCCTTGAATAAAAAGCTGGTACATGTGCTGCTGATTTGCTGGTACATTTATGCAGCGCATTGTATTGGAAAAGGTCGAAACGAATGATATAAAACAACTATGTATAGATGGATTTTCTTAAAAGAACCGTGTTAACAATTAATAGTTTTTGTATTTTTAGCACAATATACTCTATTATCAGTTACTTCTCTGCCATGTTTTAGTAAATCTCAAATGCAAGAAACTCATCGGGACTTCAAAATTCATTCAAAAATCGTTGTCATCTTTCAGTGTTTTTGATCACTTGATCCGAAGGCTTAATGTGATGTTTTGGGAATCACTCATCGTCCGTCGTCCGTCCGTTGTCTGTCCGTCGTCCGTCGTAGTCATTATCTGTTGCTTCTGACGACTTATTTTCAGAAACCGCTTGTCGGAATTCAACCAAATCTTATATGAATTCATTAAACTGGATTTTATAGTTGCACCAACAGCTAAGGTCATTTGGCGACATTCCAGAGCTTTTTATTGGTGGAGGAAGACCCCAGGTGCAAACCCGGGCATTATTTCGTGCACGGGCGCGCACCTGAGTAGAACCACCGACGTTCCGCAAGCCAGCTGGATAGCTTCACACTCACATACTAAACAGTCCTGGCCCCATGGGGACTTCTAGTTCATGTGTTGTTGTTTGTTTTCTGATATTAATAACAACAACAAGAGAATCGGTAGAACCGATGGATGCATCCCGAAAGTTACACAGAAAAAAAGTAATGTTTAGTGTGAGTGCTTCCTTATTCAAAATGAATCCGTATGGAACTCTATTATGCTCCAGATAAGATTTTTCAAAAAAGGGGGATAATTAAAAACGTAGTGAAGCTAGAATTATGGTTCCTATGAACTGCACTCCGTCTCATTGTCCTAATCATTCATACGAACTTTAATCAAGCATACTTTTTGAGTTATTCTCCGGACAAAAAGTGTGACGCACGGACGCACAAACTGACGGACGGAAAAAAGCGGCGACTATATGCTCCCCCATAATAAACAATCTAGTGTTTTTAGTTACAATATATTTTATATCAAAAACTAAGGTAATCGTAAATGAAAAGAAAAAAACGTGATGGGGGCTCAATATAATGTCTCTGTGGTAATCAGTCAGCGAGAAGTAAGCAGTTAAAATGATTTTTCAACGACTATATTCAGTTGGGAAATGTGTCTTTAATTGAATGGTAAAAAACACTTTATTCCATGAGCGCAAAGTTATTTTGTTGTGTGGTAAAATAAATTATTATACCTCACGTTTACACTCCTTTATAAATTGCCCATACCCTCAGCGTGAAGGAATTGGTAAACAATGTTTACTGTAACACGATTGTGACGTCACGGGAAGTATAAAAATAGGTTTTGGGTTTTTCCAATAACGACACGCTTTCGGTGGACGCTTATTAAAATGCAGTTGAAGTTATGTCAAAAGGTAAGACGCTTGGTTTACAAACGACAATAAAAAAATGTGGCGAGCAGATTTATCAAAACTGGTATAAAAATATAAATTAAAAAAGAAAAGACATTGCGATTTTTTCCCCCTCGTATATTTAAATTTTAATCAAAGCATTTGTTCGGTATAATAAAATAAATATTGCATCCCAGTGAGGGAGACAGTGGATATTGTCAACCTTCGGAAAAATAATGTCAACCTCGTCTTCGCCTCGGTTGACATTATTTTCCTCAGGTTGACAATATCCACTGTCACCCTCACTGGGATGCAATATGTATACAGTAGTAGAAGAAAAGTAAACCTGTATATATTGTTAGTCGAGCAATTATTCTCCTTAACCTTGGTGCATTTTGGAAATATACTGAAGGAAAAAAGAAACGCAACCTCGGGAATTTCCGTTATATAATGTATATACTGCTCATTTAATTCCACGTAATAATTCAAAGATATTTTGTAAAAAAATGGTTGCAGTAAGTTAGAGAAAGGACTAAACTGTGATGTTGTAGACTTTTTAATCACAGTACTCTTTGTAACCAGAAATCCATAATGATCACAGTACTCTTTGTAACAAGAAATCCATAATGTTGAAGTTCCGCTTTGCAAATTTAAGCTGTAGGTACTTGTATTTGAATGTAAAGAATGCAAAACTTTACATCCTAAGTTTGCTCACCTGGGGCCCGTTTTATGAAACAACTTACGACCATTCTGATCGTAAATCAATTTCTTAAATGCTTCACTATAAAATACACTTATCAAATAAACGTGATTTCATAACATTTTCTTGTACATGTGATATTTATGCACTACGTGCACACATCATTGTCTGCATTGAATGCTTATGTGAAAAAAGTGAACGATTTTAAAATTTGAGACTTATCGTAAGATGTTTAATAAAACAGGGCCCTGATTGCTATACTCTGTATATAATGAACATTTCAAGGGATACTAGTTGATGTGTTATGTGTTGGTTTAGTCTTTTTTTCCGAAAGAAAAGGTCTTATGTAGCCATGTACCATTCGATTAACAATAGCATATTTTACATACAATATCCGCGTTGCGTTTCCTTTTCCCTTTAGTATACTATTGGCAACGCTGTCGTACACTATCAATCGTATCATATGAAAAAAATTCGATTCTTCAGTTAACTATTATATGAAACGTATTTAAAAGGAATAATGCAATATTCTTATATATGAATGGTGCAGTGCGTGATACTTCTATAAAACCTTTAATATAATAATTATATAAGTATAATAAAAGAATCATATAACTGTTGACAGATACTGTTTTCATGAAAAGGTATGTGTTTTAAAAATGAATATTTTATGCATTTATTCTCATATAAAAACTGTATAAAACACACATTTTATAAATATCATAAGAAAAGTTTTATATGTGGCTCTTTTTATATAAGAATAAATGTGATTCTTATATGAAAAAATAAATATGTATTGAACATTGCCTGTACATAGCCCAATCTTAGAGTCACACAATTGGCCTGTCATTTCATACATATAAGTGCGACATTCAGTTAAATAATCTTAGTATGCTGGGTTTTTTTTACAGGGAAGGGCAAAACTCACTTTTATTTCATAAGACAAATCAAACGAATCAAAATTGAGTATCATTAATTAACTTTCGCATGACATCATTAAAATAATTTGACCGATCATCGACTCCATCCTCCACAGTCTGGTAGAGGGTTCACTCGGTGTTGTTTTGTTATTGATGCTCCACTGACCTTAGCTGTTTATAAAATAACTTGTACTGATAATTATCAAAAGCTTTAATTTTGTGTGAACAGTTATATATCTACTCTTGGTTCTGTCTGGTTTTAAAACACCAATATGGATACATTTCATTTACATTATAGTGAAATATTTAGATTTTTCATAGAGATTGAGGATAACGTCCGAGTAAATCGATTTGAATATCTCACCATCTCGGAGATTTGTAACTAATGCCCGGATGTAACAGTTTTGAATTTTCTCCTTTTGGATCAAAGTAAACCCGCAGAACACTACACAATAGAATAAAATAAAATAGCATATTATATTTGAGACAAATTGTCTTGTCTCCGATTGGTTCAGTTGGTTCACATGACCATCGAGTTGCGAGTTGGACATTTTAGAGGTCGGTTGGAAAGGGTTATCTAGGTCACTAGGTGTAGCACACTCACAGGAAAACAAAAAAAGTCTTCTTCTCTTAAACTACAAGAGCCAGAGGTTTAATCGTTCACATTTACCAAAGATTATGGTCCTCTAACAAGTTTGTTCAAATGGTGGTCCTGGGGTTAAATCTGGCCAGGTCCCGGAGATCACAGTTTTACAAGGATTTATATAGGGAAAATAATGTTCTTCTCTGAAAGAGCCAGAGGTTTAATCATTTACATTCACCAAAGCTTATGATCCTCTACCAAGTTTGAACAAATGGTGACCCTAGGGTTAAATCTTGCCACGCTCCGGCGATCACAGTTTTACATGGATTTATATAGGGAAACAAATCCAAAATCTTCTTCTCTGAATCTACAAGAGCCAGAGGTTTAATACTTTGCATTTACTATAAGCTTATGGTTCTCTACCAAATGTTTTCACGTGGTGACCATGGGCATGGGGTCACATTTGGCCCCGCCCCAGGGGTAACATGTTTTACATAGACTTGTATAGGGAAAAAACAAAACAAGCTTCTTCTCTGAAACTACAAGAGCCAGATGTTTAATATTTTGCATTTACCAATAGCTTATGGTCCTCTAAATCTATCAAATCTGGCCACTTCCCGGGGTCACAGTTGTACATATACTTATACATGGATTTTTATTTTTTAAAAATCGTTTTCTCTAAAACTACAAGGTAAAGAGCTCTCATATATTTCATGATATGTTTATTCAAATAATTTCAATGGGTCATAAGACCCGTGAGGATACAACAAATACATATAAACTTGACAGCGATAGTGAAATATATTATACAACAGTATATAATTAACAGAAAAGTATTCATGTGTATAAGGTAACAAGTAATACTTTAGCAGTTCATGTTGTTGTTATTTTGCTTTCACCGCAAAATATGCAGAGAAGGTGACTGAACCATCGCATTGAATCGCTAATATGTTCATATAATATTCGATTTAACTAACGTGACAAATGGAAAGCTAACTAGAACACACATGTATATACAAGGTTTGTAATAAACAAATATGCACTTATAACGTAAACATGCAACTTTAGAATAACCTAAAAAACAAACAAAAACGGCTATTGTAAATGTATTACTTATGCACCATTGATTTTCTAATTTCAAAGACTAAATATATATAAAGACGCTAAGGTTTTACAGTGTCTTTTTGTTTCGCATTTGAAAAGTTCTAAAAATGTGTTCATGTTAGGTCTTTTCCAAAAAATGTAGCATGCGGTTATGGTCCTTTACCAGTTTTTTTCAAAGATGACCCTGTGGCAAAATTTGGTCCCGCCCTGGGTGTCATATATTTTTTATATATAAGAATTATATAAGAAAGCTTCTTCTCTGGAGACATAAACAACCATGTCACAGGAATCGTCAGCGTGTGCATAGAGAGTTATAATAAACACGCTTTAAACTCGATTACGCTTAAACAAATAACACCCGTTTTTAAATAATCCACTTAGCAGGTGAGCGATTTAGGACCATTTGGGCCTCTTTTTTTTTCTATTAAATGTGTGAGGAACCCTTCGGGAACTCGTTGGAAAATTATATATATTAGGTATTTCTTTGCAGTATAACAAGGTGAATTGTCTGATGTCGTTGTGGAGAAAGACAAACCAACTGAAAACATATCAAGACTAACATTATTAGTTATATAGGTTTTCGACGCGGACATAGGCACACGTTCCTAGCAAAAGTATTTTTTCTCGATCCGTAAGGCGAGAGGGTGGGTCAGGTATAGAATCTGAGCCCTTGTTCTCTGTCTGGAATCCAAACAAAAGCGATTTTGTACCACAACACAGTTTTCATTATTTGTACTATTTATATTTAAAACAACAACATAAAACACCTTTTTTTCATTTCATTAGCCAAATCGCCTTATCATAAATTATTATATATAATCTTCCAGCACATGATCATTTTTCACATTACCATAGCTTAAATATCAAAATATCGAACAAAACATCAACACCGTGACTTGACACCACTATTGATTGAGTACTAAACGATCGAGCGTAACACTGCTGATTTTGCACTTTTTTAATGTATTTTTTTAAAAAGTAGTAGTTTGTTTAGAGCTATTGGATTTTGGAAAGTGCTGGTAATCACTATACTGTTACTCCATGAGAAACGCAATGGTGGTGTCCATTTTAAATGTTTTGACGGCGGAGTGATATGCCAAAGTATAACATGTATTCTACCGCAATATAATTCTGAGCAAAACTAAGTGAATTATCGCAGTATGTTTTTTTTTAAGTGAAACATTTCATAAGTTGAGTCATAAAAAGAGTGTCACCAAGTGTTTTCATTTTCATCGTTTTACACGATTCTTATAATTTGCTGAGACGTTTGTGAATGGAAGGAACGACAACTCTGTGTAGATATTGTAAGCCTGATGATAATATATGATATCCCCAATACACGGCTTGAGGGAAATATGATGTTGCCTAATATTGAGTGAGGTATGGTGTACCCTTGAACCTGGTTGGCCTTTTTTCCTTTTTTTTGCCACTTACCGTTCAAGGTCGGTACCCGTATCGTTAACCCTTTTGTTTGTGGTGTCACGTATTCTTAATGATTGTTTATCGTTGTATTTCTTGTTTGTTTTGTGTGCGTGTTTTCATTGACTGCGTTCTGTATGGTGGCTGATATGTGCCATCTCGTCTTTTCGTTATTTCGCCGCGAAATAACGCCGAGCGAAAAGACGCCGGGCGAAAAGACGAAAAAACGCTGGGCGAAATAACGCCGAGCGAAATAACGCCACGCGAAAAGACGCCGGGCGAAAAAAACACCACGCGAAATAACGGCAGGCGAAATAACGCCACGCGAAAAGACGCCGGGCAAAAAGACGCCATGCGAAAAGACGAAAAAACGCCGAGCGAAAAGACGCCGGGCGAAAAGACGCCGGGCGAAATAACGAAAAAACGAAAAAACGCCGGTCGAAATAACGAAAAAAAGAAAAAACTCCACAAGAAATAACGAAAATTTAAATGTATAAAACGTCGTCTTTTCTCTCGTCTTTTCTTTTTTTCGCACGGCGTTTTGACTATTTGTCGTCTTTTCGCTCGGCGTTTTTTCGTTATTTCGCCCGGCGTCTTTTCGCTCGAAAAGACGAGATGGCACATATCAGCCACCATAGTTCTGTGAATGGTACATTTTCTGTTCACCTTTGGAAAACGGAAACGTTTTTATTTTATTATTTACTTGCACCTAAAAGTATAGAAACTTTAACCTTCGCATAAGGGCTTTTTTACTACATAAAAGCTATTTGTGTTTCTTTTATGAAAGATAACAACAAGTTTTATAACACTGCGCAGTATAAATCAAGCAAAAATCTTTAAATGTATAGTACTTTAGTAAAAGTATAAACACTCAAGGAAAAGTATACAACTCTAAGTATACAACTCTGAGTATTAAATGAAATGGAGACGATACGATTGATATTTTATGACCAAATGTATTTATTTACTATAGTAAACATTCACAAAACGGTTGGACAATAAGAAAGGACACCTATCTACATAAAATTAAAAGCACATATATAAAACAAATAAACCTATTTATTCAACTGCCAACAATTGATTTCGGATGGAAACCTTGACAAGAAGTCCTAACATTAACAGTTCAGCGATATATTCTAGACCTTTCACTGAGTTGTTAAATAATTATATACATTCTGGCAAATAATGTCTCATGAAAATGTGTGTGTTTTAAAAATGAAATGTGTATGCATTTATTCTCATATGAAAAGTGTATGAAACGCCTATTATATAAATATCATATGAAAAGTGTATTATATAAATATCATATGAAAAGTGTACGAAACGCCTATTATATAAATATCATATGAAACGTGTATGAAACGCCTATTATATAAATATCATATGAAACGTTTTATATGATAGTTACAACAACTACACTTTTTTTAAAGGGACACATGGCAATCTTGATTTTTTTAAAACTCACGGCGTCCCGTTCGTTATCCTCTTAACTTGCATTTGTTAAATCATTAATATTAATTGTTAGAATAGTTCAAAGCAAATTATGTTTACATATTACTAACTTTTTATAATATTGCACAAATAATATTTAAAACAATTGTTAAAATAGTGAAGACAATTGAAATCTCAATTTTTTATTTAATTATATGCAAGCAGTTTTAAAGTCAAAATGACGTAGGATATGTAAATCGACAAGCAAATTTAAATGTTAAAATAAAACTCAAGATTGCCATGTGTCCCTTTAAATGTAGCTCCTTGTATATAAGAATAAATATGATTCTCATTTGACCCCAGTTTGCATGTTGCAGGGATGTATACAGGATTTCAAATTAGCCGGTAAAGACGGAACTTAAAAACAAATTAACAACCAAAAACACACACATCCATGTTTTTTAAGTTAAGAGTAGGTGGCGCAATAACAAAAAAAAACACACGCTTCTTACATATGCATTTTCATAGCTTTTCAGATGTGCACACCTCTCCTCCACCCCCTGAATCCGCACCTAGTTTGGACCACGTTTTGAGAACGAAAACAATTACATTTCTATTGACGTAATTAAATACATCTCAATCTTGAAGCTAACATTTGCGATCTTGGTTTGAACTGGTACATAATCCACATATAATATAACCAATAGTCTAAAATCGTTAATGCATACTAAGAGTAAGCTATGTCCTTAATTTATTTTGGGCAACTTACTTGTCAATGATTATCTGTCTAGAAGAATCGCAGGTTAATTGTTGTCTATTTTATCCCCAAAATCGAAAAGGCACAGTTTTCACAACGATTCGACAGCGCGATCTCCGCCGTTTTGTGTGTGTGTGTGTGTGTGTATCGAAAGCATGGTCCACTTATGGATTTTTTTACATCGTTTTTAAACCAATTAACGGCGCGGTATATATATATATACGTATAACTTACACATTTTAAGAATCCAAACTCTATAGACACAATATAAACGGCTTTAACCAGCCAGGTCAACCCCCAAAAACTGGAGCGTCGAATTCAATCAACCAACGAGATGAGACCATGCTCTATTTGTTTTGTAGCATGTCCATTTCTGCTGTTTGCCATACTATAACTTCCGATAACTGGTAGTTAGAGTGGACCATTTATTCTGACAGGTTTTATTTCCACTTAAACGATTTACACCTCTGGAAATACAAAAGGAATTTCAGTGATCATGTTACAACTTTCAGTTAAAACACAGTCTGCACGAGGACTCTTTAACATCTCTAGAAATTAAAAACAATACCAAGTGTTGCGTTTTCAAATGCACTGTTGACAAATTTAAACTCGAGACGTTTCTTATGCAATATGACAAATGTCAAACAAAACATGTATAAACATATTTTCTACAGTAATTACACAAATCGTTAAAACAACATTATTAATTTTAAAAAATGTCTAAAAACTACATGATTTAATTAAAAATGTACACTTTGTGCTAATAAAATGTGTTTTGAAATTTGACTTATATGACTTATATGAATACAATGTTATAAAGCAAATTCGAATATCTATTAATAGTGTGTTTATTTATGAACATATACTTACATATACTTTCTAATTGTTAAATCGAAGTTTATTCTTTAATTATTTACTTGTACCTATACTGAAACGGGATTTTCCGCTATATGTTGTATGTACAATAGGTTGCTGTTAATCGAACGGTACATGGCTACGTAAGACCTTTCCTTTCGGATTTTTTTTCTAAAACTACACACAATACAGCAAATAGTATTCCTTCAAAGTTTCATTATTGACAGAGTACGCATTTGACTCAGACATCTGAGCAATCTTAAGATGCAACCTTTTTCAAGCTGTTTACGTTAAGTACAGTACTGAACTGGCTCAGTTATGTTTTGCCATAAAATGTAGGTTTAAACAATCGGAAACAAAGCTGTACGCATATCTGAAGAACATTTCTTGGAGTTCAATTGTATTCAATATATCTGATGATTTTCCGATAACATGCTGAAGAAATGTTTCATTATCATAAGTTTTTAACTCACTTAGAAGAGCAGTCCCAAATTGGGATACAACCCCGTTGAGGAAAGTTTCACGTAAAGCAAACGGGGCTTGGCAAGCTGTGATTACATGCAGGTAAAAATCAGTATGTATGGTCTCACACAACGGACAGATCTTTGCTATTTTCGTTGGAATATCAACCCATATTTAACTTACAACTACCGAGTTAGCGAGAGTTTGTCGGTCCGGAGCACATTTCCATACCATCGCTGGGGAGATATTTTTATGAATACACACAAATCTGGAGAATGTTTTGTCAATTTGTGTTCTATTCATCCAATGTTGGACGTCTTCATGATGTAACATGTATAATAATGTGTACCAATATCAGTACATGAAAAATGCTTATTAATAAATGCAGACAATTCTCAAGTTGTTGCGTCTGTGAGGTAACAGTGTATAGTTCAATATATTCCCTTTAACAATAATGTGTATTATAAACTAAGACCAAATAAAAACTAATCTGTATTCATACAGTATTTTTTAATTCTTCACTTTACCTCAAGACTAGAGGTAAATCTCCACAAACTAACCCATTATTAAAAATCGTCTACATATAACGCATGCGTTATACTTTACTTGTTCATAATAAGATATATATACTGATGTGCACCTTCTTTTGCATAATCAGCCCCATTAAGAATATGACATTGCTGTAAACCTTTACATCATTAATGTGTTCAAGCATCCTATCTTTATGTTTGAGAAGTTAAACGTTTGACAGTTAATGAGCAATTCCAGAAAACGAGCTGTTAACAAGATGATTGTTATCTTGTGTTTTCTGACTCAACTCCACCCGTAATGCAATTTTTGGTTTGCTCTTTCCGACTCTGAACAACTAAACTTTATTGATGAAAGAACATTTTAAGCTTTTAAACTCACTCAAAAAATGGCCAGTGGAAACACCAGCTTTAACAGTGGGTATTTTTTATATTTGCTATATATATATGACCACAGTGTTATGAAGTAAATATAATTATATATAATTTATGTGTTTCAATGTTTTAAATTCAAACATATTTAAAACATTCAAAACACAAAAACACAAAAACACTGCTATGGATATCGTTAAGTTAATGGTACACTGAGTAAAATTACAATCACTCAGTGAAAAACATAATTCTCCGAGTGTTAACGGAAGGTGAGGTTGGCATTCTCACATTTCCGAGTTACAGCGGTCATCAATCGAGCAAAGGGTACCGTTGTGGAACTCAGGCAAGCCAGGCTGATTGTTTACCAATCTCACATCTTAGAGTTACAGCGGTCAACAATCGAGCAAAGGGTACCGTTATGGAACTCTGGCAAGCCAGAATGATTGTTTACCAATCTCACATCTCAGAGTTACAGCGGTCAACAATCGTGCAAAAGGTACCGTTGTGGTACTCTGGCAAGCCAGACTGATTGTTTACCAATCTCACATCTTAGAGTTACAGCGGTCATCAATCGTGCCAGGGTACCGTTGTGGAACTCTGGCAAGCCAGACTGATTGTTTACCAATCTCACACCTCAGAGTTACAGACGGTGGTCAACTATCGTGTCAGGGTACCGTTGTTGAACTCTGGCAAGCCAAAATGATTTTTACCAATCTCACATCTCAGAGTTACAGCGGTCATCAATCGTGCCAAGGGTACCGTTGTGGAACTCTGGCAAGCCAGACTGATTGTTTACCTATCTCACATGTCCGAGTTACAGCGGTCCCCAATCGTGCCAAGGGTACCGTTGTGGAAAACTGGCAAGCCAGACTGGTTGTTTACCAATCTCACATGTACGAGTTACAACTGGCCCCAATCGTGCAAGAGTACCGTTGTGAAACTCTAAAAGCGAGAATAGAGTTTGGATGAATCTTTCAGTTTAAAAATATTGCGGTAAACACAGCATAGTTCCCAAGTTATTGATAAGTAATTAGAGTTTAGTTTTCATAAATGCAAATTCTCCGATTTCTTTCACTGAGTTTTGTGCCATCTATTATTTAAAACAAATCAAAGTGTTATGTAACATTAAACATTTATAAAATCCAAGAACTATAACAATAAGAAAGAGCATGCATCTACATCAAATACAATACACGTATTATAAAAAGAAAACTATTAATTCAACTGCCATACTGATATTGGGTTGAAATCCTTGAATAAAATTCTTAACACTTTTGATAAAGTTCAGTAATATATTCTAGACCATTCAGTGATTTGTTAACCATTAGGCACTGAAGAAGCGATCTGAAATAGATTTTGCGAAGGAGGGCCAATAGTGATTGGAATAGTTACTGGAAATGTTGTGTTTCCGAAAAACAAATCCGAAGAAACAAATATGGAAAAGAAACAACCCCATATAACCTTCCTTAAATCTTTTAGAGAATTCAGGTTGATCAATGGACTTAACCACAACGTAACCATAATGCACATCCACGCAAGCACGCACGCACACACTATCTTTTCACTGTCAATTGGATATATAAAATATCCCCATTTGTCTTTCACAGAAACCGAATAATCCAGAAATAAATGTGTGTGTGTGTGTGTGTGTGTGTTTGTGTGTGCGTGCGTGCGTGCGCGCGTGTTTGCGCCTGTACAGGTGGCAAATACAGGCAAAATTACACTCACTACAAACCGCTTTTCAAAAAAATTCCAGAAGTTCAGGTCCCCACCCCCTCCACTCCCCATTTTTTGTCACATGAATATCCATTTTAGGTGCAAGTTTATCATTTCAGGGTTTTTATTCAATCATTCAGAATACAATGAATGAAATTAAAATCCTATCATTAAATTGCCGTGGCCTGAATGGCAGCCAAAACAGAGTAAATTTTAAATATTGCAAGAAAAAAACTGCCATATTTATTGCCTACAAGACACCCATTTTACTCAGTCCCACAGAAAGCTTATATATTCTCAGTGGAATGGTGAATGCTATTTAAGCTTTGCAAGGTCAAATGCTGGAGGAGTAGCAATTTTATTTAGTAAACAATTTGAATATAAAGTTCATAATGAAATTAGAGATGAAGATGTTAATTTTTTAGCTTTATATATAACAGTTGAATCCAAACGTTTTAATCTCGTAACACTATATGTTCCAAATTCAGATGAACCCTGTTTTTATGATAATGTTGTTAAAACCATAGAAGAAATTGGGAATGATACTTATATGATCTGTGGTGATTATAATCGTGTTATAGATCCCAAATTGGATTATTTTAATTACAAAACTGTTAATAACAAAAAAAATTGCGCCAGGGAAAAACTGTTAGAAATTATTCAGAAAAATCAATTATGTGATGCAAGTTACTAGGAATAAAGTTTAATACTGACCTAGAAAAAATGATAAAAAATAACTTGGATGAAAAATTAGACAAACTAACAAAATCAGAAGAATTTTAATGCCAATAGGAAAAATAACGGTTATAAATGGCCTGTTAATATCATCTTTTAATCTTCTTTTCATTTCTTTACCAAATTTGAGTGATAAAGATATTAAGAATTTAAATGATGTTCTATTTAACTTCCTGTGGCAAGGACCATCAACAATTAAAAGTTGAGTTATTGTTAAAGGTTACCTTGAAGGAGGATTATGAATGATAAATATTAAAGCATTTATTTCAAATTTAAAAATTACACGGGTTAGAAGACTTGTCGATTCGGATGGAATGTGGCAAAATTTATGTAATACTTACTTCGATATAAATAAAATCTTAAATTGTGGTAAATATTATGCTGAAAGTCTATTAACATCTACAAAAAACTGTTTTTGGAAAGATGTTCTTCATTCCTACGCGTCTTTTTTTATAATCTAACACAGTCGACACCTTTGAAAAATTCCTGAAAACGCCACTTTTTTATAATCATAATATATTAATTGGGAAACAAAGTATTTTCCACAAAAGGCATAAGGTATGTAATACAAACGGACAGCTGTTTAACAAAGAAGAATTTGAAGAAAATAAAAACATTAAAATTAATTTTCTACATTTTCAGGGCATCAAAATGGCAATTAACACATTTCAGAAGGTAAAAATGTTGGAATCTAATAACAAAAAGGAAATAAACCCATTTATCCGATTACAGATAAAACCCAGTGTTACTAAACAAAAAGGAACAAAACCATTCTATGATATCTTAAATAAAAATAATGAAAAACCTACCAGTCAATGTAAATGAAAACGGAATAACATACATAATAGTAATGAAAAAGACTGGAAAATATACTATGATATTCGATTTCTGGTTACTAAAGATACTCAGATGCAATGGTTACAAGTTAGAATATAACATATAATTCTTACAACTAATAGATACCTTTACTTTAATAAATATAAAATCAAATGATAAATGTACATTATGTAAGGAAGAAACAGAAACACTTGAGCACATATTTTGGAGGTGTAAATACACACAAACATTACTATCTGAGGTCACTAGATATCTGCAGCATAAACACACTGAGGTAAAATAGGAAATACAGAGCGTGATCAAAAAGCAAGTAATGAGAACATTTTATTCCTTGAAATCAAACGCTATATGTATACAGAACCAAAGTTCTAACGCACCACCTTTCTTTTCCCGTATATTTTATACCCCTTTTTATACCCCTGTGTGTGCATATTCAAATTTTGACTGACACAGCAATTTTTTTTTTTTTTAAATTACATTCGTTATTGACAAGACATTTCTCTCGTTCAGAATGAAATTTGTTTGATTTATTGATTGTTATTATTGAGATATTAAAGGTATTGTCTACTGGTGCGTTAGCTGTTTGGTTCAGTATATATTCAATAGATAATTTTAGTCCGAGATAATCCCATAGATAGTTTTAGTCCGAGATATTCAAGATATAAAGGCCATATAAATAGCAATGGTACTGCCATTTTAGATTTATGTAAACAGACTGGTTTACGAATATCGGTAAAGACGCGGGTATAAATATACGTTTGTGGGACACAGAGGGTGTAGTCTTGTTGATTATGTTGTTGTATCGGAATCTATTTATAATAATTTCACAACTTTTGATGTTCATGATCCCAATACTTTATCCGACCATTTTGTTATTGAATGTTCTTTTGAATACATCATTAGTAATGAACATGCAGTTTTGAATGGTAATAGTGTTGATGAAGTTGATCATATAGGTATAGATTGCAAATATATATGGAATAGTGCTTTGAACTGCGATGTATTTGTTGAGCAATTAAATAATTTAACTCAAACTACGGGTTCATGTGTTGACATGAATGGTATTGAATCTAGTTTACTGGAATTTTCCAATTTATTGAATAGTGTTACAAACTCTTTATTTAAAAAAAAACACTTAGGCACAATAATGGTACAGATACAAGTAAGCGTAAACAAAATAATGACTGGTTTAATGAAAGTTGTGAAGACCTGAGAACTATTTTTCATTTTCATTTAAATTGTTGTAGACAATGTCAGTCAGACGAAAACAGAGTTTTACTTGTTAGATCACGCTCTGAATATAAATCTATGTTAAAAAGATGTAAAAGAGGTTATAATAATGAACAAACCAAAAAAATAGAAACATACGGACATAAGAATGCAAGCTATTTATTTATTGCTAGTGTTTATATACTTGTATATGTGATAAGTTCTATGAAATAAAAGCAAGCAAACATGAAAACATTGCTTGTTTAGCAATCCTTGTAACGAAAATGTGAAAATGTGATTTTATGTAATGTCCGTCCCCAATCCGATACATTACACACAAATGTAATAACCTTTTTTTGGACAAAAACTTATCTTTTTTTGATTTCAGTATGTTATGATATGTATACATCTTTCATAAAACTTTAAAACTTTAGGGATATTCACACTGTTATTACCTCTGATGATCCCTGATGCTAACTGCAATGGCCCATTTACTGTGCAGCAGGCCATATTTCAAATATTGATTCAATTTGTTGTTTTGAAAGGTAAAACAATATAAGGTTACAATGCATCTTAAAAAGTCTTGTACACGTTTCTTCTCAACACAATACATGTAATTTTTTCAAAATTCAAAATTTTAGAGAATAAACAATATTTAATCACCCGTAGATATAGAAATATTCTTTTCTTCCATACCTGCATATGATATTAATTTGGAGTGTCTCTAAAAAACATGTATGTCTTGCTTAAGGAATATTAAGTAGACCATGTCTGAATGGGATTCAGATTTCTAAATCGCTCTGCAATGTATATTAATACTAGGTCTCTCTCTATATATAATTGTATATATCTTACCTTTATTCCTTTTCAGCTTCCATATTCATCTTTTTGCAAGTTCATCTCACACATATTCCTACCCATCAGGAACGTTAATATAAAATAATACAAACATGCACAAACGGATTCATAGATAACATCTGTTTAAAGTACCTCTACACTGACCTAATGGACCACATGTGGTCAACTAGGATTTCTGTGATAAAATTAATGGTTTTATTGCTATTATAGCTAATCAGTGAAATTGCTGGCACACTCTGCCTTTAGATAAGCATTGTCTCACTTGAGAGCCGTTTCCATACAGTAATGCATAGGACTGAATTGGCTTTGTTTCTTTTTTTATTTCTAATAGCTTGAATATCTTCTGAAAAGTGTAATTAAATTCAATTACGCTTTTCCGGCCTCCTATCTTATCTAACAATTTTGAAGTCTTGTAAAACAAATCCTCGCATCTCTGCTTGTCTATTGGGGATAAATTGTACCCTCCCAAAAGTTTTTCTAGATGACATCTTCTATGATAAACGCTCTTCTTGCGAACTCCCCGATAATCTACAACAAGATCATATCCGTTGTGGGTCCCACATTCGAAACAAAATTAATACGTTCCCCATCAAAAACCTCGCAAGTGCTTTTACAATTTGCGCATGCATATGTGCAATTGTAACAAAGTTTGTACTCCACACAATCCTTACAGTGTGTCTTTTTGTCAATCATATAAAATAAAAAACAATCCATGCAAAATTTATAAGAATCAAAAACACCTAATACTCTCTTACAATATATACAGTTCACCATATAATATACTATTATTATTATTTATTTAAGCAGGGCTTAAAAGAATAAGAATTGTATAATATTATATGGTATACACAGATGATATAGAAAGTCTCAGGACAGATTGCGAGAAGCAGGCTTTGTTAGTTGATTTTGAGGGTACAATTAAAATTGACAGAGAACTATTATTTTTTGCAAACTTCAAGGATATGACTGAATAGATTATAACTGACTCTCAAAAGATGAAACTCCCGTCGAAAATAAGAAAACGTGATATCGGTAGATTAAACAGACCGCGTGATAAAATAATCACACGAGCGACTAACGGTCCCATAACTATTGATTTTTTTTTATGTATTACTACGGTAAGTTATTGAAAGAGGGAATTGATATTATTTTTTATGCTTGTTAAATTAATTAATTAGGGCTTAAAGAATTCCGTATTATATATATTATATAATGAGTGTAAAACAATTACAGATAATGTCTAAGGCGTTAGATGTATATTCCAGGTTACCAACGGATGACTCATTGGATTAAGAGAAGTGTTAAAGAGATTCGAACTAACAGAGGAAGGATTTAGGAAGAGATTCAAGACGGCTAGGCCAGAAAAGGTGAGTCCTTTGTCCAATATTTACGGAGGTATAAGAATTACTTAGAGCGGTGATTTCAGTTGGGCCGCGTTAATAAAACATACGACGGGGTTCTTGACTACTTATTAAGAGACCAGTTATTGGGTATTTGCACTAGGGAGTTGTACTTATTTCTAAAGGAGAAGAGGTTTACAGGAGGTACAGAGATGGCAGAGCAAGCAGATCTATTTGCAGATGCAAGAGGAGGTGGATGTGAGTGTAGTGGTACGAGAAAGTCGGGACAGAGACAAAGACAGAAGACAAAGACAGAAACATTCGAGATAGCAAACCAGACCCAGATAGGGGATGGTCTTCAAGTACGCCAAGGGTAAGTGATAATTCGTATTCTCATTGTAAATGTAATTTTTGTGGTGGAAACCATAGGTCAGTTGATTGCAGGAAGAGAGACGGTAAGCATCGGGTTGCAGCAGTCGAAGATGAAAACAGAAATGAAGTTACAAGTGCGGGTATTGAACATACGACTACATTCTTCAAGAATGATAGAGGTAACAATTTCTTTAGAGGACGTGGCAGGAACAGAGGTCGTGGTCGTGGTTGAATGCAGAGGACCGATAGTTCGAGTTGTGTATTGGTATGCAGTGATAGTCTGAAGCAGTTGGGAACATGTATGGCAAGCAATTGTCCGACGAAGGAAGGTAGGGTCAATGGAACGAAGGTCAAGGTCATGAGAGATACGGGAGCGACGTGCGTAGTGGTAAGGACGAAGCTAGTAAGCGATGACCAATATTTACAAGGTAAGAGATGTTGTAAGTATATTGATGGGTCGGAACATTACTTTCCTGTAGCTTTAGTAGACGTGGAGACGCCGTATTTCCAGGGAAAAACGGAGGCGTTGTGCATCACTTCACCGTTATATGATTTAGTAATAGGTAATATTCAAGGGGCGTGTTACCCAGGACCAGAAGATGTTGTGAATGCAGTACAGACGAGAGCACAGAAGAAGCAAGAGACGAAGCCATACCGGAAGTTAAACGTTCCAGGTAAAAGTTTAGATGTAACAAGGTCAGAGTTCATGGAGTTGCAGAAACAAGACGTCACGTTGGACAGCACGAGAGAGAAAGCGGACGATGGTCAAGTCAGGCTGTGTAAGGGGGGTGGAAAGGTAGGATTTGTATATAAAAATCAGTTACTATACCGTGAGTATGAGTTCAAGGACCACAATAAGGTAGCCCAGTTAGTAATTCCAAAGGGGTGTCGAGAAGCAGTGATACGCAAGACCAATGATAGAGTAGTGTCCGAGTTTTACTGGCCAGGGGTAAACTCAGAAGTCGCACGGTTTTGCAGATCGTGCGATATCTGCCAACGAACCATCGTTCAACGCCCTTGATAGAAACTCCGTTTAAGCGCGTTGCAGTGGATTTGGTAGGACCCATTGAGCCGATGACAGACAGGAAAAACAGGTATATCCTAGTTATGGTGAATTATGCAACGAGATATCCGGAGGCTGTTGCGTTACCCGGGATCGAGGCAGAGCGAGTGGCTGAGGCATTGGTGGACATGTTTAGCAGACTGGGGATCCCAGAAAAAATGTTGACCGACATGGGGTCACAGTTCATCTCTAAATCGATGGCGGAGGTAAGTCGATTGTTATCTTTACGTCAGTTAACAAAGACACCGTACCATCCAATGTGTAACGGGTTAGTAGAAAAGTTTAACAGAACGTTAAAACAAATGCTTAGAAAAATGTGCAGTGAGAGGCCAAAGGATTGGGTATGTATGTGAATGCCATGTTGTTTGCTTTTAGAGAAGTGGCACAGGAAAGCCTGGGATTTTCACCGTTCGAGTTGTTGTATGGTAGGACGGTACGTGGACCTATGAGTATTTTGAAGGAGTTATGGTCAGGAGAGGTCAGCAATGAGGACATTAAGTCGACATACCAGTACGTGATAGATTTACGAGAGCGGCTAGAAGAAACGTGCAATATAGCAAATGATCAGTTGTACCAGGCTAAGCTAAGGCAAACGAAGTATTACTACCGAAAGTCTACGTCCAGAACATTCACTGAAGGTAGTAAAGTTTTAGTTTTACTTCCAGTAAGTCACAACAAATTATTGTTGCAGTGGAAGGGTCCATTTACTGTGGAACGAGTGATGAACAGAATGGTGGTAAGATTAAGACATTCCATGCAAATATGTTGAAGTTGTACAACGAAATGGTTGACGAAGACGCAGAAAAAGGTATTTTAGATGTTGTCTGTTCTGCAGTTGTTAATGAGGATGAAGATAGCGATGTAGATCAGTCTGGTATAGAACAGGTAGACGTAGAGATACCATTAGTGTGTCCGTCTGGAGTAGGGAAAGAGTCGGTAAGTGATGTAGATATTTGTAAGGATTTATCAGTGGAACAGAAGAGGCAGGTTGAGGGGGTGTTACACGAGTTCTCTGATATTTTGACTGAGATACCAGGAACTACGACATTCATTGAGCATGATATTAAGTTAACGACGGCAGAACAAGTCAGGTTTGAAGGGTATCCTATAGCATTTCAGTCACAGGAGATAGTTGACGAAGAGGTGGACAAAATGTTAGATATGGGAGTAATCGAACCGTCAAGTGCACCATTTTCGAGTCCGGTAGTTTTGATACGGAAAAAAGATGATAGTATTAGGTTTTGTATAGATTTTAGACAGTTAAATAGAGTCACTGTGTTTGATGCAGAGCCGATGCCAAACACCGAGGAGATTTTTTCAAAGTCGTCTAAGTATAAGTACTTTTCGAAAATAGATTTAAGCAAAGGCTACTGGAAAGTACCGTTGACGGAACGTGCAAAGGAGATGACGTCATTTGAGACGACAAAGGGGCTATTCGGTTCCACAAAGATGCCATTTGGACTAGTGTGTGCTCCTTCTACGTTCTGTAGGCTTATGAGGAAGGTTTTAAAGGTTTTCAACTGTGCTGATAGTTTTGTAGATGATATTTTGATCTTTACAGTTACTTGGGAGCAACATGTAGCAGCGTTACAACAGGTCTTTAGTAGATTAAGGTTGGCAAGTTTGACCGCGAGTCCGACTAAGTGCAGTATTGGTTATTGCATTCTTGAGTGTCTAGGACATATAATAGGGGGTTCACACTCGTTGACGCCAGTTAAGGCAAAGGTAGATGCGGTTCAGAAAGCAGAGAGGCCCAGAACAAAGGAACAGGTAAGATCTTTCTTAGGGGTAGTAGGATTCTACCGGAAGTTTATACCAAACTTTTCAGCCATTGAGATACCGTTAGAGCAGAACTTGGTCTTAAATCAACAAATCCGCTTTTGATATGTTTTTAAGTATTAAATATCATTATGAATACGATTTTTACTATGCCATTGATGGATGTTCAGTGAAAATATGTTTTTAAAGATAAAAATCGAACAGGCGAACAGGCATTGCTAAAATATCGAAAACAAATCTAAGGGGAAAAACTCTTGCGCGAATTACCGGAAGTGACGTCATTGGGAACAAACTATTTTTTGTTTACATTTGGACTGAACGCAAAACAGTATACCTTGTGTGAAAATGTGAGAATTAAGCGATCATGATACTGAGTCAGAGGAAATGCCCGTGATAAGATGGTTACACAATGTGCAACCTTACGATTTTGAGCCAGAATACGTGTCTGAGGACGAAAATACATCGGATTCATCAACTGATGATAAAGTCGAACGCGGTGCAGGTGCAAATGTAGAGCTTGTAAAGACTATCGTGTCATGTCATTCGTTACGTTCAGCGGTTCATTACACTATTCACTAATCTAACAAAATAGTATATTTATACACTGACAGCAACAACAAACAAAACAAAAAAACGTAAACATTGTTTTCATCGAAATCTGACAGTAAGTCACCCGCAACACTGCAATATCTTGGTACCTACACAATAACCGCGAAATGTAGTATATTCCGAATGAATGGACCTGGTCTAAATACGAGCGTCAGATTATTATTTTTTTGCCGATAAGTAGACATGGAACAAATATATTTATTAGATATTATCCATAATTGATAAAAAAATGGAAAAAACAAACAATAATAAATGAAACAGCATATACTTTCGGCACCATATTTTCTATAGTATTAAGTCTCCATCAACACCAAACACTCTAGGATCGGTGTTTGCAATACGACATGCTCTCTAGTCTCCACTGCCCCCAAATATCAATACAGACTAATCAAATACTGCGGTGCACTATTGAAGTACAGCCTAACTAGGGTACATACGTTGGTATATCACAAAAGCACGCACCATTTAGAGAAACCTAGTTTTATGATATATTTCCTGTTTATTGCAATTACTTGAGCGGTGTAATACCGCCGAGGGCAGACGCGTATTGCGCAAGACGGATATATCACATGATATGCGAGCTCTAATTGTCGCGCACAAAGACAGGAAAATACTAGTTTAATTTAAATAATATAGCCAAATGTATTATGAGCACGATATAGACAGTTAGGAAGTACACTTACTCATGTATACTTACTCCTGATATACAGATCGAAAACGGACCAAACATATCAAATTACCATAATATAAAGTATATTATTTTATTATACTTGTTTTACTTATTGCACGAGCGAAGAGGCGTTATTTGCCATAAAACATTACTGAATTAATATAAAAGCTAGTAATAGTATTAATGTTCTGCCTTGTAATAGATATCCATGAAGCATTTTGATTTTTTTTTTCAAATCCATAGACCTATATATGTTGATAATATATATTTATAACACTATTGGCAGAAGGGGTGTATAATTTAAAAATATTACAATTAAAATTTGGAAACAAAGACTCAGTGTTTATTTCACCAGATTTATTTAAATTTATATGCTGAACGTTCGTAGCAATATTTTAAAAGAAGACGGCTACATATTATTAGCGCCGTCAACTCGTTTATCCACTTGGTCTATATTGTTAACGTGTCAGAAGTGGGATTTAAGCGGCGACATCCATGTAACAAGATGGACCAAGTGGAAACAACTCACCAAGGGAGAATCAAGAATAAATAAATTTACAAATTTATTTACAACAAGATGAATATATATACAAATGAATACAAATGACAAAGTAGAAATATCAAAGTTTTAACTCATGTGTAAAGTGATGTTCACTGCACGTTAGATGAAACTGTTCGGTTTTAATCAGACTGAATATCTGATATCTGTATCTATTATCTGTATTTATGATATATGTATGTATATCACACGCTATATTATCTCTCAAATCTATATCTAGCTGAGTCCTTCCGGTACAGTTCCCGGCACTACTACTTCACTCCCGCGTTATATTGCAATCCCGTCCTTAGCGGTTGCTATTCGTCCCGGTACCACACATACTTCCGGTGACGTAATTCACACGCGACGCCCACTCACACGATCCTTTCCGGCGATGGCCCAAGTCCCGGTATTACACATCCGGTAACCAGGCCCTCTTGCCTAGCGTCTCCGTGGCTACCGTCTGGTCTCTCGCCCAAATAGCGAATCCCAACCTACGACCCCGTAGACCACGCTCCCGACAATACGCTCTTCATGCTCTACGCTTCTAGCGTATACGTACGCTCCTAGCGTATACGGCTACAAAATATATACCCAGTCTTATAATGTTATCACAACATGTATTTTATAATAGCGCTAAGGTATCACCATACCTAATACATGATTGCAAAGCAATCTTTATTCAGAATGAATAAACCCGAATTCTAAACCTTCTTCGAATAGACATTATGCTAAACTTTAACAAAACGTGTAAAACAATTACAGATAATTTATCGATAATGAAATCTCACATTTCTAGATGTACGCAAACATTACAACATAATAATTCAAGCATAGACTGAATGAATAATTGGTTTTACATCCCGTTAACACATTATAGGCTATAATGGTACAGCGACCTCAGAGTGATTGAATAATAGTGACAATATGAAAACCAACCTTAGAGATATTTATACTGCACAATAATCAATAACCGTTTAATGACAGTTAGAAACCGCCGTAGAAAAGTACATACAATCTGAATCTCATATTTTATTTACTATTTACAGAACAACTGGCATTATCAATAATGTAGATATATGCCCCAATAATCTTATCAGACAATAATTTGCTAAAATATTCTGACGTTTGAAAACGTACAAGAATTAAAGACAATATCCAGCTAACTATCTATAGCTTTTACCGGCAGATATTTACTTCAGAACAACAATTTAAATATGACAATAATTTACAACAAATACAATAGATTTGACTTACCCTTTGCCGTTATGGTAATGGTCACTTCTACTCTGGATAATGGCTTGCGATCCTGTGACAAGTTCTTACGATTTCGACACCCATATATACAGCCCCTACACGGATACCTGGTGGAACACGCCATCCATGCAAATGTCATGTTATTCGGACTGCTCGGAGTGTCGTAATAAGAATTCTACATGTATTAGGCCCGCACTGGTAAATACCGGCAAATTTACTCATAATACACAGCTTGTAAAATCATAACTTTTTTAATAGTTGATGGATTTTCATGATATAAATGCCAAAACAACTTATTCTTTATCAATAGAATGAATCTAGTAAAAGATCATTTATTAGATATAGGCATCAATTAAAAGTTATGCGCTTGGCAAAAATCTATCAAAATTCCTATTCAAAATCAGGGAAAATGAGGCCCCGACAAACACAGTTAAAAACTCTAAGTAAATATGCACTCATTTTGTTACAATCCCCGAAACAATATAGTAAGGTTTTTCTGTGGGTATTGCATGTAAAAGATGGCCCCTCTCTCAGCTTAATCAGACGCAAGAAACAGTCACAAAATCCCTCAAGATGGAATTACAAAGGACACGTGGTTTTAAATTGAGTGTTGCTTTGAAAATGACTTTCGCTTTGTATGGTAAAGTCACGGTTACATACAAAACAGCTTACTTTACATCAAAGGCGGCTATAATTTTAAATGAAAAGGATATCAAGGGTGCTTTAGATACAGCAACTGATGAAATTATGAGTAGAATTGGAAGCTGGATCTCTGAGGGGAGTGGATGGTTAATTGAATCAGTGGATATGCATTATGTAAACAGGGTGAAGTATAAGCCATTGAGGGGTAGCTCTTATTTGAAGTTACCAAAAGAACTTTCTAACTCTATGTAAGGTCTAATAAATATAATAAATAAAAAAGATGACGAGTGCTTCAGATGGTGTCATTTAGCATATACATTTCCTGCTATAAAAAATCCCCAAAGAATAAAAAAAGTACAAAAAGCACATTGTTGATCTCAATAACGATGGAATTACATTTCCTGTTACATTAAAGCAAATTCCCAAAATAGAAAAACAAAACAATATATGTTTTAATATATTTGGGTATGAAAAAAGTGGGGTGTATCCTCTGTACATATCAAAAAACAGAGCTGAAGAAGAATGCGATATGCTTTTGATTGTTGAAGAAGAAAAAAATCATTATGTATGGATAAAGGATTTTACAGTTTAATGCATAATCAGACATCTCATAAAGACAAAAATGGTTCTGCAAAACATGCCTGCAATACTTTACATTAAAAAAGTCTTAGAAAAACATAAACCTGATTGTCTTTCTCTTAATGGCAAGCAAGCAATAAAAATGCCTTTTGCGAGTGAAAAGGTTTTCTTTAAAAACTATGATAGGCAATTAATGGTTCCATTTGTTATATATGCCGACTTTGAAGCGATAACAGAAAAAATATCTTCAGCTACGAATAATCCAAAAAAACTCGTATACAGATGCATATCAACAATATACTGATTGTAGTTACGGATATAAGGTTGTCTGCTGCTATGATGACAAATATTCCAAACCGGTTGTAACATACAGGGGACCAAACGCTGTTTATAAGTTCTTAGAACAAATGATAAAGGAAGAAAAATATTGTAAAAAAACTGCGAATACATGTTTTAAGAAAGATTTGACAATGACAGTGGCAGAAGAAAAAGAATTTAGGGCGGCTGAGAAATGTCATATTTGTGATAAACGATATATGACGTGTGATAGGGCAGTTAGAGATGACAGTCATATAACTGGAAAGTTTAGAGGAAGTGCTCACGATGCATGCAATCTCAGTTTCAAGTTGACTAAGAAAATACCTGTTGTGTTTCATAACTTGAGAGGCTATGACGCTCACTTTATAATGCAGCACATCGGAAAGTTCAAAAAAGCGATAAATATTATACCAAATAACATGGAAAGGTATATGGCTTTCATGTTGGGGTCAAATTTGGTGTTTATAGATAGTTTTCAGTTTATGTCCCAGTCACTCGATAACTTGGTGAAAAAAATTCCGTTGTTTAAATTTATCTCTCAAGAATACTCTGATGAAAAGTTAGAACATTTGAAGAGAAAAGGAGTTTACCCGTATGATTATATGGATAGCTTTGAACGTTTCAAAGATAAACAATTGACTGGCAAGAAAAGCTTTTACTCTCAGCTAAATGATGCATATATATCAGATGAAGATTATGAGCATGCTAAAAAAATATGGAAGACGTTCAAGATCAAAAACATGGGGGAATATCATGATCTGTATTTGAAAAGCGATGTTTTTCTGCTAGCTGTTGTTTTTGAAAACTTCAGAAAAATGTGTTTTGAGTATTACAAATTAGATCCTTGTCATTATTTCAGTAGTCCCGGTTTAGCTTGGGATGCCTGTTTGAAAATGACAGGGATTAAACTTGACTTGATTACTGATATTGATCAATATATGTTTGTAGAAAAATGAATGAGAGGTGGTGTGAGTTATATTGCGACTAGATATTCGAAAGCTAATAATAAGTATATGGAAAATATGATAGTAGTAAACAGAGTAAGTATATAATGTATCTTGATGCTAACAACTTGTACGGGTGGGCGATGTGTCAACCTTTACCAACTGGTAATTTTAAATGGGTCGATAAATTTGAAAAAGGAAAATCAACTATATTGTTGAGTCTAAACAGTTACTCAATCAGGGTTACCGTTACCATAAACTTCGTAAAACCTTTGCAAAATTTTATTATCGTAACCCTGATCTTCTTTCCAAATATAAATGTAATTTAAGGACTCTTCTGCGACAAGGACTATCACAACCTGACTTCTATGGTGATGTGATTTATAAACTTCGTAAGATTCTTGGTCATGATCACTTTCATACTATCTTTGTTAAACTTGTTAAAAAGTTTATCAAAAGAGGTTATGACCCTATCATTTTGCAACGTACTGCATGCTTGGTGGTGGACCCTTTTACAGTTCGCCAATATGCTTTCCTCTTTAAGTTTACGATGACCGGACAGGCTGTGGACCCTGTGATGACGCCTACCTAAAGCCCATTGGGACGGTGGCGTTTGATGTTTGTCCATGATCTTTCTTGTCGTGCCCTTAATGGTTTATTCTCTTACTGCTCTGGCTTCTGAAAAGTCATTGAGTACCTTCATTGTGGCATTCTAGGCTATTGTTTTTTTTGTATTATATTTACACGAGCATATTTGTGTTTTACTTATATTGCCTATTGATGCTGCCTTGTTGGTTAGAGATTAGATCATGGCGGGGATTTCTTTATTTACACTGTCCTGTTTTAATGGGATGACAGTAGGGTAAGTGTGAGGTTTGGTGCACCCTAGAACCGGTTTAAACCCCCAGTGGCCTACTTTGCCACTGACCGTTCCAAGGCGGTAGCCCTATTGTCAACCCTTCTGTGTTTGTGATGTCGTTTGCATTTTTTATTACTTTTGTCTTTTCGTTTGTCTGTTTGCGTGTTTGTTTTTGTGTTTTGTGGTTGACTGTTATCCTTGAATGCTGCTTTCCCTGTCCGATATTTTTATTCTTTTTTTTGAATATCCAGAAGAGATACATGACTTGCATAATGATTATCCTCTCGCTCCGGAAAGTCTAAATATAAAAGATGAGTGGTTGTCGGACTACTGCAAAAACTTGAAGAGTAAGTTTGATTTGGGAACTTGTAAAGTTAACAAACGTGTTACTACGTTGAAGGACAAGAACAAATATGTTACGCATTATACATTTTTTAAGTTGTATGAAAGTTTGGGGCTGAAAGTGAAAAAGATACACAGGATACTCCAGTTTGATGAGTCTCAATGGTTGAAGGCGTATATCGATTTTAATACAACAAAAAGAACAGCTGGTAAAAATGCTTTCGAAAAAGATTTCTTCAAGCTTATGAATAATTCGGTTTTTGGAAAGACGATGGAAAACCTGAGAAAAAGAGTTAATGTTAAGCTGACGCATGACGAGGAAGTCCTTTTGAAATATGCTGCAAGACCATCGTTTATTTCTTGTAAGATGTTTAATGAAAACTTGTTTGCTATAAACAGAATGAAAGAAAGACTTGTCTTAAATCGCCATTGTTATGTTGGTATGTGTATTCTAGACTTGTCAAAATACTTGATGTATGATTTCCACTACAATTATGCTAAAAACAAATACAATGAAAAAGTTAAGTTGTTGTTTACTGACACAGATTCTCTGTGTTATGAAATTAAGACGTGTATGCTGATCTTTACAAAGACAAAGAACTTTTTGATAACAATCATTATGATCCAAAAACCGAGTTTTACTTCAGCGATAACAAAAAGGTTATTGGCAAGATGAAAGATGAAGCCTGTGGTGCGGTGATCGTAGAGTTTGTTGGATTGAGGAGTAAGTCATACTCATACATTTTAGCTGATAATACTGAAACAAAGAAATGCAAAGGTGTTACAAAATGTATTGTCAAAAAAGAAATTACGCATGACAACTACAAAAATATTTTATTCACGGCAACAACATAAAATGAAAGTTATCACATCTAACAAACACAAGCTGGGCAGCTATGAAATTAATAAAAAAATCTTATCTGCATATGATGACAAAAGGTACATATTAAACAATGGTCGGGATACATTAGCATATAAATAATAATTAAAATCAACATAATACTTTATATATGGAAAAAACATTTGTGCAAGAGATATGTAAAAAACTTGAGGGGTTAACAGGTAAATATAGGAAAGATATAGGAAAGCATTGTTGGCATGCAAACAGGGTCGGATGGAATATGATGTGATTTCTGCTGATTTTACTAGATACTAAAAAAAGTCAAATCAATAAAATAAAAGTGATTACAGTTAGAAATTAATTATTATCTAGAAAAACTTGATCATACCAATAGAAAATGTAAAATATGCGAATGCAGAAAAATAAAATATTCTATGATCAAGTGTGATATATATAGTGATGACGAGGATGATTGTCCTGTTCCTTCCGACTTTGTTTAAAAGCCGAGACTAAAATCATCGGTGGTGTTGGGTTTGAAAGATATTGAATGCCTGATCTACAGTTTTTTTTAATTTGAGTTTGAGTAAAAAAGTAGCAATTATTTATAAGTATTTTAGAAACTTGGGGTGTGGGACGGCAAGCTAACCAACACATTTAAAACTCGTTACGACCCCCCTTAAAAAAACTGTGCTGGCTCCCCCAGTTTATATATTACTAGTTCCCCTCAGATTTTTATGTTTTCCGTGGCTAAACTTAGGTCAAATTTAAGGACATTTATCAAACGACATATTACCACTTATTCCATCATATACATGTTCCTGTTGTTGGCCTCTATCAAGTTTGTGTTTTTCGTTGTCGTCAAATATTCAAAATGGCCAGCACGATAACCCAAAGTTTACATAGAATTATATATAGGAAACATGTTTCTTGGGTTGGCCTCTATCATGTTTATATTTTTGAATCACATCATACCAGTAGAGCGCCTACAGGCCTACTTAGGCATCTTGTTTAACGGCATTTCGCTAAAGGGAAGTAACGCCGACGCGAGTTCCGGGTGAATATAATAGAATATCTTTATTTCCAATCAAGGGCCATCACTGGCATAGTAATTACATAATAATTTGGACATATATGAGGTTATAAAATAACAAAAGCTTAATTCTGATTATACAACACAATTAACATAAGTAAACATCTAATTAGATAAGGCATAAAACAACAATAACAGTTTATCAATTCAAGAACTTCAATAAGTTCTTACAGCTACATTTCTATTAAGCAGTTAAGTGCACATTATATTTATGAAAAATCCATGATTATAAGACTAACATGACCGTTTTGTTACTTATATTACAGTTCAAATGATTACATCTCATGGTATAACATGTGTAAATAAACCCTGCTGTTCTATTGATTATATATTCATCTTCATTACTTAACAAGAAAGCAAACCGATTTTTGCATGATAAAGTATTGAAATGTTTACATGTATTAGAGATCTCTGTTGTAAATTCATTTCTTACTGTAGCATATTTTGGACATTCCAACATAAAATGAATTTCACTTTCAATTTGATTAGTATCACAAAGTTTACAGAGTCTGTCTGTTAATGGAATATTCTTGTACCGACCAAGTTCTATTTCCAGTTTATGTGCGCTTATTTTAATTTTAGTAAGACAAGATCTAACCTTAGGATCCTTACCAACATGTAGATATTTTTCAAACTCAAATACATTCTTAAAATTAGCATAAGTACGCAGTTTTCCAGTATTACCCATACACTGAGCCTTTTTGACCAAATTTGACTTAAAAACACTGATTGCTTTTGATTTAACTTGTACAGCTACATTTTTATTCTGATACTGGTATGGTTTAATACCCATGTGATTCATTACAAAATAAATACTTGAAACCCAACTTGTTTTTCCCTTCTGATGTAAAGAGCAGCTCTCTCTAAATGCTGAATATTGGAAGGTTGAGCCTCCAGAAGTCTATGAAAATACTTAATAGAATGTTTTAAAATGTCAGCATATAAAGGATAACGGCCTGTATCACCTAACACAGCATCACACCTTTTTGTCACTCTTCATATTGGCGGGTTTCAACTATGGCGACCTACTTTTCAGACTGCATTTACATGGATACATTTCTAGTTGTGAAGTACCATGTAATTCCGAGACAGTACTTCACAAGTTATGGCAGGAACATGATTGTTTCGGACAGAATGACGGACGGACAGAAGGTACGATTACTAATACCTCCGTTCAGGGGGCATAACAATTTGAATGAATACATCTGCTCCGACATTATTTACGTTTATTCTAATGCTACTCCCAGAGAGGGGCTATACAGAATATCACTTGTCACACAAAGTGAGCTATACAATTTATAATACACATTTTAAGAAATAAATGTTAAACACTTTAAATATAAATAAAACATATCGAATATGGTTTCAGAAAATTGGCCCAAAGAGATAAGTGTCCTAGCTGGCAGGCCATAAGAAATAAACTGTTATTCCTACAGGAGGTAGAATAATCTCCCATGGGAAAGGGGAACAGGAAGCTGAATACCAGGGTTTAGAATTTAATTGAATGGGGATCAAGAACATATTTATTTTTTCAATAGTTTACATTTCACACGCTATACATTGTACAAAACATATTTAATACAGGATTAAAATAAAAGCAAATTTCTTAACAGAATTCTTCTCCTAAGAGAAAATATGTGATATTTTAAATAAAGCTGATAATTTCATCATAAACATTACAGTAGCAATAAATAACAAACAAAACACATTTATTTAACAATAATCGTTTGTTCATTATTGTCATTGTTTGCTCTCTGACATCATCATTTCCCCTTCCAACCTTATTGACCTAATAGCTGTAAAAGGGTTGTAAAAATCCCATTTAATCACAGACCTAATAACAAATAGATTGGACACTATGAAAATTGTGTAAATTTCAAGTGGCACAGTTCGAAAATTTCACAAAATATTTCCCAACTTTAAACACACATATCACGAAGAGTTTTATAGATACAAGTTTCATTCGAGCCAAATACCATCACAAATTTAATTTTCTTTCCAATGATAGTATTTTGTTTTCTCTTACATTGAGAGCAAAAAAAAAGGAGTTTGATGGAAACTTTGACTATGTCAAAACATTGATTTTTAAGTTTGGAATCGAAGAGGAAATAAGATAAACTGAAATACATAATGATCTTGGTTTTTTTTATCTTTTTTACATGAAGTGCGGGGACAAGTAAATTTGGCATTTTAAATGTTACTTGTGGCCAAAAAAAAGTTAATGTCAAACCCTGATATACATCGCTCAAGAAAAAAAAGTATTAAAAGAAGAAGTTAAACTAAAAGATGAAATTGACAAACTAGAATTAGAATTATCATCAAATCCTCATAACAAAAATGCGATTAACACTATTTTAGAAGAAAACACTCTTTTAGCAAATATTATAGAAAAAAGACCAATGGTATCAGTATTAGAGCAAAAGCAGAATGGGTCGAAGGAGCAGAAAAAAACACAAAATATTTCGAAAATCTAGAAAGAAAAAAATCAGAACGAAAAAACATAAAAAGATTAATAAACAACACTATAGAAATTACGGACTCTAATAGTATCATGACAGAAACAAAACGATGTTATGAACAATTATATAGTAAAGTTAATACGAAAATAATAAATACGGTTTTTTTTTCACATCGAAAATGAAACTTCATTAAATCAAGAACGAACGCAAACTGTGTGAAGGAAATTTAAGAGAACTAGAATGTTATAATGCTCTAAAAGAAATGAAAAACAACAAAAGTCCGGGAACGGATGGAATAACAACAGAGTTTTATAAAATATTTTGGAATGACATTAAACACTATTATATTAATTCAATTAATTATTCATATGAAAATGGAAATTTAACAACGACAAGTCGTTATTACCTAAAAAAGACAACAATTTGACTTCATTGACAAACTGGAGACCTATAAGTTTATTAAACGTGGACTATAAAATTGCTACTAAATGCCTTGCAAACCGCATGAAAAAGGTTTTATTTACACTCATAGACAATAGCCAAACAGGATTTTTGAAAGGTAGATACATTGGAGAAAACACAAGAACTGTATTTGAGGTTATTGATTATTTCAATGACGAAGACTCTCCAGGACTAATATTGTTTGCGGACTTCTTTAAGGCATTTGATAGCATCGACCATGAATTTATTATAAAATGTTTGAACTATTTTAACTTTGGACCTTCTTTTATCAATTGGATAAAACTGTTTTATAATGATGCCCAAAGTTGTGTTGTAAATAATGGATACATGTCTGTTTTTTTTAAAATAGATAGAGTTAGGCAGGATTGCCCATTGTCGCCATATCTTTTTATAATAGCAATTGAACTACTATACAATGCTACAAGGAAACATAAGGATATTATAGAAATAAAAATAAATAATGAAATAAAAAACACAGCATTCGCGGACGATGCTACGTTTATTCTAGATGGGTCAAAAAAACACTTTGAAACATTAGTAAACCTAATCGATAATTTTAGCAAAGAGTCTGGATTAAAATTAAACATAAAACAATTAGTAATACTACGTGTTGGTTTATTAAAAGATTCAAATGTAAAATACTGTGAAGAAAAACTATTTGTATGGACTAAAGACAAAGCAACAACACTGGGAATCGTTTTTGCAAATGAAAAGGGAAAATGTGAAGAATATAACCTTTATCCAAAAATAGATCAATTTATAACATGCTTAGATCAATGGAAAAAACACGATTTATCTATTCTAGGAAAGATAACGGTAATAAAAACGTTTGCTCTACCAAAACTGATATACCCTCTAACTGTTTTGGAGACTCCATCAACAGAATCCTTAAATCGAATAAAAAATAAAATGTATCAATATTTGTGGTCGGTAAACCAGATAAAATCAATAGGAAAACGATTATACAATACTATACAAATGGTGGTCTAAAATGATAGATTTGGAATCATTTATTAATTCCACTAAAGCAGGATGGGTCAAAAGACTTGCTAATCCGGATAATCATGGGGATTGGAAGGATATTTACATGAAAGAACTAAATCAGTATGGTGGGGGTATTCTATTTGAAAGCAATGTGGACGGTAAAAATGAAAAAAAAATAACCACACGATCCGCTTTTCTGTCAGAAATAATAAAATCATGGTCTTTAGTAAACTTCAAAAAGAAAGTTAACAGCCTAGCAAAAAAGATAATATGGAATAACTAGTACATAAAACATCAAGGACATACTATTTACTTCAAAACATGGGATAACTTGGGTATTAAATATATTAAACAACTGTATAACCATAGAAATAGAGAATTTTATACATTTCACATTTAAAAACAATATATAACATACATAATTCTGAATTCCTGAACTACCATACAATTGTTCAAAGCATACCAAACAAATGGAAACAGAAACTAAAAACAGAAGACAGAAGAACACACTGTTGCGAAACCAGGTTACTGAAACAAATAGGAAAACAAAACAGTGCCAACAAATTATTATACAACATTCAAGTGGAACGCATGCAAGCAGAATTACCAATTAAACCTCACCAACAATTGGAAGAAACAAACAAACAAAAACTGAAAACGCATTCATACCACACCTTTCAAAAGCACGATCGATACAAAACTTAGATCTTTCAATATAAATATATAATGAGCATTATACCCATAAACAAATTTCTATGTAAATGCAAAATTAGTAACACAAGTCTCTGTGATGTTTGCAATATGCACGTTGAAACAATTGAACATTTGTTTTGTGAATGTACATTTAGTAGAGCTTTTTGGACAGAAATACATAACTTTTTAAACAGCAAAAATATTTCTTTTGCATTGATTTTCCAAATGATCTCATTTGGTATTATACAAGATATATCTTATTCAGATATTCTAAATTGTGTTTTAATAATTGCAAAGTAGTTTATTGTCAAGAATAAGTATGCGAAAACGATTCCTAGTTTTACATCATTCATCTCATACATACAAAATTGAACATATAGAGCGTATTATAGCCAGTTCAAAAGTCAAATTGGAATATCACTCAAAAAAATGGCAAGTTTTATGATTAAATACAGAAAATTGACAGTATTCGGTAATAAATGCGCTCTCTCCCTCTCTCTCTCTTTCTCTCTTTTCCTTACATAATTTCCGTTACTTTCTAGCCTGTGCCACTAAATGCAACTTATTTTTCGGAATACATGTATGTAAAATGACACTTTAATATAACTGTTTTGTGTTATTCGATGATTACAGTATTAGTATTAAAAGTATTATTAGTATTAAAAGTATTAAAAGAAATAAAATATTGAAATATAAAAAAAATGAATGTCGATTTTCAGTGGTGGAGGCAGACCACCCACTTATTCCTGGGTAGAACCAGCACTGTAAACCTCCCACCATCCATAAGAATCAACACTTTCTCACAAAACAAATGTAATAAGTCCAACAGGAAGAGCAGCAATCACATAACACAGGCACTCCAAAAAGTACAACATTACATACAAAAAAAGAACCAATAGCAATTTAAAAAGTATGTCATAAGTCGAGCCCTCTGTGGGATGATTCTAACCCGCAGTGGTTACAGGCGAGAATGTTTCAAACGCTGCATCTTTAAAAGTACTACAACATTACATACAAAAAAGGAACCAATAGCAATTTAAAAAGTATGTCATAAGTTGAGCTCTCTGTGAAATTCTAACCCGCAATGGTTAAAGGCGAGACTGTTTCAAATGCTGCATCTTTACCCTCTCGACCACGGATGCACTTTGTTTAATCATGAACAATCATAATGAAATGCAGTTTGTAGACAAATAAACAAATAGTGCAGTACAGTTCTCATCTCTTGGATGTTAAATTCATTGTGAATATAAATATAAGCATATAACTTCTTTTGTTAAATGCAATATTTAATACAATTAACACTAAATCACAATTAATTGGTACGTAATAGGAACTATAAAGCATTATGAAATACAAATTACAGTTTATTTCAATTTGCTATTGTGGTTATATTATTAATTAAAAATGTGTTGATTTGTTTTATACTTTAAAACAATCATTTTATCTATAGGTGGTGGGGTAAATTGAAAATCAAAATCTATAGGTGGTGGGTTATAAAAAAAAAAAATATATATATATAGGCGGTGGGGTAAAAAGGAAATAAATATATATATAGGCGGTAGGGTAAAACATAAATTCTTGTCTTTTTTTCTGGAACAGCCCTAACTGTATATGGGACACATAATATTTGTTCTTGAAACATAGCATTTCTATCTGGATATTGTTTCTGTATAATATAAGAAGCTTTCATCAGGTATCCGGTGAAGAGTGGGAATCCAACACAAGATATAAAGAGGTCTATGATTGATTCTTTTTTGCCAAAAACCAACATTCTGAATGTTCATTTATAAAATGACATCATGAATCTACACTCATTGGTTAAAATAGGATTTTGTAAGCACATTTATAAAATGCAGATAACTTTGTTTGGAGATATCTTTGGTATGAATATTTTTTGCCCTGTATATCAAAGCACTTACAGTATTTTTTTTTTTTAAACTAATCAAAATCTTTTGTTTCAGTCTCATGACTTGTTAATAGTTTGAAGGCTCCAATCAAAAGCATTCTGAAACGTTTTCATCCATGGTGAAGCAACCAAACTTGTCCGCATTTCACTCGGCATCCACGGACATTGCCACGGCAAGAAACACCTCTCAGGATGTGTCATCATGGCAAGGTGGCGGCCATCTTGGGAACAAAGGGCAGCAACTCCATCTTGAGTGCCATTAGGATTGAAAGGGTAGACAGTGGTTGCCTCCCCTTCATCATTAACATAACGGACTGGTATTAGATTGTTGCTGGTCATCTGGTTGTAGATTTCTGGAGATCTGAAGACCATTTTACCTGCAAAAGTACAGACATCATTGGTATATGGTAGTGTTGGTTAATATAACTCAACCTCTCTATTACGATTTTAGTAATTATCAGAAAAGTTAAAATGTTTTATCAAAGGTGACTTAAACGGGGGCATAAAACATGTTAATAGACAACACTTCATATGATCAAACATCAAACAAATAAAAGCGAGATTATAATAAGAAGTTAAGATACTGCGGTTAAGTAATTTAACCAGGGTGTAGTTTTGGGAAAATAACGCAAAATATGACCTTGACATTGGTATTTTTTGTCGTTCAGCGATGTCCATCAATGCCAACAATACATACGACCAAGTATCGAATACATAAAGTGAGGCAATCACATAAAGTTAACTGAGGTTAAGTTACCTAACTAAGGTTAAGTTTGGGAAAAACAACACCAAATATGACCTTGACCTTGGTATTTTTTGTCATCCAGCGATGTCCACCAATGTCAACAATACATATGACCAAGTATCAAAGACATAAAGTGGGACAATCACATAAGTTAACTGAGGTTAAGTTACCTAACCAAGGTTAAGTTTGGGGAAAAAATGCAAAATATGACCTTGACCTTGGTTGTTCAGTGATGTTTACCAATGCCAACAATACATATGACCAAGTATCAAACAAATAAATTTAAGTTATCATAAAAAGTTAACTGAGGATAACTTACTTTACCAAATTGATGATTAGGGTAAATAATGCAAAACATGACCTTGACCTTGGTATATTTTGTCGTTCAGCGATGTCCACCAATGCCAACAATACATATGACTAAGTATCAAAGACATAAAGTGAGGCAATCACATAAAGTTAACTGAGGTTAAGTTACCTAACCAAGGTTAAGTTACATAACCAAGGTTAAGTTTGGGAAAAATAATCAAAATATGACCTTGAACTTGGTAATTTTTCGCCGACGGAAAAGTGACTGCTATGTCTCGCTACCCACTATCGTGGGCGAGACAAAAAGTTCCACACATGCCACCATTGGATTAAATAAAAGCTGTCGGAGAACAGCGCAGCTCTAGACTATTCGCTTTGTCAGAAAACAACAAATTATACACCGGTCATATACCATCAGAAAAAGAGGCATCTCTCTTCAAATAATCATTCTTTAAAGATGAAATAGCTGTCAAAGATATTCGCAGTGATATATCCATAAATTGATGAAATGTCTATTTTAAGAATATATGGTTTACATAAAGTAAATGTTCTTGGGGATTTTTCATTAAAATATACATGGGACCCCAGGAAGGCACTTTTTGAAACAGAACACCCACCCATAGATGCAAAGACCACCAAACGCCATAATCTGAGCGGTCGGTTCATAATATCACATGTTAATTGTTATATGTATCGCGCAGACTTTAAATAAATAATTATTATTATAGGAAAAACAAAATGAGACTCACCTTCGCCATGAGCACTCCACATGCCAAATGTGGTACCCTCCATCCCTGTGAACATGATGGATGGACTCTTTTCTACCCTCACGGAGACGAAGCGACACTCAAACCGCTCCGAATCATTATGGTCGAGAAACACACCTGCACTTGGTGCATCTGCCTCTGACTCTAACAAACAATATTCATATTTATTATAAATGCTACCTTTGCACAGATACAATTAATAATTAACAAAGAGTTAACATAAATTATTATTTATTTTTTTTTAACATTTTATTTCAAAAATCCAGACATACAATACAGATGTGATTTTTACGACCTCATACACTACAGGTGTTATATTTAACAGTACCTCTCTGCTCTCTATTGAGAATTTAATCATACAGGGAATGAATATACAATATAACGTAGAGCTAATTACTGCTAAATAACCTATAGTTCTGACATGTTTTCTCACAGCATATCCTGAATAACATTCAATCTTTTTTTTTTAATAATATAACCTTTTCCAATAAATTTGAAATAAATTATTAGTATTAAAAGTGTGATGCTTATGGGGTGTTTTTACTGTGGATTATTTTGGATTTACTGTTCTTGTTAACAATATATTAATAGTTAAAGTCACATTAATCCTGTATTCTATATAGTTAGGTTTACATATATAAATTATGGACACTCCTGTATAAAACACCTTTACCTTGGCATGAATTTTTTTTTACTTTTCCCCCGATTATGACGCTGAGAGGTCACCAATGATTGTGACGTCGCAGCAAGTGCGAGGTTTTCCATGCTCAATACACTATGCCCAAATTAATCGGTGAATGCTTTATTAAACATCTGACTGTTTATATTGTTAAAAATAAATGTTGATATAATGTGTAAAAAAAATGTTTTAAAGATATGAATCTTGTTTTTGTTGACCATAATTTGTTACTTAAAACTGGTTTAAAAAAAACTTTAATAAAAACATGGACCTGTTTTTGAAAATAATTAATTTTCCTTAAAATATTTTTTTCAGTATAGTAAAATAACTAGAAGTTTGTTCCACGAAACTCTTGTGTCGCCTGCCGTGTACTTGTCAAGTTATGGCCAGTTATGAGCTTGATTAGGTTGCAGGTTAAAGTTTTATGAAAGGGGGCATAACTCTGTCACAATGGAAGTCAGAGTTATAGGACATGAGTAAGAACATTCCTTAGGATAAGATGCAGATGTGTGTGAAGTTTCATGAACACAGATCACATACTTTTCAGGTTATGGCCAAAGTGATACCTATGCAGGTGACACAAAAAGTTCCTACCATTCAGGGTGACAGTGGATACTGTCAACCTTTGGAAAAGTAACAACAAGCTCGACTTTGCTTTGGTCAACATTATTTCCCCCAGGTTGACAATATCCACTGTCAACCTCACTGGGATGCAATATTTATTATTGCATACTCATTTACAAGTCCTGTTTACTTCTAATGTAACAGGAAACGTCAATATTCGCCCATATTGACGTATTTGCCCATATTGACATATTTGCCCCGCCCATATTGACATATTCGCCCATATTGATGTGTTGTAATATCATTGTACTGGAACTGCTACTTTGAATACTCGTTAGAGATTGGTGCAATTCACAGCACATGTCACATTATACTTACATGTGATGTAAACATTATAGTATGTTTGTTTCATTGTGAATAATCCCCACGATGTTATGACAGCATGTTTGTTTCAAATAAATGTTTTTGATGAAAATTAAATGTTAAAACCTATTGTTTAGTTCTAATTATTCGTCTTTATATTAAAAATGCATGAATATACACTCGTTCTTCCGCGTATACATATTGCGCTCTTAAAGTAATGCAATATTGTTGCGCAGAAGAACTCGTGCATATCTCCCAGTACAAATCTAATAATATATATATATTATATGGTTCTATGGACCTGAGTTAGTAATGTCGCCTTTACATGTTCATCCTTTTACTCAGGTCTCTAGTGCCAGGTAATAACCTTATCAAAAGTCCATAATTTTATATTATTATAAAAGACAGTTCAAAATAGGAACGCAAAGGATTGTATGGATATCAAACTTTACTTGAAATAAGAACCTTTTATTGATAGCTCTTAAAAGTTTTAATGGGTGACTTAGCCATGAAAACTTATAAAACACAGGTGACTTTAAAGTGACACTCGGTAATCTGCTTTCTTTAAAATTCATGGCATTTCTTTAGCTTTTCTTCATAACTGGACTTGTGGACAAATGAAAACTCCAAATTTTATTATCTTTTATTTCATAGTATAGGCAAGTAGGTTTGAGTAAAAATGATATTTGATTAATAAATCAAGTTTCTAATTTTAATGCTTGAATAATACATCAAGACTGCCATGCGTCCCTTTAATTCATGCAAATATGGGAAAAATTGAAGAATTGAGCTGCCTGCCACTTTTAAGAGACAGCCCCGACTCCTTGTCACGACATTCTTTCCACAAAATTCCTAGACTTGACTCACCTGTACTTGGTGCCACCCAGCCTAACAGGCTCATCAGCTGACATCCGTTACACACGCCGAAACTGAACGTTTCAGCACGATCTTTGAATGCCTGAAACTGTTGTCGAATAGAAGGATTGAACATGGCTGATGCTGCCCAACCTGAAGTGGAAGTATTGGTATGTCTTACGTATGTATGGGGTTTAACATCGAGTCTAACAATTTTCGACATATGTTGAAAGTCATTGTACAGCCCTCCTAGCAGGCTCAGATAAAAACAAGTAAATTCGATGAATTGATATCCCCAACCGAATGATGTATTATCCTCGAGTGGAAGAAATGTGTTCAGATTTTTTTTTAATTAGTATAAATCATAACCTTGAGACTTCATAAATTCGAATATCTACTATATATAGGTATTTTTAAATTCATCACCATAGTAGATTTGAAAAAAAGACATACGATTTTAAGGCATTGATTTTTATAGTGGAACTAAAGGGCTGGACTGGGTGTAATATAAGCAGGTGTGTATAATATAGTAATTAATATAATATACAAGAAATGTAGAATTGTATATCAATGATTACTTTTTAATTACTTAATTGGCCAATGCATGTGATATTTATCAATCTGATTACTTCATCTCATTACTACTGCTACTATCAGATGATCTTGTTATTTCAGGGGGAGGGATGTATTTGGCTCAAGTCTGGCTAGCTTTCAAACAAATCAAACTTTCATTAATATGATCACTCAAACCAAGTTTGACATGTGACCCAAGGGCAGAGCCAAATTTGACCCAAGTGTCACCATTTGAACAAACTTGGTAGAGGACCATAAACTGAGTGTAAATACAAAATATTAAACTGTTGGCTCTTGTAGTTTCAGAGAAGAAGATTTTTTAAGTTTTTCCCCATGTAAATGTATGTAAAACATGTGACCCCTGGGGTGGGGCCAAATTTGATCCCAGGGTCACCATTCAAACAAACTTGGTAGAGGACCATAAGCTGAGTGTAAATACAAAATATTAAACTGTTGGCTCTTGTAGTTTCAGAGAAGAAGATTTTTTAAGTTTTTTGCTATATAAGTCTATGTAAAACTGCGACCTCTGGGGCGGGGCCAAATTTGACCCCAGTATACCATTTGAACAAAACTGGTAGAGGATCCATAAGCTGATAATAAATAAAAAAGATTAAACCTTTATCTCTTGTAGTTTCAGAGAAACTGTTTGAAGTTCTTCCCTATAACTCTATGTAAAACTGATCCAACAAAGGCCCCTAAGCTCCCCATTAAAAAAAATATGAACCCATGAACCAAGGTTTCTTATGAGAAAAAAATATGATTTTTTTTTTAATTTTTTTTATTTTAGTTTTTTAAAATAACTCTGTAAAACAGATCCAACGAGGGCCCCTAAGCTCCCAATTAAAGAAAAAATGAACCCCATAAACCAAGGTTTCTTAGGAGAAAAAAAAAAATAATAAAAAAAATAATAATTATAATAACTCTATCTATAACTGATCCAACAAGGGCCCCTAAGCTCCCAATTAAAGAAAAAATGAACCCATGAACCAACGTTTCTTATGAGAAAAAAAATAAAATAATAATAATTAAATAAATAAAAAACAAAAATTTTAAAAATTAAAAACATTTTTTTTTAGAAAAAATTGAACCCATGAACCAAGGTTTCTCATGAAAAAAAGGAAATAATCAACAAAAAAAAAATGCCTCCAGTGAGATTTGAACCCACGACCTGAATAATTCAAGGGGACATTTAACAATTTAAGGGCAATAACTCCGGCGTTACTAGGACGATTCCGAAATAAATTTGCTGCGTCAAATATCACTATTGGGATAAACATTATAATCAAGTTTAATGAAAATCAAACCAGCTGGCTGTGGACGGACAGAATTAAGCAATTTTTACCAATTAAAGGGCAATAACTACAGCGTTACTAGGACGATTCCTAAATAAATTTGCCGCGTCACATCCCACTATTGGGATAAACATTATAATGAAGTTTAATGAAAATCAAACAAGCCTTTATCAAGATAAGGCTGTGGACCGACAGAATTAATGAATTTTTATCAATTAAAGGGCAATAACCCCGGCGTCACTGGGGCGATTCCGGAAAAAATAGCCGCGTGTCATCCCACTGTCAGGATAAATATTATTACCAAGTGTAAAGAAAATCCAGCCTGTAGTTATGAAGATAATTATGGCTCTGGACGGAAGGACGGAAAGACGGAAGGATGGACGGACAACGCCAAATTAATAAAAGGCTTTTATAAAGTTTTTTTGTATGTAAATTATAGGTTTTTTAGGGTGTTTTACGAACATTACCCACTGTACATTGATACATGAATTTTTGTTTAGTTGCTGTCTTCCCTGACCCATTATAGGTTCCACTTTGGAAGTAGATCTTATGGATCCCACAATGGTTTGGCAAAGGCAACAACATTCTAAAAAACTCAAGATGGCATGAAGTAGTATTACATACATAAACGTAAATTCCTAATAGCTTCAATCATTTGATTCTGATTAATTTAATGCAGAATGGATCATTTATTCAGTAACCAACAAATAGAACAAGAGGCTCTACTGGCCAATATGGCTCTTATAACATCAATGAAGTGAGTGACTATCGTCTTAAAGAGGCAAAATATAGCATTTTTAACTAAATCAAGAGCCATAACTCCATCATTACTGGTCAGATCTGGCTGGTTTTCAATGCCCTATTGCCTTAACAAGGAAAATATAGCACATTTAACGAAATCAAGGCCATAACTCCGCTGTTACTAGTCCGATTTGGCTTGTTTTCGAACTTGTCCGAGCTATCATTGACATTACCAATCTGGTAAAATTTGGTAAAGATCGGATGAAAAATGAAGGCCCTATCATCTTAACGAGGCAAAATATAGAATTGTTAACTAAATCAAGGGCCATAACTGCGCTGTTACTGGTCCGATCTGGTGGATTTTCGAATTATCCGAGCTTTTATTGATACTAACAATCTGGTAAAGTTTGGTAAAGAGCGGATGAAAAATGGAGACCCTATCGTCTTAACGAGGCAAAATAAAGCATTTTTAACTAAATCAAGGGCCATAACTCCGCTGTTACTGATCCGATTTGGCTGGTTTTCGAACTTGTCCAAGCTTTCATTGACATTAACAATCTGGTAAAGTGTGGTAAAAAATCAAATGAAAAATGAAGGCTCTATTGTCTTAAAGAGGCAAAATATAGCATTTTTAACTAAATCAAGGGCCATAACTCTGTTTTAACTGGTCCGATCTGGCTGGTTTTCAAACTTGTCCCAGCTTTCATTGATAGTAACAATCTGGTAAAGTTTGGTAAAAATGAAATGAAAAATGAAGGCTCTATTGTCTTAACGGGGCAAAATATAGCATTTTTAACTAAATCAAGGGCCATAACTCTGTTTTAACTGGTCCGATCTGGCTGGTTTTCAAACTTGTCCGAGCTTTTATTGATAGTAACAATCTGGTAAAGTTTGGTAAAGATGAGGAGAAAGATGAAGGCCCTATCGTCTTAACGAGGCAAAATAAAGCATTTTTAACTCAATCAAGGGCTATAACTCCGCCGATACTGGTCCGATCTAGCTGGTTTTCAAACCTGTCCACGCTTCGTTGATAGTAACAATCTGGTAAAGTTTGGTAAAGATCGAGTGAAAGATGAAGGCCCTATCGTCTTAACGAGGCAAAATGTAGCATTTTTAACTAAATAAAGGGCCTTAACTCCGCCGATACTTGTCTGATCTGGCTGGTTTTCAAAATTGTCAGAGCTTTCATTGATATTAACAACCTGTTAAAGTTTGAAGGTTTCAAGAGAAAATTACAGGCTTTTAAAGGTTTTTCAGACAAAATAAAGGTTTTAAAGGTTTCAACAAAACTACAGATTTTTAAAGGTTTTAAAGGTTCCACTAGGAGGCCTGAATTCGTAGCAGTGAGCTCGTTTCTCAACTTTATAGTGCTGCAACAATGAAATACCTGACATACCGTAGACACATGATATTCTACCCATTCACATTATACTGACACATTGGCCTAAAGTCTCATCCGAATGGCATCCGAAAATTTGATCCAATTACAATTCCGATCTGTCAATCAAGAGATTTGTACCAATTAAACGTTCGAACGTTATTTACACCTGTACCAAAAGCATGTATTGTCCCACAAACAACTCTAAAATACAATAGATCACATGGCCAATGTTTGAGGGAAAACAGAGGAACAACAGAGGCGGAGCTATAAACTGGATGTTGGAACTATCCATTCAGTCCGAGCTGATGATAGAATTACTAAATTTCAACCATTTTTATATTCTTTTAGGCTTTCTAATTTTGCTGGAGACATTTTGTTACTATCATAATATATGAATTATTTCTGACTAATCTTTGCAAGTGTGGCAGGCTTCAGTGGGGTTGTTTGTAAGTGGAATAGGTTTATAAGTGAACTACCACTAATGAGGTAGTGTGTTTGTCTCCCATTACAACCCTGATTCGATCCCCACTGAAGCTATGATTTTCCTTCATTCCATTACATTATTCCGGGTCTGTATTTATAATCGATCCTATTTGCACTAAATATACTTGACTATAATTTATATTTGATAGGCAAGTTAGACGGACATTTGGAACAAACACTAGATGCGCAGTGGCAAGTGGTGGCATATAACATATATTCACTATACTGATTATTTCACATGCAAACATGTCAACATAATCTATTTTGTATTTTGTAGCAAGCCCACCTTTGGCTGATCCTAGTACATCTGCATAGCTGAATCCTCCAACAAACACGAGCCCATGAAACTTGTCCAGCGTGATACTCCCCTCGCACAGATCCTGCATGCCGACGTCCCACACCTCGAACCCCGCCATGATGAGAGCGACAGACATTTCCCTGTCGCTGTTACTCCCCTCCTCCCGGAGTACGGCTACCTTGGGACATGTTTTTCCTGCAAAACCTGCGTGCGTTATATCATTTCACCAAATATAGGAAATAAAAATTTGTAAAATATAACAAGAAGGCCAAAATGGTCCAGAATCGCTCACCTGAACTTGTCCAACAATAACAGAAGTGGGCGAGATAAAAGACGACTGACTGGTAAGTTCAGAGAAGATTTTATGAAGATTTTTCAATATAAATATATTCAATGTAAATTTGTGACCCTGAGGCGATGCCAAATTTGACCCCAGTATCACCATTTAAACAAACTTGGTTGAGGACCATAAGAACTATCAACCTATGGCTCAGGTGAGCTAAAATTAGACAAAGGGTTCTGGAAACACTAAGGTTCACACTTTTATATAGTGTACATAAATAAAATACATGTTTAAATTGAATCATTAAATGTCGATTTTTATACGCATGATGACAAAATCCTTTCTTTTTTTTTTTAGATAAAATATTTAATACGATTGTTCAGACTTTGACAGATAAGAAAATGATACATTAGACAATTGGTAATCTTTTTCCACAAAATATCTTACCTTGAGGAATAAGGTTATTATGGACAATATCTGGGTCAAAGGTCAACTTATACCGAGGTTGCTGTCTGCTTTTCAGACCTTCCTGTTCCTTCCTGACACAGTCTGGATTGGCCTGGCTACGCTCCAGTTGGAAACTCGTCTCCTCCCACATGTCACGCAGAATGACCATTTTCTCCTCCAATACCAAAGATTCATTTATGTTGATCTGGATCTAGAAAAGAAGCACTTACATAGTAAAAAAGATTACCTTCCTCGGTTGGTTAAAATATTAAGATTTATCATGGATATAATTATGCACTTTTGCCCAGATAAAGGGTTACCTAATTAATTTGGGTTTATCAAACAGGTGACTGATGAAGCAAAAAGTTAGTGGAATGTCTCGACATTTATATCCTGATGTAATAAAATGTCATGAAGAAAAAACAATATGGGGATGACAGTGTCAAGTGTATTACTATGTTTAACCCGCTAAGCAGGACTATAATAGCCTTTGCGTCCATTGTAAACCCAGATCAGCCTGCGAGTAACTCCTTTGTCACATAAATGGAATGGTCTCAATTCAAAGAAAGAACAGTCCATTATATATTTGTAGCAGGCTACAGGTTAAATCATAAAACTAGTAAGTAAACCAAACAGAAAACGTGGATAATCTTCATGGTAAATAGAATACTATGTCAATGTCTTTTACTATCATCTTTATTAGGTTGATACGAAAAATGCAGAATAGCTAAACAGAGCCTCGTTTTTCTTTATTTTCTAAGTTTTTCAAGGATCCAGGATTTAAGTATAGAAGGGGAGAGGTTCATTGGGATTGAAATCTTGAGAGGCAGCTAGGTGGGTATTGGGGAACAATTATGGATTTAAGAGGGTGCGCCACCAACCCTGTTCTATCTAGTGTAAACCTTCATAAAAAGATCCTAGTACTGTATTGTTTGAAAGATAATTTCCAGACTGATGGGATTTGGACCAAAATTATTTATTATAAAATAGGACTGTATGTATATTTCGTATGTGAAATTAACATTTTATCATGAATTCTGAAAATACATAAACCATGCATTTGATTTAATTAATATCTCTTATCAAATGCAAAAGTTTCTAGACAGATATTTTTTATGTGTGTTAGTAAGGTGTATGGTCCCTCTGCAAATTAAGGGTAAGTTGTGTATGCAATACTTGGTTGGAACATTTGATTACAAGTCATTTTTCATCCAAATGAATGTCAAGGTGGGAAATACATTTCCATTCTGCAGGTAGTTATCACAATCAGGACCCTGAATCATTAAATTCCCCCTCAAAAAATATTGATATCTACCATGGATTCTGGCCCAGCATCCTTTGACTGACCAATCGGATTGCAGGAAACATTTGCTGCAAAATATGCTTCTGTTACATATTTTACGTCAGCTTCTGCAACTTCTAGGACCAGACCAAGTTCTTCAGCAAATAGCGCGCCAATCACGCCTGCATCTGTAGATGGAAGTACTATTGCTTTATAATCATGAGTTATAAATCATTAAACTACATTAATTAAACCTTGAACTGTTCTAATCCCATTTGACACTGTTTCACAATAAGCTGGATTTGGATTATTCGAAATTTCCTGGATATGATAAATTAGCAGGTGCAGCGGTGTAAAATTCCATTCGCCCGCTCGCATTGGCGAGTGCAAGCTGCCTGCGGACGAGTAACATTTGGTGTCTGGTCGTCCGACAGGGCGAGTGACTTTTTGCACTATAAAAATTAAGTTAAACTATCGTTCAAACACGATGTTGCAATATTTGCAATATTTCAAATCTGGATCATTTCCGACGCGTAATTTTGTTCCGTATTGTCGTTTGCAGGACCCAGATTAACAGGTGTTTGTTTGTTACCAGGTAATCCACGCGTCATATCACGCTAAACTCAGTTGGAGTGTGATGCAATATATCGCTAACCAGTCAGACTGTTTGTTTAAATTTTATATCGACACCGTAAACATGGCGGGTAAACAAGCAGACATCAGGTCGCTGTTCGGAAAGTCTGCGTCAAGCGGATTCGGCCCAAATGTCGGCGAATCAAAACGGGTATGGCTGAACAACAAGCGTAGTTCCCAACCGCTATTAATTAGTTCTGGCATCTATTATTGGTCCAATGGAGAAAAAATACTGAAGAGAAAGTTCAGCAGAATTTCGTTGTTGTTGTTGTAGAAGTTAATTCTCCGCCGCGCTTATTTTTTTCGCCCACTCCCCGACGAATGTCCGCGTGGAATACTGAAGAGAAAGTTCAGCAGAATTTTGTTGTTGTTGTTATAGAAGTTAATTCTCCGCCGCGCTTATTTTTTTCGCCCACTCCACGACGAATGTCCGCGTGGAAGGGAATACATCTTAATGTGTTTATTTCAAGTGACGGTAGTACACAAATGTACTTATTGTAGCTTACTATAGTGGTGAAAATAATGTTCAGGTTATATGCTGCAGGGCGAGTGGTAAATTGGTAAGGGCGAGTAGCTTTTTGCTTCCACTACTCCTGCAGGGCGAGTGGATGTTTCCAATTTTTTACACCCCTGCAGGTGCTAATAATTTGTTACGTTATGACAAATTGTAAACATACACATTTTTGCAAAACCCTTGAAATGTAGCATAACCATTATTGAACATAATTATCGAATAGAACACATCAATTGAGCACAATCGTTCTTTAATAATCTTCAGGTGACCAGTTGTTTACATTTATTTCAAGATGCCAATTAATGAAATATTAACACCAAACATTCATCAGCCCTGCCACAGAAACACATAAGCTTTCATATTTTTGAATCTCATAAGTATTTGTTTATAAAAAGCAAATACCGGTACCCATTTTTCCGTTTTTTGGATTGAATATTTTTGGTCGCCACATGGGCGCGTGGAAGTCAAATTTTGGTCGCCCACACCATTTTTTACTCGCCAATGGCGACTGGGCGAGTGCCAATTTGTGCCCCTGAAGGGGAATAACTCTGTTGAAATGAAAGTCAGAGTTACTCAACAAGTGTAATGACATTAAAATGTGTGTGAAGTTTCAAGAACATAGGTAAAATACTTTTCAAGTTGTGGCCAAAGCTGGCTTGCAGGGTTAAGTGTGATGGACGGATGGTGGCAACGACGAAGGGCCATGTGATCTCTTAAGGTGCCTGTCATGCTAAGCAGTTGACACAAAAAATGAAGACCCTACTGTCTTACCAAAGCAAAAGTTAGATGGAGGGGCGATGCAACACGAAATATTCAGACCAGCAGCGCTAATAAACTGGAAAGTTCCTGAACACAGTATTACATTATTTGTTGTTCATTTGGATGGAAACTTTGGCTCCAATTATATGGTGTTTTCATGTTCAGGTACTTATTTTTCTGCTGATGTCAAACAGATCTCTGTCATGGATTGCCAGTGGATTTGGGGCATGATACTGAGACATTGGCTGTACATTTCCTTGGATACCAGGATTCAATGTTAGGCATCTCTGATATAGAACTTCGTTGGTGTTTCTCGAGCTCTGAGCCGCTAAAATATTATGTCACAAATTTATACTGAAGCTAATTCATAAACAAGAGACTCGACTTTCGAGGCCTTGCCTGTTTATTGAGGCAACTAACTAAGTTAAAGGGCAAACATCTGCTTAATAATTGATAACAGAATTATGGCACGTGTCTTGATAAGTTCTTTACATCATAGTGATTACATCATAGTGAATACATTGTAACATGTGTGATGTTTAACTGAATAATTTATGAGAATTCTGAGATATGATGAAAAAAAATTTACCAAATGTTTCCAAGTATAAAAGTGGCCATAATGTTCTTAAAACAAAAGCCTGAGTTATACAACATGCCTTCCTGATGTGTTCCAAAGATGCTGAACACATGTGTGAAGTTTCAATCCATCAAGTTAATTAGTTTCCAATATGCAAGCTTACATACAAAATTTTAACCGGGGTACCAGATGATCAAATGATAAAAAGAGCTCTTTTTTTTTCTCTCTCAAAAAAGTGGAGCTAAACAAGAAATGTTTCACTTTATGCACGGGTGTAAACATTTGGAAAAATCCACTCGCCCTGCAGGACTAGTGGAAGCAAAAAGCTACTCGCCCTTACCAATTTACCACTCGCCCTGCAGCATATAACCTGAACATTATTTTCACCACTATAGTAAGCTACAATAAGTACATTTGTGTACCACCGTCACTTGAAATAAACTCACTAAGATGTATTCCCTTCCACGCGGACATTCGTCGGGGAGTGGGCAAAAAAAATAAGCGCGGCGGAGAACTAACTTCTACAACAACAACAACAACATTCTGCTGAACTTTCTCTCCAGTATTCCACGCGGACATTCGTCTGGGAGTGGGCAAAAAAATAAGCGCGGCGGAGAATTAACTTCTACAACAACAACAACAAAATTCTGCTGAACTTTATCTTCAGTATTTTGTCTCCATTGGACCAATAATAGATGCCAGAACTAATTAATAGCGGTTGGGAACTACGCTTGTTGTTCCGCCATACCCGTTTTGATTCGCCGACACTCGGGCCGAATCCACTTGACGCAGACTTTCCAAACAGCGACCTGATGTCTGCTTGTTTACCCGCCATGTTTACGGTGTCGATATAAAATTTAAAAAAACAGTCTGACTGGTTAGCGATATATTGCATCACACTCCAATTGATTTTAGCGTGAATTGAATCACAGTCTATATGATGCGTGGATTACCTGGTAACAAACAAACACCTGTTAATCTGGGTCCTGCAAACGACAATACGGAACAAAATTACGCATCGGAAATTATCCAGATTTGAAATCTTGCAAATATTGCAACATCGTGTTTGAACGATAGTTTAACTTAATTTTTATAGTGCAAAAAGTCACTAGCCCTGTCGGACGACCAGACACCAAATGTTACTCGTCCGCAGGCAGCTTGCACTCGCCTATGCGAGCGGACGATTGGAATTTTACACCGCTGCTTTATGACACGGAAAACCCACACTTTTTTAGACTCCTTTGACCTTTGAACTCCTAGTGTGACCTTGGCATACAAAGAAGTGTATTACTTAAAAAAGAGGGCCAAAATGGCCTTAAATCGATCACCTATCTTTGCAATGATGAAAAAATTGTCCTCTCGCAAATGCTGATTGAAGATGTTTTTTAGTCTTTCCTTATGTAAGTCTATTTAAAAACATGCAAAATCTCTACATACAATCTTTGACCCAGGGGTTTCAGACATCTTTGACCCCAGGGACTTCAAATGAGCGAACTTGAAAAAACTCCAGTGGGATTTGAACCCACAGCCCTAGCTTCCCAGTGTACAAGAAGTAATTCAAAGATTTTTCTATGGTGGCCATCTTGGATGTCACGTTTAATTTAGTTTAGCAAATCTGAAAAACATTCATCTAAGGATCATCCATGTGAAGTTTGGTCAAAATTGGCAAAGCTGTTTCTGAGAAGACGATTTTTTTAAAAATGTCCCTATGTAAGTCTTTGTTAAACATGTGACCTCTAGGGCGGGGCCAAATGTGACCCCAGGACCACCATTTGAACAAGCGTGGTAGACGACCATAATTTATTTTTAATAACAATGGTAGCATTTTAATATTTAAATTAGCATTTTAATATTTAAATTGTTTTGTATTTTACATTTAATTGTCAAAAGGGTGCTCCTTTAAGCATGCCGAGAAGAGTTGTGCATACGAGTTGCACTGAAGTTTAATACCAAATTAAGTACTTTTAATATCTTTTGGGACGCTAATTTTTTTTTTTTTTTTTGAACAGGTATAATTTGGGACATCATTTTTTGTAATTAATTTATCTTGTCCCAACTTATAGGGTAAATACGGTAGATTTAAACCAACCTTGAGACTGTTTGAGATCCACCGTGATTCCAGCATTTCCAGCAAATGCCATTTCCAGGAGGCAGGTCACTAATCCCCCATCACTTACGTCATGGCCAGCAGTTATTTTCCTCTCTGAAACCCACACAGATCACAGAATAAGATGCACATTTATGTAAAAGTTCTATATCTAATTAATATAGACTAAAAAGGGGATCATCCAGCAACAAACACAAACAAGAGAGATAAGTAGAAGACTCAATTTTATTGAATCTGTTCATGAGAGGTAATGTAAGGTTTCAACACCTCTCATGACCCCTAGCATGTATTTGAGCAGTATTCTATTTAAAGCTGCAGAGGTCGAGCTTGATATTCCCAAAGGACAGGTAGTCACAACACTACTGATTCCGTTGTATACTTAATAAATAACACTGTGCTAGTGAAGTTTCAAAAAGGTCTATTTTATTTGTTTAAGATGCTATTATATATTTTAACATGTGATTTAAATATGCAAATTTACTGAATTTATGTAAAATGTAGAAACAAAGTCAAATACACGAACCACTAATGAGCTTCTGCGTGACATTGAATGCAGCAGATAAAGTGTCCGGATGATCCAGATCTGGGGACTCATTTCCGATTTGTTTGTAACATTGAGCCAATGCAGAGCCACCAAGACGAGATTTTCCATCACTGATGTCTACATGTAACAAACAGCCTGAAAAAAACACTAAATATTTAAGACAATCTTGCGAGTGCTTATATAATATTAAAATTTATTAAACGAGTTGGAAAAATGGTATGATGCAACGACTTGCTTGAGTTAAATTAGCATGCACGTGAGATTCTATTTAGATACTATTCATCTCATTATTCGTAACATGTAGTTTCACAGATACAGACCTATATGAAAAATACAATTTAAGATGTTTCCACGATGCCCATCACTGAACAGGGACAAGGGTCTGGACTTACCACTAGTATACGACGCCCTCCTGTCAAGTGACCAGACTAAGTCACATGATCTCCAGCAGTAAACACCAATCAGCTGATGAAGGCTGAGATGCGATATAGCCGAAATATCAATGTAGCTCTGAGTAATGAAAATTTCAACTAATTTAAAATATGCAAAGTGTTATTGTAAATGGACTAAAGTTAAAGACTTGTAAAATTCAAGGTCAAGGTCATTGTGGAAGTCCTTTGTATAATTGAGCTGTACTACCCGATATACAACTTTGTCACATAGTTTGGTTGATCTAGCTAATAGCTAAATGCATGCAGTTCCACAGAAACTGAACTTACTCTTGCCATCTTCACTGACAGAAAGGTATAATTGAAAAGATGGCACACAAATTATTGAATGATAATAATTGATATTTGTAATAGATAATTATTTTTAAAAACAAGAAATCAGTGGATTCACATGTCTCGCCTACTGAGGGCTGGACTTAAAAATAAAAAGGTCAATAATGCTTAAATGAAAGTGTGTAAACATTTTAGTAACTAAAAACAAACGAGTTTGCTGTTTGCTGAGATGACATTTAAGTGCATTTGTTTAAAAACAAAATGCCATTCTATTAAAAACAAGAGGCCCAAGAGGGCCTGTGGATGCTCTACTGGCTAAAAAGGCTCTTATATCAAGGGTTGTCGACATAAAATTCCCATCAGTAGTTTTTTTAAAACATTGCAAAAACAACAGGGATAGGATGGCCTTAGATCGCTCACCTGGTAATCATGGGCAATAAGTCTGCTGTGTCTAGTCTGGCATGGGCATTTTTTTAATTTGTCCCACTTTCTTCTATGACTGAAATTTCATAAAAATGGGGGGGGGGGGGGGTTTATATTAACATTCTAAACAAATGTGGTGAAGATCAGATAAAACATGAAGTAACTACAGATTTTACAAAGGAAAATACAATATAGCATTTTTCAACAAATCAAGGGCCTTAACTTGTCTTTACTAACTAGATCTAGTTGGTTGTCGAACTTGTCCAAAATTTCATTGATAAACCATGCTTTGCACAACTAGACATTATACTGAGGCTTCCAGCCAAATTCTGAAGAAATCCAACAAGCCGTTTAGCAGGAGTAGCACCGAAAAGAAATTTAAAGTAAAAATGTCAAAGTGCCATGACTCCGTCATAAATCAGCAATCTGGAACAAAGCGCGATATGCACAACTAGAAATTGTACCGATGCTTCCTGCCAAGTTTCGTCGAAATCCAACAAGGCGTTTAGGAGGAGTAGCGCCGACAAGAAATTTAAAAACAAAAAGGTCAAGGGGCCGTAACTCCATCAAAAATCAACGAACCGGAAAAAAATGCAATAGGCACAGAAATGCTTCCTGTTAACACGGCGTTAACACCAAAAAGAAAATTAAAAAAATAATAATAATGAAATCAGAATTTTTTTTTTAAAAAAAACAAAAAAATAATAAATAAAAATTAAAACAAAAAAAAAATATATAAAAATAAACTAATAATAAAAAAAAGGGAAAACATCTGGTAAAGTTTGGTAAAGATCAGATGAAAAATGAAAGCCCTATCGTATTAACGAGGCAAAATATAGCATTTTTAACTCAATCAAAGGCCATAATTCCGCTGTTATTGGTCCGATCTGGCTGGTTTTCGAACGTGTGCGAGCTTTCATTGATATTACAAATTTGGTAAAGTTTGGTAAAGATCGGATGAAAAATGAAGGCATTTGGCCAGTCGAGCTAAAAATCATCAGCTCCAAAAAGTAGGTCAAGGTCATAGATGAAATCCAGGCATCCCAAAAAAAAGATGCACTACCGAAGACACAACTATGTCAAAAAAGAATATGTTTTCTTCCAAAGATTAAGCTATAAATTAGGTTTAAAACATCTAGTGCATAATGAGAAAGTGATGTAAATGTAACAATTAAAGTTATCTGCCCTTTGCTTGGATGGTGAAGGTCACATCCACATTTGCTTTGTCACGTTGCAATGTACCACTCAAGATACAATAAGCAAAGTTTGTAAGGTCTTAGTGCATACAGTTTGTGAAAAAGTGACCTAAACGCTATATTGAAGGCAAAAATTATAAGGTTATCTGCCCTTTGCTTGGAGAGTCAAGGTCACATCCACACATGCTTTGTCACGTTGCGATGTAAGACCCAAGATACAACTACAAGCAAAGTTTGAAAGGTCTTAGTGCATACAGTTTGTGAAAAAGTGACCTAAACGCCAAAGTTGAAGGTAAAAATTATAAGGTTATCTGCCCTTGCTTGGAGGTTCAAGGTCACTTCCATATTTTCTTGGCACGTTGCGATGTACCACTCAAGATACAACTATAAGCAAAGTTTTAAAGGTCTAGTGCATACAGTTTGTGAAAAAGTGACCTAAATGCAAAAGTTGAACCTAAAAATTATTAAGTTATCTGCCCTTTGCTTGGAGGGTCAAGATCACTTCCACATTTGCTTTGTCACGTTGCCATGTACCACCCAAGATACAACTATAAGCAAAGTTTGATAGGTCTAGTGCATACAGTTTGTAAAAAAGGGACCTAAACGCAAAAGTTGAAACTAAAAATTAGTAAGTTATCTGCCCTTTGCTTAGAGGGTCAAGGTCTCTTCCGCATTTGCTTTGTCACATTGCGATGTACCACCCATGATACAACTATAAGCAAAGTTTGAAAGGTCTAGTGCATACAGTTAGTGAGAAAATGACCTAAACGCAAAACTTGAATGTTGCCGCCGCCGCCGCCGCCGCCGGATAAACAACACCTATGTCTCTTTTTTTCTTCGAAAAAGCGAGACAAAAAATCAAGATAATAACATGACCATGAAGCTCATTAAGCAGGGCTCAAATTTAAGCTGGCTTACTGGCTAAATGTAAGTGACATTTTCAGAATGCCAGTACACTTTTCAATTACTGGCAAAATTTGCAAGTGCATCAAAATACCCTAGGTGTTTAATTTAGAATACCATGTCTGTTTTTTTTCCTTCAAACATGTGCTTTCATATTAATGGTGTTTCAATATTTTTAAGTTTTCCTGATATGTCTCTGTATTTGATATGGAATCTAGCATATTTGCTAATGATGAATCATCTTGTGCTTTTTACTTATTTGTTACATATTTGTACTTACACACACAACTGTAGAAATTGCAAGTAACTTTTTCGTTTTGCCATTTACAAAACACGCTTCTGGCGAAATGTTGCCAGTCCAAATTGTCACTAAATTTGAGCCCTGTTAAGTAAATCTTCTTTTTGACCTGTGTCTTGAAATATTTGTCAAGCACGTCAAAAGAGATTTTACATAATACAGGGTGGCCATAGGAATCACAAAATAAAAATTCCCTGATATTTCTCAGGATTTTCCCTGACCCTGAAATGGGTTTCCCTAATTAAAACTAGAAATATGTTCATGGGACACGGATACCCCCCGTATAACATTTATTTCGTGATTTTTTACCATTCCAAAGGGCATAACTCTGGAAGAACTGGGGTGATAGGGCCGAAAATCGAACTTGGGTGAGACATTGTGCCCATATACAAGTTGACCAAGGTTGGAGAAGATTGAATAACAATTTCCTAAAAGTAAGAGTGCAGACAACATTTTTTCGCAATTTTTTACCATTCCAAGGGGCATAACTCGAGACATTGTGCCCATATACAATTTTACCTAGTATAGAGAAAATTGGATAACAATTAGCCAAGTTATAGTGTGGACACCATTAATTTCGCGATTTTTTACTATTTCAAGGGATGTAACTCTGAAACTACTGGGGCGATGGGGTCGAAAATCAAACTTGGCTGAGACACTGTGCTCATATACAATTTGACTAAGTTTGGAGAAGATTGGATAACAATTACCTAAGTCAGAGTGCGGACACCATTATTTATTTTATGTGTTTCAAATGTTTCCCTGTGCAAGTCTGAAATCTTTGGAACCCGGGTACAACAATCATTTCTGAAGAAAATTGTCGAAATTTGTATAGTAGTTTTGAAGGTATTGACCGTCTTGGGTAGACCTAATTTGAACGTCATTCTTCTAAGGATCATACGTGTGAAGTTTTGTCAATATAGGCCAGTATAATCCGTTCACGACAGTCAAAAAAAAAAAAAAAACACCCACAGAATTCGAATTATTTCCCCCCCCCCCCCCCCCCCCCCACCGAATTTGAATTCGCTAAGAACCCCACACCCACAGAATTAAAACTTTTTACAAATTTAGTAAATTTGATAAATTGACCTTCAAATCACTCTTATAATCAGTGCTCCAGATAAGCTTTTTCCTAGCGGTAACATTGAATATGGACCTGAGGATTGGGTCTATATTCATAAAGAAAACAATCTTGTAGGGCTGGGTCTATATTCATAAAGAAAACAATCCTGTAGGCCTGGGTCCATATTCATAAAGAAAACAATCCTGTAGGCTTTGGTCCATATTCATAAAGAAAACAATCCTGTAGGCCTGGGTCCATATCCATAAAGAAAACAATCCTGTAGGCCTGGGTCCATATTCATAAAGAAAACAATCCTGTTTTATTTAATAACAATTGATAAACATTTCTCTGTTATTTGGTTATGCTCAATAATGTGCTTTAATACTTACAGACAGTGTCCTTTTAAAGTTTGTTGTTATATTTTCGTACTTACAAAGCATAAAAATATTGAGAAAGTAAGAGTTTTTTACACCACCCACACCACCAAATATTGGCCGTGATTTTTCAAAAACGGCCGTGCAAAAGACAGCTGCACGGTTGGCTGCCTAATAACTTCCCCTCTGGAAAATAGTATGAATCAAATTGAGTACAATGTAAAATAGTACGAATCTAATTGAGTACGAAGTACGAAATTTCGTAGGAGTTGTCGTTCTTGAATTCATTCTATTTTCAGAAGCAACATCTGCTAATGCCCCTGTCACACTATAGCGCGTTTCCACTGCGTTGGCACGGCGTTGTTTAATTTTCCAGAACGCCGTGAGATCGCAAGAAAAATCTGATATTTTTCGTGAAGATGGAGATGTCACGGCATCCTCACAGCGACCAAGGCGTTGCTACGGAGCTCCCATGGCGTTCTATCGCGTTCCTACGGAGTTCTTGTTGGCGATTGTCTGCGCTCTCACGGCGCTTCCACTGCGTACACTGCGCTTTCACGGCGCTCAGACTGCGCTGACGGCGTGTTGAAGACGTTCGTTTGCACTACCTAATTCATTTATACTATTTTGTTCGTTTTTGTCATGCAAACGCCGATGGACGCGGAAGAAGCGCCTTGGGAGCGCAATGATCGCCGTGACAGCTCCGTACAGTCGTTGTAAGAGCGCAGTAAAATAAATTACACTCCGTATAAGCGCCGTAGACGCGCCGTATTAGCGCGGTAGAGACGCAGTGACATCTCAGAGAACGCCGTACAATCTCCGTGCAAGCGCCACCGACAACCACAGCGTTCGCACTGCGACCTCTGTGCGCGCCCGCGGAGCTCCTGTGGCGTTGTAGGAGACCTTACTGCGCTGCTATGGCGACCTTACGGCGACCCCACTGTGCTCTTATCAGAACGCCGAGCGACGGCGTTTGTTTTGTGCATGCTCAAAGTGCGCGCCGTTGCTTGGCGTTCTATGCGATCCCAATGCGTCTACTGGCGATGCCACTGCGTTGCTGCGGCGATGCTTGCGATCGTACTGCGCGCACCTCGGCGTTCTGCATTTTTCTTGGACGCCGTGGAATCGGCGTGAGAACGCGGCCCTAGTGTGACAGGGGTTTAACGTACAAAAATCGATTTTAGCAATTTTACGGGAGTTTTTCACACAATTCCGTGGGGCCGGGAGGAGGGTTAGAATTCCGTGAGATTTCATCTCACGCCGTGAGGTATCACATGTATGTACACCCTCCAACAACTCAATACAATTTACATTTCACCCCCCACCCACAGAATTCGAATTCTTCTGACACCCCCAACCCACATAATTAGAATTCTCCTGACACCCCCACCCACAGATTTTGAATTCGTTTTCGTTCCGACCCCCCCCCCCCCCCCCCCCCCCCCAGGCCTTTTTTCCTGGAACAGCCCTTATCAACTTTTCTTCGTTATTCTACCATAGGTTTAATTGGCTATATTATTGGTGAAATGTTATCAGCCATTAGTAATATGTAAAAAACAATTTGCTTTATACTATTCTTATAATTAATATTAATGATGCAGTTTAAGTAGAAAAACTAACGGGACGCCGCAAGTTTTACATAAATCAAGATTGCTGTGTGTCCCTTTAACAAGTCATGACCTAAATATCCTACTACACTAGTGTATTAACTATGCAAATGAGGACCGAATAACTGTGTAAACATTGGCTATGGAGTAAAACATTTAAATTCATGCATTTTCATGGCATAAATCATAAGATCCACTGCAATCTCACAAATACACTGTCAACTGTCCACACTGCAGAGGGGTAGGACCTCCCCCCCACCACCACCCCGCCGAGTATGCACAAACGTGGAAACGTGGCTCCATCGTAAATGGAGTGTTTACTATAGAAATTGCAGCAACTCTGCAGTTCTTCTGCAGGTAAGAAGGTTCTAGGCCCATTATCCATATTTTATCTTGATGTAAATGGAGGATGAGTCTGGCATGTTCATTTCTGTTAGGCGCCATATAACCTTTCATGTATTGGTGGGCCTTAAAACCCAGTCATGTCAAATAAAATGGACGATCAGCAAAGATTATCATTGATATAAGTTTGTAATTATAAGGATTGTTTTTCATCTTTTGCGATGTTATCGAAGTATAACACGTCCATGACGGGTCACAAATTGTATGACCCATCATTGACGTGTTATACTTGATAACATCGCAAAAGATGAAAAACAATCCTTAAATAATGTCTCAGAATAAATAGTCTGGTTCACAATGGGAGGAATTAATAGTATAGTTCACAAAATAAAGAATAAATAGTCTGGTTCACGGTGTCAATAACAGCCTGGTTCATAATGTGATGAATAAATAGTCTGGTTCACAATAAAAAGAATAGTCCAGTTCACAGTGTCAACAAAGCCTGGCTCATAATGTGATGAATAAATAGTCTGGTTCACAATATAAAGAATCAATAGTCTGGTTTGCAATATAAAGAATAATTAGTCTGGTTCACAATATAATAATTATGATTTATAAACTAGCCTTTACTAACCTTTTCCGGCGGGACATTTGAGATCGGGTGTAACAGTCAATGTAATGTCTGGACACCCTACGTACGCCGATATCACCAGGGTACCTGGAACAGAGGACAGTACCACCAATTCATTTTCTGACAGAGGCATATCTACATGACTGATGTTTCAGTGAGAGTTAATTGATCACACTGTTCACAGTATTAAAATAAAAGAAGTTTTCTTATATTTTCAGCAGTAAATTTGAACATCCCATAAAGAATTAGGCTTTTCTGAATCAAACGCTTTGTCAGTATCCAAGACAAATTGACAAATAACTGAATTATTTGATTAAATGAGAAACCAACAGATGAGCAAAATAATTGTAACACTTTGGTTCTATCTTGCATATTTCAATATTGTTTTTATAATTTTAGAAATGTGTCTGTCGACAATAATGAATGCCTCCGCAGTAAGCAGTCAGCTGAAATAAGGGCAACAACTCTGCAGAAAGTCAAAGTACCAGAACAGCTGACGATATGCGCAACTAGACTTTATACTGATATTTCCAACCAAGTATCACCAAAATCATATGACAGTATGATGAAATACTAAGAAAAGTTTGACATAAATAAGGACGGACTGACATGAGCAACACTATATGCATAAAAATAAAAGGCTTATTAAAGAACACTAGAATAATGTACCATGGAACACTTGTGTTGCCTGCTAAGTGCTTATTTATATTTGTGAAATAAAGTCAGAGTTATTGGAAATGTGTAACAACATTCCTTGAAATAAGATGAAGATGTTTGTGAAGTTTCATGAACATAGGTCTAATACTTTTCAAGTTATGGCTAAGGTTAGGTTGCCGGTTAAAGTGAAACAGTTGACGACAATAACACAAAAGGCTTATAAAAGAAGAAAACAGTACTATTAGATATTTAGTTTGCCTTGCCGAACCCTTATAACTAGCTAAGACATTTCACCTGGAGATTTAATGGTGTTCTCTCCCACCCTGGCAGCCATACTCAGCGAGTCCTTCCCTCCGTCAATCCCAATACCCAGCTGCCCCATGACATCACACATGGCCCGACACGCATCCACCAGTGTCGCCCCCTCCCCGGGTAGCTTGGCAGCCCACATCCAGTTACCGCTACATTTCACATCCTGCCATGTACAAAATGTAAGGCATTTTATTAAGCTGTGAAACCTTGCCACTCATTTCAAGATCGATCAAGTAGAATTATGCTTTCAGGGATCACTTTAGGGGGAGATTGCGAGATTTTCAAATATCTCATCCAAAAATGTTAAATTGGCAAATGAATATCAATATTTTTTACTTTTTCAATCTCATAAAGTTGTGAGATGTTTCTCTCTAAACAGTTTTTGTGTCTGAGTGATCCCCATATTTTATAGTGTGTTGTGTCTGTTTGTTTACTTCTCCAATGTTTAATGACATGGAGTTATCAGCCTCATGTTACATTTTCCAGAACATGTGAAAAATACATATTTGTTCTATTATAAATTTTATGAGTGAAAGAACAAGATTTCTCAGTGAAAGAAAAATTCATAATCACTTATATTTTTAACTAACACCGCACACAAAAAATAACTGACTCTGAGTCATGAAGTTCATAACGAGTTGAGGATATTTGACAGTCATTTTCCAAAATCATTCAACAAAGCAAAACATTGCTGTTAAAATGAGGACACATTAATAAATAAATTATTCAACTGCTGGGTCTGATTGTAAGGACATTTTTCAATAGATGGTAAGCAAATTGGTTGTTTTTTTCCACTTATTCATGAGAAGAAACAACACTCCAACCAACTCTAGAAGGATTTCGAACCCAGCCATTAAATAACATCTATATCCTTATCTAACTGAAAATCTCAACCTTAGAGTCACAATGATGGATTCTTATTACCCAGGGTAAATTGACACAACTATGTCCAAATGGTGCATAAAAACACTATTTAAATTACAAACCTTCAGGTCAGACACTTTCGCAAACACCAAATTGGTCAGTGCCTCACCGACTGACATTCTGGCACCACACGCCGGGTCAATCAGGCCCTTGATTGGTTGCTCTCCGATGGCAGTCGCCGAGCCAACTTTCTCCATGCAGGATAAAGCTGTGACGGCAACATCTGCTAGTGGTGTGTGCAGGGGACCAACGCACTGTTGCTGGGCCACAAGACCCGTCACACATCGGTCAACCTGTTGGTGAAAAAATGTATTAGTTACTCACAACATAGTTAAGATTTTTTGTGATTACTAAGTCATTTTTTAATTAGTATGTGATAAACTTTTGGAGTAAGAAAATGCGTCATCAGTTCAGCAATTGTGCCAACACTGCTTCAGGGCTATTCCATTAAAACATACCCGGGACTCCAGGAAGGCAATTTAACAAACCTCTATGTGCGAATACTATTTTCAACATTTGGTTCTTTTAAACTCAATTTTGCATCTATGAGTGGGTATTCATTTTCAAAAGTGCCTTTCTGGGATTCATGATTTTTTAATGGAATACTCCTATTAATGTTTAATGTAGACATTCATTCCATTATGGTGATAACACTACGCTGTAACAGTTTCGATACACAGTGATTTACCTTATTCGTGAGGTAACGCTTACTGGCGACTGATGGCAGCCTGAGGACCCGCTCCAGGGCCTCTCTCACTGTGAGGTTAACAGGAAGGGACAGGGGACGCAAAGTAAGCTTCACATGGTCCAAACGGAATTCCTGTTTGTAGAAAACATGAAGTACTGTTACAGAAAATGACAAAGTTTAAATATTTTACCTAATACAAAACAATGCACTTTTGATAACTAGAAGGGTGTTCCACGGAACACTTATGTCGCTTGCCGTGTGCTTATGTCACCAAGTGCAATCTAACTATAAAGTTGGAAGACACGTGGTGCAATCCATCATGAATTATGGAGCAGTTGTGTTTTTTTAAAGTGTTAAAGTTTATAAATCTGCATTGGATAAATGCTAAGGAAGAACTGAATAAAGTTTCATGACCACAGGTCAATATTTTGCCAAGTTATGAGGTTGCAGGTTAACATTTTATGAAAAGGGGAGTTATTGGACATGTGTAACGACATTCCTTTAGTTAACACGAATATGTGTGTGAAGTTTCATGAACATAGGTCAAATACTTTTCAAGTTATGGCCATTTATGAGCTTGGTTAGGTTGCAGGTTAAAGTTTTATGAAAAGGGGCATAACTCTGCTGAAATGAAAGTCAGAGTTATTGGTCATGGGTAACAATATTTTGTGTGGTAAGATGAATATGTGTGTAAAGTTTCATGAACATAGGTCATATACTTCTTACGTTATGGCTAGTTATGGGCCTGGTTAGGTTGCAGGTTAAACTTTTATGAAAGGGGGGCATAACTCTGTCAAAATGAAAGTCACAGTTATTGGACATGTGTAGCAGCATTCCTTAGCTGAAGATGTGTGTGAAGTTTCATGAACATAGGTCAAATACTTAGGTTATAGGTTAAAGTGTGATGGACGACAACGACAGGACGAAGGACAACAAAGACGACAGACGGCGGACAACGAACAAAGTGATCCCTAAGTAAAATATTCAAAGTTATTAGAAAAAACAACTGAAAGTGACCTGAATATAGGTTATATGGCGCCATGAAAGATATGAACTTTCTTGATACAAGACGCATATATATATATACATCGAGATAAACACATCAGATAATGCATGGACAAAGAAACTTCACATCATTCTGCTTAAGAAACATAGCTAACGCATCTCCAAGTGTTAAAACCCTATTAGCCGCCTCTTAAGACCATGTTAGGGTTAGGCAGAAATATCAGCTCTTGGTCTTCTTGCCCACCACTGGAACCATAGCAGATATTATATAATAACCGGGTCTGAAAACTCCACTTGTCCGCTATCCATGACGAGTGCTCATTGATGCAAGTAACACACCAACAAATTTTCCTGCCCTGACAACTACTGTAGATCCGGTATTATTCGCGAGGGTTTATAATCGCGATTATTCACAAATCCACTGTCTCGCAAATTCAAGAACTCGCGAATAAAAAACTCGAAAGAGTATCCGAAGACTCAATCATAAGAATTAAGTAGATTTAAATTATCATGTGCTCGGTGGGTGTATATCCTCGTATTTGTACAAGCAAGAAAGGTTTTCTTTTAAAGAGTGGTTAACATACTTACTTATTCGTTTACATTAATTGAAAGTAGAAATTATGTTAATGCTTGTAAAATAACTTTTAGAATTATTAATTTTAATAAACATGTTAAATCGAGGCTACTGATTAACTTCAAAGTGCATAATATGAATTTTATTTTCTGTTTACAGTACTGGAAAATATATTTTTTAAACATCAGTCAACGAAAAGGCGTTACAAATCATGTTCAATACAATAAATAAAACCGTTAGAATTATGTCCACACATTGTATCACTTAGTACAATTGACAGGATAATTGATGTGCCTCCATGCTATAAACAGGACTCCGACAGCGGAAGTATTCCAAATTAACGGATTAAGGATGAAATCTAAGTATCGGGAAAAAACGAATGAAATAAACAAAGATCTACAATAAACAGCAAAGAAATATATTATTTGTAAGAAAATATGATTATTTACATGATGATGGTCATTTTTCGTGAATGCGAATTCATAAACACGCGAATAAATCAGTAAATCAGGGACCCAGTGATTGGCGAACTTAAGATCAAGTGGAAATAATGTGATCTACAGCAGTCTTTGAATTAAATTGTTAGTGTCATTAGCCCAAATTCTTATATACTCAATGTATACCCGTTTATTTTCCTTTAGCCTGACTACAAAAAAAAAAAAAATCACTAGCCAGGATGACAGTTTACCAGCGCCCGGCTTCGAGCTAGTGGGTTAATTCGAAGACTGCTACCGTATATCAAATTAATGCTAAAAACACGTCAATTCAAGCCTGAAAACTGGAAATGATAATTAGAAAACATTGGAACAATTAAAAACAAGAAATCCGCGGATTCACATGTCTCGCCTAACGGGGGCTGGAATTAAAAATAAAAGATAAATGATGCTTAAATGAAAGTTTGTAAACATTTTAGTAACTAAAAATAATGGAGTTTACAGTTTGCTCAGATGGTGTTTAAGTGCATTTGTTTAATAACAAAATGACATTCTATAAAATCATCAGCTTCAAAAAGTAGGTCAAGGTCATAGATGAAATCCATGCATCCAAAAAGATGCACTACCCAAGACCAAGACACAATTATGTCAAAATAGAATGTTTTGTCTTAAAAAGATTAAGCTATAAACTAGGTTTAAAGCATCTAGTGCATAATTATAGTTCATGAGAAAGTGTTGTAAATGTAACAATTAAAGTTATCTGCCCTTTGCTTGGATGGTGAAGGTCACAAACACATTTGCTTTTAGACACATTGTGATGTACTACCTAAGAAACAACTATAAGCAAAGTTTGAAAGGTCTTAGTGCATACAATTTGTGAAAAAGTGACCTAAACACAAAAGTTGAAGGTAAAAATTATAAGGTTATCTGCCCTTTGCTTGGAGGGTCAAGTTCACATACACATTTGCTTTGTCACGTTGCGATGTACCACCCAAGATACAACTATAAGCAAAGTTTGCAAGGTCTAGTGCATACAGTTTGTGAAAAAGTGACCTAAACGCAAAAGTTTAACGTAATTTTTTTTAAGTTATCTGCCCTTTGCTTGGAGGGTCAAGATCACTTCCACATTTGCTTTGTCACGTTGCCATGTACCACCCAAGATACAACTATAAGCAAAGTTTGCAAGGTCTAGTGCATACAGTTTGTGAAAAAGTGACCTAAACGCAAAAGTTGAACGTAATTTTTTTTAAGTTATCTGCCCTTTGCTTGGAGGGTCAAGGTCACTTCCACATTTGCTTTGTCACGTTGCAATGTACCACTCAACAAAGTTTAAAAGGTCTACCATAGTGCATACAATTTATTATCTGCCCATTGCTTAAAGAGTCAAGGTCACTTCCACATTTGCTTTGTCATGTTGCAATGTACCATGAAAAAGTGATGTAAATGTAACAATTAAAGTTATCTGCCTTGCTTGGATGGTGAAGGTCACAACCTCATTTGTTTTTTGACACATTGTGATGTACTTCCCAAGAAACAACTATAAGCAAAGTTTGAAAGATGCATACAATATGTAAAAAAGTGACCTAAACACAAAAGTTGAAGGTAAAAATTATAAGGTTATCTGCCCTTTGCTTGGAGGGTCAAGGTCACATCCACATTTGCTTTGTCACGTTGTGATGTACCACCCAAGAAACAACTATAAGCAAAGTTTGAAAGGTGCATACAATTTGTAAAAAAGTGACCAAAACACAAAAGTTGAAGGTAAAAATTATAAGGTTATCTGCCCTTTGCTTGGAGGGTCAAGGTCACATCCACATTTGCTTTGTCACGTTGTGATGTACCACCCAAGATACAACTATAAACAAAGTTTGAAAGGTCTAACATAGTGCATACAATTTGTGAAAAAGTGACCTAAACGCAAAAGTTGAACGTAAAAATTATTAAGTTATCTGCCCTTTGCTTAAAGGGTCAAGGTCACTTCCACATTTGCTTTGTCATGTTGCAATGTACCACCCAAGATACAACTATAAACAAAGTTTGAAAGGTCTAGTGCATACAGTTTGTGAAAAAGTGACGTAACGCAAAAGTTGAACGTAAACATTATTAAGTTATCTGCCCTTTGCTTGGAGGGTCAAGGTCACTTCCACATTTGTTTTGTTACGTTGCGATTTACCACCCAAGATACAACTATAAGCAAAGTTTGGAAAGGTCTAGTGCATACAGTTTGTGAGAAAATGACCTAAACGCAAAACTTGGATGTTGACGCCTTCGCCTTCGTCGCCGGAAAAGCAACACCTATGTCTCTTTTTTTCTTAAAAATAAAAGATAAATGATGCTTAAATGAAAGTTTTTTAAACATTTTAGTAACTAAAAACAATGGAGTTTACAGTTTGCTGAGATGATGTTTAAGTGCATTTGTTTAAAAACAAAATGATATTCTATAACAAGAGGTCAATGACCTTGAAGCTCTACTGATTGATTTTGATTTCAGGAAGTAGTCACTACAAACTTGTTTTTTGAAAAAATATTTTTAGCCGTGGCGGCCATCTTGATTTCCGACCGACCTGAAATTTTGCTAGGATCAATAAGACATCAAGAGCAACATTCCTGTGAAGTTTCATGAAAATCCGTCAAGTAGTTTCAGAGGAGTAGTCGCTACAAGTTTTCATTATATAACTCTATGTAAACAAAGATGGCCGCTGACAGCCATGTTTAACATCGAATCAAAACGATTTTTGACAAGGACCAACATCATGTCATGCTGATAATTTTAGAAAAGTCCCATATCAATATCACTTATAGTTTTCAAGATGTAGTCGCTACAAACTTATATTTTGAAAATCTATTTTTAGCCATGGCGGCCATCTTGAATTTCCGGCCGACCTGAAATTTTGCTAGGATCAATAAGACATCAAGAGCAACATTCGTGTGAAGTTTCATGAAAATCCGTCAAGTAGTTTCAGAGGAGTAGTCGCAACAAGTTTTTACTATATAACTCTACGTAAACAAAGATGGCCGCTGGAAGCCATGTTTAACGTCGAACCAAAACGATTTTTGACAAGGACCAACATCATGTCATGCTGATCATTTTAGAAAAAGTCCCATATCAATATCACTTAGAGTTTTCAAGAAGTAGTCGCTACAAACTTGTTTTTTAAAAACCTTTTTTTAGCTGTGGCGGCCATCTTGGATTTCACATCAACATGAATTTTTGCTAGGATCAACTAGACTTCATGGGCAACATTTCTGTAAAGTTTCATGAAAATCCATTCAGTAGTTTCAGAGGAGTAGTCGCTACAAAAAAAGTTTACGGACAGACGGACGCCGCACCACGGCATAAGCTCTGCTGATCTCTGATCAGTCGAGCTAAAAACAAATCTATAAAAAAAAAATCTAAAAAAAAATCATCAGCTTCAAAAAGTAGGTCAAGGTCATAGATGAAATCCATGCATCCAAAAAGATGCACTATCCAAGACACAACTATATCAAAATAGAATGTTTTGTCTTCCAAAGATTAAGCTATAAGCATCTAGTGCATAATTATAGTTCATGAGAAGGTGATGTAAATGTAACAATTAAAGTTATCTGCCCTTTGCTTGGATGGTGAAGGTCACAACCACATTTGCTTTTTGACACATTGTGATGTACTACCCAAGAAACAATTATAAGCAAAGTTTGAAAGGTCTTAGTGCATACAATTTGTGAAAAAGTGACCTAAACACAAAAGTTGAGAGGTAAAAATTATAAGGTTATATGCCCTTTGTTTGGAGGGTCAAGGTCACATCCACATTTGCTTTGTCACGTTGCGATGTACCACCCAAGATACAACTATAAACAAAGTTTGAAAGGTCTACAAAAAGATGCACTACCCAGGACACAACTATATCAAAATAGAATGTTTTGTCTTCCAAAGATTAAGCTATAAGCATCTAGTCCATAATTATAGTTCATGAGAAAGTGATGTAAATGTAACAATTAAAGTTATCTGCCCTTTGCTTGGATGGTGAAGGTCACAACCACATTTGCTTTGTCACGTTGCGATGTACCACCCAAGATACAACTATAAACAAAGTTTGAAAGGTCTACCGTAGTGCATACAACTTGTGAAAAAGTGACCTAAACGCAAAAGTTGAACTTAAAATTATTAAGTTATCTGCCCTTTGCTTGGAGGGTCAAGGTCACTTCCACATTTGCTTTGTCATGTTGCAATGTGCCACCCAAGATACAACTATAAGCAAAGTTTGAAAGGTCTAGTGCATACAGTTTGTGAAAAAGTGACCTAAACGCAAAACTTGAATGTTGACGCCTTCGCCTTCACTGCTGCCGGAAAAGCAACACCTATGTCTCTTTTTTCCTTCGAAAAGGCGAGACAATACAAATTGCAAAAACTCTTTTTTTAACAATGGCCCAACTGTAAAAATTTAATACAGCAGCCTCTCACCTTTTGTGGCATTTTGTCATGAACTTGTTTCAAATCTAAATCTACAGGATAACTCCTATGATCCCCTGCAGCATCTCTGGTTTCTCCATTTCCTTTGGTTGGTTTATCAGACTCTTTTAGTTTCTTTGACTTGGATGGGAAGTCTTCCAATTTTATCTGTTTGTAAGAGAAAAAACAACTAGAAATGTTTCCATGGGTCACGGATGCCCCCACTAAAAACAATCAGCAAAAAAAGTAAAATTTTACAAAAAAAGGGATGTAACTCGGGTAATACAAGGTGGATTTAGACGCCGAATCGAAATTGACATCTTAACATCATAGGTAAGCATCCTGCAAAGTTTCGAAAAAATAGGTTGAAAACTGTGGATAGAGACACAAACTTTCCGGGACGGAAGGACGAGACGGACATGGCTAAAGCTACATGCCCCCTCACCATTCGTTTGTGGGGGCATCAAAATACATCAAAACTTGAATGAATAGAAAGAGAATATTACATGAGTGAGTGTATTTTATTGAATATCAAGTTGGATAACATTATAAGATAGGAGTCCCAAATGGAAGATTCCATTTATCACATAACACCCATGCATGGAATTTTCTCTTTAATGTTGTCAATTTATTCATTGCACGGCGCCATTTTGAAAGACAAATCATGATGTTGTTTGGTTGTTTACATGACATCAGATATGTCATGCGGCTGTTATGCTTACTAAAAATAATTCAGCAACCTTCATAAATGTAACACTACTTATGACGTACAATTTCAAATATTGTAATCGCTGTCTGAATTTACCGTATTATGCAAATAAATGGACTTAAATCTTTTACTGTGTACAAACACAAGGATTTGGTCCTCATCTGCATAGTTAATACACTAGTGTATTAGGATATATGTCATGGCTTTATTACACTCACAGAAGCCAGTTATGTGATAAACTATGATTTCCCAAAATCAACAAACCAATGTATCAAAAAAATCATGCATTTATGTATCTTCGCATTTATGTATATATCCTCAATCAAAAAGTGATCACCAGTCAACTTTCGGCCGCAGGTTCCAGATCATCAATACATTATTTAGGTAATTTAGAGTAGCTCCCAGATAATGGGAGATTTCATTTTGAATGGTGTTTTACGTCCGTTTTAGCACATTTTAGGCCATATATGACGGTTGATTTTTTTGTGGTAGAGGCAGACCACCCCATTTGCCATCCGTAAGTATCGACACTTTCTCAGATAATGGGAGAGGATAAAGCTCTTGAAGTACCCATAATTCCTTACATGCCCAAAGGACAGATTCCCGTTCATGGGAACAACCCCTCTCATTTGCAAATATTAATTTAGTTATTAAAAATTGTTAAATATAAATCAGTATTACCTTGCCATCCCCCGTAACCGTGCCAACAAACGAAACGGGGGCACCTTTCTCTCTTACCAATCTTGCGCAATACGTCCGTGTGTTGCTCTGACAACAAGATGGCATTCGTCTCCTGATACTCGGCTCCCCACAGTTCCAGGATGCTCAGTGTCGGGTCGCCAAGCTGGAAGTCAGAGGCACGGATGATGGCGCCTGCAGGTTCTACAATCTCCTTCAACACATTACCTAAAATTGGATGCAGATTTTTTTGTTTTCTTAAATATTGTAAATCAAATATTTTTTGTATTTAAAAAGAGTTTCACACCTGCATTGTCTTAGGCACTATGTTCAAGACTCCTTTTGTCATACTAGCCAGCACTCCAATCTAAAAGAGCAGCCTTTATGTTCTCTCCTGTGATACAAATATGTAATCCATTATACGTTCTGCAGTAATAACAAGAACTGGTGCCCTTCGGGGCCGACTTACATACGCCCTCCTTTTATTTTATATTCTGTAACATCTATCTGCAAGTAAAATGTGTTTTCAGCTAGAACTACCAGTATCACTGAAGGTGATGAATACCCCCACTTAAATTCTAAGTCAAACAAAAGGCCATAATTCTGTAATAAATTAGGCAATCATCATAGGTCATCAGTTGTTATATACATATGAAGTTTGTCAACAACCCATTCAAAACTGTTTGAGGAATGCAAGTTATAAAAATGTTACGTGAAAGCAGGGGTATAATAAGGAGCAGTGTCATTTAGCAATATTAATTCATACAACTCATACTGTTAGTTATCCCCAATTTAAAGGTTTGAGGCACTAATTTTCCAAATTCTAAGGACCTTGCCAACATTCTCAAAAGGAACACTGTATTATAGTTTATTTTCTATCGGTAAACTTTCATGTATAAAACTTACCATTTCCCCCTGTACCCTGGTCCCTTATGCTAGCTATAGGGTTGGTCTTGCCCATCTCCACGCAGGCTCGTATCAGACGATTCAGCTTCTGTTCCATCTCGGCATCGCCACGCTGTACGGCACCGAAGTCCAACTCGGATTTATTGTCGCCCTGCACCTTAACTGATGAGGCGGCGCCACCACCCACACCAATCCTGTATACAGGTCCACCAACCTTGGCCACAACCATTTCTGGGGAATATAACCAATCATGTCATGCAACAGCCTGTTTACAAGTCTCTCCCAAAAGATGCGAATTATTTCTATATTCCATTTTATAATGTGCATGACAATCTCAGTTCCAACTGATAGTTATATTCAACTTTATATTGTAGATGACAATCTCAGTCCCAACTGATAGTTATATTCAACTTTATATTGTAGATGACAATCTCAGTTCCAACTGATAGTTATATTCAACTTTATATTGAAGATGACAATCTCAGTTCCAACTGATAGTTATATTCAACTTTATATTGAAGATGACAATCTCAGTCCCAACTGATAGTTATATTCAACTTTATATTGAAGATGACAATCTCAGTTCCAACTGATAGTTATATTCAACTTTATATTGAAGATGACAATCTCAGTTCCAACTGATAGTTATATTCAACTTTATATTGTAGATGACAGTCTCAGTTCCAACTGATAGTTATATTCAACTTTATATTGAAGATGACAATCTCAGTTCCAACTGATAGTTATATTCAACTTTATATTGAGAAGATGACAATCTCAGTTCCAACTGATAGTTATATTCAACTTTATATTGAAGCTTTATATTGTAGATGACAATCTCAGTTCCAACTGATAGTTATATTCAACTTTATATTGAAGATGACAATCTCAGTTCCAACTGATAGTTATATTCAACTTTATATTGTAGATGACAATCTCAGTTCCAACTGATAGTTATATTCAACTTTATATTGAAGATGACAATCTCAGTTCCAACTGATAGTTATATTCAACTTTATATTGAACATGTGAGATGACAATCTCAGTCCCAACTGATAGTTATATTCAACTTTATATTGTAGATGACAATCTCAGTTCCAACTGATAGTTATATTCAACTTTATATTGAAGATGACAATCTCAGTTCCAACTGATAGTTATATTCAACTTTATATTGAACATGTTGAAGATGACAATCTCAGTCCAACTGATAGTTATATTCAACTTTATATTGTAGATGACAATCTCAGTCCAACTGATAGTTATATTCAACTTTATATTGTAGATGACAATCTCAGTTCCAACTGATAGTTATATTCAACTTTATATTGTAGATGACAATCTCAGTTCCAACTGATAGTTATATTCAACTTTATATTGAAGCTTTATATTGTAGATGACAATCTCAGTTCCAACTGATAGTTATATTCAACTTTATATTGTAGATGACAATCTCAGTTCCAACTGATAGTTATATTCAACTATATATTGAAGATGACAATCTCAGTTCCAACTGATAGTTATATTCAACTTTATATTGAAGATGACAATCTCAGTTCCAACTGATAGTTATATTCAACTTTATATTGTAGATGACAATCTCAGTTCCAACTGATAGTTATATTCAACTTTATATTGTAGATGACAGTCTCAGTTTCAACTGATAGTTATATTCAACTTTATATTGAAGATGACAATCTCAGTTCCAACTGATAGTTATATTCAACTTTATATTGTAGATGACAATCTCAGTTCCAACTGATAGTTATATTCAACTTTATATTGAATATGACAATCTCAGTTCCAACTGATAGTTATATTCAACTTTATATTGTAGATGACAATCTCAGTTCCAACTGATAGTTATATTCAACTTTATATTGAAGCTTTATATTGTAGATGACAATCTCAGTTCCAACTGATAGTTATATTCAACTTTATATTGTAGATGACAATCTCAGTTCCAACTGATAGTTATATTCAACTATATATTGAAGATGACAATCTCAGTTCCAACTGATAGTTATATTCAACTTTATATTGTAGATGACAGTCTCAGTTCCAACTGATAGTTATATTCAACTTTATATTGTAGATGACAATCTCAGTTCCAACTGATAGTTATATTCAACTTTATATTGAATATGACAATCTCAGTCCCAACTGATAGTTATATTCAACTTTATATTGTAGATGACAATCTCAGTTCCAACTGATAGTTATATTCAACTTTATATTGTAGATGACAGTCTCAGTTCCAACTGATAGTTATATTCAACTTTATATTGAAGCTTTATATTGTAGATGACAATCTCAGTTCCAACTGATAGTTATATTCAACTTTATATTGTAGATGACAATCTCAGTTCCAACTGATAGTTATATTCAACTTTATATTGAATATGACAATCTCAGTTCCAACTGATAGTTATATTCAACTTTATATTGTAGATGACAGTCTCAGTTCCAACTGATAGTTATATTCAACTTTATATTGTAGATGACAATCTCAGTTCCAACTGATAGTTTTATTCAACTTTATATTGTAGATGACAATCTCAGTTCCAACTGATAGTTATATTCAACTTTATATTGAAGATGACAATTTCAGTTTCAATAAATAGATGGTTAAATTCAGCTTTATATTGTAGATGATAACTGCAGTTTCACTTGATAGATAGTTTTTCAATGTGCAAGTCTTTCAGTACAGGATGTTACTACATTCATCGTTGTTACTACATTCATCGTTGTTACTACATTCATCATTTTTACACCATGAAGATACACCAGTTTAAACATATAAATTTATATTATTTTAATTTAAACCCAAAAAATATAACAAAGAATCATTAATAATTTTCCGATATTTCGGCCAAAATTAAAAAGCAACCCAAAATTAGAAGCCTGAAAACACCAGGGCACGACAATTCCACTCGTTCGCTAGCCATGATGAGTCTCATTGATGCAGGACGAGTAGAAATTAAGATAAATTCTTGAATTTTTTTTCAATTTGACCATTCAAATATTACGTAGGACGAGTAACTCAGAAACAATTTTCCCTGCCCTGGACATGAATGTCTCCGTTGAAATCTGAGACTTCATACTGAAACTTCCTATATACACCAGTAAATAAGACAAGAAAGTGACAAGTCTGGACAAGAAAGTATGACGTAAGTACAGATAGATGGATGGACAAGGACAACTTTATATATCCCCACAACCCCACCCACCCATAAAGAAAAGGAGCATAAAAAAGAACTCCCTGCTCTTTTCCCTACCTTCCTTAGGCGCATCCTTGTGTATATGTGACCCTTCTAGCTGACCAATACCTCCGCTAAACATGATTGGCTTGATGTATTCTCTCCTCTCTCCGTCTGCTATCTCCATACCAAATGAGCGGGCAAAACCAGCAAGGCATGGTTCACCAAACTTGTTACCGTAATCGGACGCTCCATTGCTAGCCTCTATTGCAATTTCCAGAGGAGACGCGAGGTTGGAAGGGTAGTCAAATGTTTTGTCTTCCCATGGCAAGTCATAACCTGAATGATACAAGCAAGTCCAAAACCATTTTAACAGAATGTGACATAAATATTAATTTTGAAAATGTAAAAACGCTGTTGTTAACTAACAGTAAATTACAAAAATGGTTATAGCAAGTCTGGTTTGAATCTAGAAACTAAAAGAAGGATCTCAAGGTAGTTTGATGATTTGAGAATTTTTCGAATTAGTGGTTGATTCTTTTTGGTGGACGCCCAGGACGGGTTTAAAGCAGTTGAGTGCAGGGTCCGTTGGGTTACAGCAAACAAGAACACTTTTTTTGTTTTGGCCTTATCATTTAGGCTTGCTTCATTGAGAAATAATGGGTCGACAACCCTGGTAACCATCAAGGTTTTTGAAGAAAAGTTTTTAAACTGCCAAAATATTAACAAATTATTCCACATACCGATAAGGATATACATATATATATATATATATATCTATAAGCCTTATCATATAAACGTACTGGGCATATTATTTTTTTTATATGTAACAATAAGTTATATAAATTTGTATGTAAAAAAGCTTCGTGACTTATCTGCCTTTGAGTTACAATATTATTTATCTAAATTATCTCACATCCAATATAGTACTTCTCAGTGATTCATCAATTTGCGCACAGGGACATCAGGTGAACTAAAACAAATTTGGCAGAAATATAGTAAACTTACACGCATCATAAAGTCTCGATCGTCTCCATTATGGGTTTAAATAAGCATTTTCTGAATTTAGGCGTGAAAGGTGCTGCAATTATTAGTTATTTGGTTCGGCTATTGCCTCGCTCCCTATAAATCTTACTGACCCCACATGTATGGGGTCAGTAACAACCCCAATAACTGAGCTTTTGCATCAAGCACCTTTTTTAAGGCAAACACCGATATTTAACCCTTTTTAATGGAGCGTCGTCATTGAGATGTTCGCACAATTTGGCGTCATGACGTCGACTTCACGACCGGTACAGTTTAAAAACATTATTAATTTACTTATTATGTTTGTTACTAACGCCTTAAAGAACTATTTGCAAATGATTTAAACTTTGAATCAGAATTGTAGTCCATATTGTTTTAGTGACCCTCTATGAAATCTACTGACCCACTATAGAACAAGGCCACCGTCACGGGCTGTCTCGCCTTCTGGGTTTTTGTTCATTCACAACGAGGGTTTGGTTTGTTGGGATCATGTCGATTCTTATGGATGGCGGGAGGTGTATAGTACTGGTTCTACCCAGGAAAAGTGGGTGGTCTGCCTCCACCAAAAAAAACAGACCATCATATATAACCTTACATGTGTTGAAAATGATGTAAAACACCATACAAAAAATGTTGGGATCGTAGGTTGTATATTATATCTATCTTTAATTTTTTTATTTTAATTCGTGAAATAAAAAAAATAAAAATAAACAAGAAAAAAATAATAAAGTCAAGGACACAATTTGAAATAAAGTATATAAAACATAATTCAGTACACAAGGTGAATGCTAACGTTCGTAGATCTTTTGTCTATAAAGTTAAGGTCATTGGTGGGGTGGGGCTCAGCGAAAGGGTAAGAGGTTACCCTAGTGAATGTTCAAACAAAGTTCCAAAGCAATACCTTTGACGGTATTGGAGATACATACCTTCCAAAAAAAGCGTAACCAAGAAAAGTTGACTAAGTTATGTTGTCTTTAAAGTCAAGGTCAAGGTCATTGGTGGGGTAGGGCTAACTGAAAGGGTAAGGGGTTAGCCCAGTGAATGTTCATACAAAGTTTCAAAGCAATATCTTTGACGGTATTGAAGATATATAGCTTCCAAAAAACTTTAAGCAAGAAAATGTGACTAAGTTTTTTTGTCTTTAAAGTCAAGGTCATTGGTGGCGAGGGGCTTAGTTACAGTGTAAGGGGTTACCCCTGTGAATGTTCATACAAAGTATCAAAGCAATACCATTGATGTTATTGGAGATATATACCTTCCAAAACAAGAGGCCCAAGAGGGCCTGTAGACGCTCTACTTGCATGATGTGATTCAAAAACATAAACATGATAGAGGTCAACCCAAGAAACATGTTTCCTATATATAACTCTATGTAAACTTTGGGTTATCGTGGCGGCCATTTTGAATAATTTTGATTATTTGACGATAATGAAAAACACAAACTTGATAGAGGCTAACCCAAGGAACATGTATATGATATTTCACAAGAATGGAATAAGTGGTTTTCGAGGAGATGTCGTTTGAAATTTATTTAAATTTGACCTAGTTTTAGCTATGGCGGCCATCTTGGATGACTGGCGGCCGCAAAAAACACAAATCTGAGAGGGACTATCTCAAATATCATTGTGCTTAAGTTTCATCAAAATCTTTCAGGCGGTTTCAGAGAAGATGTAATTTTTAACCTTTTCCTATATAACTCTTATGTAAACTTTGGGTCGCCGTGGCAGCCATTTTGACTATTTGACGATAATAAAAAACACAAACTTGATAGAGGCTAACCCAAGGAATATGTAAATGATATTTCACAAGAATGGAATAAGTGATTTCGTCAGAGATGCCGTTTGAAATTTCCTTAAATTTGACGTAGTTTTAGCCATGGTGGCCATCTTGGATGACTTCATGGCGGCCGCGAAAAACACAAATCTGAGAGGAACTATCCCAAATATCATGGTGATTAAGTTTATCAAAATCCTTCAAGAGGTTTCAGAGAAGATGTCATTTTTAACCTTTTCCTATATAACTCCATATAAACTTTGGGTCGCCGTGGTGGCCATTTTGATTATTAGACGAAAACGAAAAACACAAACTTGATAGAGGCCAACCCAAGGAACATGTATATGATATTTCACAAGAATGGAATAAGTGGTTTCGGAGATGATGTCGTTTGAAATTTCCTTAAATTTGACCTAGTTTTAGCCATGGCGGCCATCTTGGATGACTGGCAGCCGCGAAAAACACAAATCTGAGATGAACTATCTCAAATATCATTGTGAATAAGTTTCATCAAAATCCTTCAAGCGGTTTCAGAGAAGTTGTTATTTTTAACCTTTTCCTATATAACTCTATGTAAACTTTGAGACGCCGTGGCGGCCATTGTGATTATTCGATGATTATGAAAAACACAAACTTGATAGAGGCCAACCCAAGGAACATGTATATGATATTTCACAAAATTGGAATAAGTGGTTTCGGAGGAGATGACGTTTGAAATTTACTTAAATTTGACCTAATTTTAGCCATGGCGGCCATCTTGGAAGACTGGAGGCCGCAAAAAACACAAATCTCAGAGGGACTATCCCAAATATCATTGTGCTTAAGTTTCATCAAAATCTTTCAGGCGATTTCAGAGAAGACGTAATTTTTTAACTTTTCGTATATAACTCTTATGTAAACTTTGGGTCGCCGTGGTGGCCATTTTGATTATTTGACGATAACGAAAAACACAAACTTGATAGAGGCTAACCCAAGGAACATGTATATGATATTTCACAAGAATGGAATAAGTGGTTTCGGAGGAGATGTCGTTTGAAATTTCCTTAAATTTGGCCTAGTTTTAGCGATGGCGGCCATCTTGGATGACTGGTGGCCGCGAAAAACACAAATCTGAGAACTATCCCAAATATCATGATGATTAAGTTTCATCAAAATCCTTCAAGAGGTTTCAGAGAAGATGTCATTTTTAACCTTTTCCTATATAACTCTATGTAAACTATGGGTCGCAATGGTAGCCATTTTGATTATTAGACGAAAATGAAAAACACAAACTTGATAGAGGCCAACCCCAGGAACATGATTATGATATTTCACAAGAATGGAATAAGTAGTTTCGGAGATGTCGTTTGAAATTTACTTCAATTTGGCCTAGTTTTAGCCATGGAGGCCATCTTGGATGACTGGCGGCCGCGAAAAACACAAATCTGAGAGGGACTATCCAAAATATCATGATGATTAAGTTTCATCAAAATCCTTCAAGAGGTTTCAGAGAAGATGTCATTTTTAACCTTTTCCTATATAACTCTATGTAAACTATGGGTCGCCGTGGTAGCCATTTTGATTATTAGACGAAAATGAAAAACACAAACTTGATAGAGGCAAACCCAAGGAACATGTAAATGATATATCAGTAGAATAGAATAAGTGGTTTCGAAGGAGATGTTGTTTGAAATTTCCTTAAATTTGACCTAGTTTTAGCCATGGCGGCCATCTTGGATGACTGGCGGCCGCGAAAAACACTAATCTGAGAGGGACTATCCCACATATCATTGTGATTAAGTTTCATCAAAATCCTTCAAGCGGTTTCAAAGAAGATGTCATTTTTAACGTTTTCTTATATAACTCTGTGTAAACTTTGAGTCGCCGTGGCGGCCATTTTGATTATTCGACGATAACAAAAAACACAAAATTGATAGAGGCCAACCCAAGGAACATGTATATGATATTTCAGTAGAATGGAATAAGTGGTTTCGGAGGAGATGTCGTTTGAAATTTCCTTAAATTTGACCTAGTTTTAGCCATGGCGGCCATCTTGGATGACTGGCGGCAGCGAAAAACACAAATCTGAGAGGGACCCTCCCAAGTAACATTGTGATGAAGTTTCATCAAAATCCTTCAAGCGGTTTCAGAGGAGATGTCGATTTTATAAAATTGCCAACAGACAGACAGACAGACGGACGACGGACGAAAAGTGATCACATAAGCCCTCCTGGCCTTTGGCCAGTAGAGCTAAAAACTATAACCAAAAACATTAACCAAGAAAATTTGACTAAGTTCTGTTGTCTTTAAAGTCAAGGTCAAGGTCATTGGTGGGGTGGGCCTTAGTGAAAGGGGTTACCACAGTGAATGTTCATACAGAGTTTCAAAGCAATATCTTTGACGGTATCGGAGATATCTACCTTCCAAGAAACTTCTTTTGTCTTTAAAGTCAAGGTCATAAGTGTGGTGGGGCTTAGTGAAAGTGTAAGGGGTTAGTCCAATAAATGTTTGTACAAAATTTCAAAGCAATACCTTTGTCTGGTTTGGAGATAATAACTTCCAAAAAACGTTAACCAAGTGTTTACGGCGCCGGCGCCTTCGTCGTCGAAAAGGCGAGAAAAAATAGGGGGCCACCATTTATGCCTAGAATTGTGTGAGAGGTGCAATAATATTGTTTGTTTGTTTTTATGGTGTTTTACGTCTTTTTCAACTCATGTAAGGTTATATATGACGATCGATTTTTGGGGTGGAAGTAGACCACACACTTTTCCTGGGTAGAACCAGTACTGTACACCTCCTGCCATCAGTAAGAATCGACACTTCCTCACTTACAAGTTGAGCTCCCAGTGGGATTCGATCCCGCAGCGGTGAGAGGCGAAGGTTTACAACGCAACGTAGTTAACCATTCGGCCACGGAGACGCTTCAATTAGTAATCAACCCAATTCAAAAAAGATATTTTCGCAAAATAACATACCTGGAATATTGAGGTTACCAAAGCTGTATCCCGCCGTGCCTGCCACAACGTGGGCTCCACGACCAGTACAATGCACATGACGTATACGTCCACCAGTACCAGTGGTGGCTCCATGGAATGGGGCTACACCTGCATCAAAATAGAACTGAATTCAAAGATTGTGTATACTTGTTTTAAATGAACCAGTCATTAAACAATTTTATCACATGACATGCAGTGTGGGAGTGTAATAACAACATTCAATATTTTCGATATTCCACTAGTGGTTTAACATAACGTTAATGACGTCATGGACGTCACGTTAATAAACGTTTTCTGACGAAATGTGGCATTATAAGTTATGTAATAAATAGAATCTAACATTCGTTCTCATTCATTATTGAATTTATTAAACTCGTTAGTAAAAATGATATAATGCTCGGCAAGAGCCTCGCATTATATCATTTTGCCAACTCGTTTAATAAATTCAATAATGAATGAGTACTCATGTAAGATCCTCTATGTATTGATATCGCACCAAGAATATGCTATAACAATGTCCATTTAAGGTTTCAACTAGAGCTATATTATATTAATTATATTACAAATGCTGATTTAGCAATCTCAGAGGGGATATGCAGTGAGGGGTTTAAATGTACGTTGCTTTTAGCAATTTTTTCATCATAGCAGTGAGATTTATGCTCAGCTTTACAGAGCTGCCACAATGGAATACCCCACCCAGACACATTATACTGACACCAGGCACACAAGTCCTAGCACAACCCTTTATATGCTAAGAGTCAAGCAAGGGAGCTACTAGTACCATATGGCCCCTGGGGATTGAACCCACGATCGCCTGCACGTGAGGTGGATGCTCTGCCTAGTCCTGTTCCGATTAATTGATTGATCAAGCATCGGTCATGTTTTTCCAATTAATCGGTTACAATTTTTCATGATCGAGTTTACTCGGTTGTTGCAAACATGTACAAGAGAATGAAATAAGTTTTAATTTTGCAATCATATATCTCTAAAGGGGTATCACAATGTATATATAAATAAATGTCTGGTCAGTTTCATTAAATTGCTTTAATAATGACCAGAACACTTGAAATGTCTTCATTATAGTCTGAAAAAGGCTTACACTGGTGTCTTATATGAGTGCCATGTTTAATCGATTAATGATCGATCATCGATTGGTTGAAAATTCGATGATCGATCATGAATTTTCAACTGATTCCCAAAAATAGCTATCATTACACCACCGCCAAAGGGTTTAAACACAAGCTGATGTTTATGGAGAGCAAGATGTGATAATTATGAAGTACAATGCTTAAGATTCCTACAAAGTTTTGGTGAACCTTTTCCGAAATTTCATGAGGACAAACCTACAGGTAGCAAAGTTGTGGGTCTCAGCGGTGAATATTATATGTCGAGTTTCCTTGTTGACTTTCAACATTTTGCTCGGCTCTGTCGGGTCTGACGGCTTGTAAACCATCACCTCGTAGCCACGTATTCCGCTGGAAGGTAAATGTTCAAGATTTTGTGCAAAGTGAATACACTTAAATCCAAATGTATAACATAGTCATAAACAATGCATAACATACTCTTATCCAATACAAAGTAACATAATATAATATATTTTTTAGTTACAGTAGCCATATTGGATATTAACGAGAGACAGTCCTTCTATACCTGCTAGTGTCGCTAAACTTGATGATGTTGTTCTGATTTGTGTGATCCTGTGTCGCCATTATCATCTGAAACAAAGTGTCTGGTGCCTTCTCCCCATCCACGATCAGCTTCCCGTGGAAAAACCAGTGTCTACAGTGTTCACTGTAAAAACAGAACAAATCCCTGTATAGACTTGATCAATGTTCAAATACTACTTAACATAACGCCAGTACTTACTGTGCATTTCAGGGTGCCTAGACGTCGAATATGAATCAAGATTTGTTTTTATTACTTTCTATATGTTTTCATACCTGATATGATTGAATAGAATGAAAACGGACGCTCCTGAATCTGTTTGCAATCTTCGCGTAGCCAGCCAAAAATTCATTTTGACCCCCTCTGTTTACAGGTAATTTTATTGACAGCCGAAAACCAGAATGGCAACGGCTGAACATTCCATTTTCCTAGGGTAGGGTGACTTAAAAAATCAGTTGACCAGTAGTGATGTAAATAATAAAATATAAGAGCAGTATACTATTTACCTACCTTTTATTTGTTAGATATAATGTTTTTCATTCCAAAATAAAAGATAATTATGATCGATTGCTGGAGGTGCTGAACATTGAAAAACAACACCACCCTGCATAACCTACGTTTTATTTGGTACATCCGAACCCTAGAAACAGACATGCGCAGACGACAATTTCTAAAAACAATGCCGCCATGTTGTTTTAACTTTTACAATGTAAACAAAGGGGGTCAAAATGAATTTAAAGCTTTGTGAAGCATTACGGATGGCTATGGCAAGATTGTAAACAGATCCAGGAGCGTCTATTTTCATTCTATCTAACCATATCAGGTATGAAAACATATAGCAAGTAATTAAAAAAATCTTGAATTCATATTCGACGTCCTGGCACCCTGAAATGCACAGTACCTCTAGATATCTCTGCCCTATTGTTGATGTTGGAATATATTGACAATACGTTTTATTATAATACAGTTGTCGGAGGTATTGCACGTGCTATTGTTTGTCGGAGGTATTGCATTGGTTTGATTGGTTAAATGGATAAATGATTGACAACTGTCATCATGTTAATTTTGTCTTGGAGAAAATATTTTCTAATAATACATGTATCATTTATACAAATATAAACTCATAATACTAAATGTTAGCTAGTTTCTTTTAATCTTCTCTTTAACATTGCTATAAAAGGCAAAGAAGTAAATATTCACTAATAAAACTTTTCTTCAGCCTCATAATTGTTTTTTTATTTTGATCGCAATTGTCAAAACCTTAAACAACTTTAGAACAAGAGGCCCAAGAGGGCCTATAGACGCTCTACTTGTATGATGTGATTCAAAAACATAAACATGATAGAGGCCAACCCAAGAAACATGTTTCCTATATATAACTCTATGTAAACTTTGGGTTATCGTGGCGGCCATTTTGAATATTTGACGACAACGAAAAACACAAACTTGATAGATATGAGAGGCCAACAACAGCAACATGCATATGATATTTAACTAGAATAGAATAAGTGGTAATATGTTGTTTGATAAATTTCCTTAAATTTGACCTAAGTTTAGCCATGGTGGCCATCATGGACGACTGGATCCCCAAAAACGCAAATCCATACATGTGATATTTTCAGGACCTCAATCTGGTAGTTTAGTGGGTTTTTTAAGGGAGATTCATGCAAAAATCTGGGAGTTTTTTTCGGGGGCTATTTTTAGCGCGCGAGCACTACATTTTTACCCAAATTTCATAAACGAATACCTAAAAACACACTTTTAAACAAGTTTCTTCACTGATGTCAGTAGAGATAACAAGAATGAATAAAAACAATTTTTAAACAATATTTTATTTAATAACCAATTATAAACATGATACTGAGTTGAAACTTACCTTGAATATACCTCTAAAATAATTAGTAATTAATAGAAAGTAGCAAAATCTATCAATTATCCCATTTATAAATAAGTACATTCAAGAAATAAAAACACAAAACAAAGAACATTTTCAACTTTTATTTTTGTCTTCAGACTATGTACAAACATGGAACAAAAGCAACCAACATCATCGTTTTTTTTAAAAGTAAAATCTGAAATCAAACACAAACATTAAACTAAAGCAACGGAACTCCTTTTGAAGTAAAATCTTTATAAAATTCATTAATTGTTTTTAATTAAATCATACATACCACAGACATACTAATAATATTTGTTATTAGGTCTGTGTACATACTCACCAAATTCACGCTGACAAAGTCTACTTTCGTTTTCGCTATCTGATAATTACTGTGTCACCTTTAACAAACATTCATTTTCCACTTCTAAATAAATGACACCGGCAATTTGTTTCAAGTCATATCGATTTAATTACAGACATCATTAAAGACTTCATAAGTGTGCTGCTAATCCTTTGGTAAGATCAATTAAGCCAATAAACTGTTTACATAACAGTTTCACCCACTTTCGCCCCAGGCTATTGATCCAGGTCAAATCCAGATATGTCACGTGACCATCTCACGAGTCGCGTGACAATAACATCAACAAATACAAACAAAGGAATGGACTGATGATTTTTCATAAATCGATTTTATAAATTTTACGGGAGTTTTTCACACAATTCCGTGGGGCCGGGAGGAGGGTTAGAATTCCGTGAGATTTCATCTCACGCCATGAGGTATCACATGTATGCAAATCTGAGGGGGACTAACCCAAAGATCATTGTGATTAATTTTCATCAAAATCCTTCAAGCAGTTTCAGAGAAGATGTAATTTTTAACCTTTTCCTATATAACTCTGATGTAAACTTTGGGTCGCCGTGGCAGCCATTTTGATTATTTGACGATAACGAAAAACATAAACTTGATAGAGGCTAATCCAAGGAACATGTTTATGATATTTCACAAGAATTGAATAAGTGGTTTCGGAGATGTCGTTTGAAATTTCCTTAAATATGACCTAGTTTTAGCCATGGCAGCTATCTTGGATGACTGGCGGCCGCGAAAAACATAAATCTGAGAGGGACTATCCCAAATATCATTGTGCTTAAGTTTCATCAAAATCTTTCAGGCGGTTTCAGAGAAGATGTAATTTTTAACCTTTTCCTATGTAACTCTATGTAAACCAAAAATTTGAGTCGCGTGGTGGCCATTTTGATTATTTGACAAAAACGAAAAACACAAACTTGATAGAGGCAAACCCAAGGAACATGTATATGATATTTCACAAGAATGGAATAAGTGGTTTCGGAGGAGATGTCGTTTGAAATTTCCTTAAATTTAACCTAGTTTTAGCCATGGCGGCCATCTTGGATGACTGGCGGCCATGAAAAAACACAAATCTGAGAGGGACTATCCCAAATACCATTGTGCTTAAGTTTCATCAAAATCCTTCTGTGGTTTCAGAGAAGATGTCATTTTTAAACTTTTCCTATATAACTCTATGTAAATTTTGGGTCGCCGTGGCGGCCATTTTGATTATCCGACGATAACGAAAAACACAAACCTAATAGAGGCCAACCCGAGGAACATGTATATGATATTTCACAAGAATGGAATAAGTGGTTTCGGAGGAGATGTCGTTTGAAATTTCCTTAAATTTGACCTAGTTTTAGCTATGGCGGCCATCTTGGATGACTGGCGTCCGTGAAAAACAAAAATCTGAGAGGGACTATCCCAAATATCATTGTGCTTAAGTTTCATCAAAATATTTCAGGCGGTTTCAGAAAAGATGTAATTTTTCACCTACAGCAAAATAAATTTGGGTAAAAATGTAGTGCTCGCGCGCTAAAAATAGCCCCCGAAAAAACCTCCCAGATTTTTGCATGAATCTCCCTTAAAAAACCCACTAAACTACCAGATTGAGGTCCTGAAAATATCACATGTATGTAAACTTAGGGTCGCGGTGGGGGCCATTTTGATTATTTGCCGATAACGAAAAACACAAAATTGATAGAGGCTAACCCAAGGAACATGTATATGATATTTCACAAGAATTGAATAAGTGGTTTCGGAGGAGATGTCGTTGAAATTTCCTTAAATTTGCCCTAGTTTTAGCTATGGCGGCCATCTTGGATGACTGGCGGCCGTGAAAACACAAATCTGGGAGGGACTATCTCAAATATCATTGTGATTAAGTTTCATCAAAATCTTTCAGGCGGTTTCAGAGAAGATGTCATTTTTACCTTTTCCTTATAACTCTTATGTAAACTTAGGGTCGCGGTGGGGGCCATTTTTATTATTAGACGATAACGAAAAACACAAACTTGATAGAGGCTTACCCAGGAATATGTATATGATATTTCCCAAGAATTGAAATAGTGGTTTCGGAGGAGATGTCGTTTGAAATTTCCTTAAATTTGACCTAGTTTTAGCCATGGTGGCCATCTTGGATGACTGGCGGCCGCGAAAAACATAAATCTGAGAGGGACTATCCCAAATATCATTGTGATTAAGTTTCATCAAAATCCTTCAAGCAGTTTCAGAGAAGATGTCATTTTTAACCTTTTCCTTTATAACTCTATGTAAACTTTGAGTCGCCGTGGCGGCCATTTTGATTATTCAACGATAACGTAAAACATAAACTTGATAGAGGCTAACCCAAGGAACATGTATATGATATTTCGGTAGAATGGAATGAGTGGTTTCGGAGTAGATGTCGTTTGAAATTTCCTAAAATTTGACCTAGATTTAGCCATAGCGGCCATCTTGGATGACTGGCGGCCGCGAAAAACACAATCTGAGAGGGGCCCTCCCAAGTAACATTGTGATGAAGTTTCATCAAAATCCTTAGGCGGTTTCAGAGGAGATGTTGATTTTATAAAATTGCTAACAGATGGACGGACGGACGACGGACGAAAAGTGCTCTCATAAGCCCTCCTGGCCTTTGGCCAGTACAGCTAAAAAAGACACCATGTTTACCACTTTCTAAAGTGTATCATCCATAATTTGCCTAAACCGTAAAAAGCCTTAAACTATAATGCGTATAAAAGATGAAGACCTGTTTGACTGTGCCAGATCGAAGCATTCAACACTTGTTGGATTCCTTCTGATTTCTTCCGTGAACAGTTTGGTGTAGAATTCCAAGTCCTGGTCATCAAATGTCAAACCTGTAACATTCATTTGAAATATATAAACTCTTAAAATATTGTAAATATTATTAAAATTGATACTACATCAGTAATAGGCAACACTGACTTTTCTTTTTAACTTTGATAAAGTAATGATACTGCCAAATTACACAAAACAGCAGGCAGATTAAGTTTTAATAAATATTAATGCATATAGATGGATCAACATAAAACTAGGCCGACCATAAAAAATTGTTGGTTTGCGGTTTCCCTACCTACCCATGAAAAAGGTCACTACCGAAAACTGTTTATAGCAATTCTTTAACATATTTCTTTTTTTACTATCTTTAGTATATTTTTCTTTCATTTCTTAAAGTTTTTACTGTCTTCAGCAAAAAAAAAAGCACTACCTACATCTATAAAATCCTGGGTCGGGAAACAGCAAACAAATGTACTTTTAAGGATGGCCCTATTGTTTCTCGTTATTTATTTATATAAAAATATATACAGTTACAATCGTTTCACGATCACCCCACTATTATAGATCCACCTACATCACGTACATGGAATTAAAATAAGTATGCATCAAAATATTTTTTTATAGCTGGTAACTCACATTTCAATTTAAAATGGCGGTAGGAAAGACTATCTCAAAATATATTGACATATTGCCATAACGATAATGAAAGAGTGTGCATTTGCAACTGTAAAAAAATATGTTAAATACATGTAGGTATAATTTGGCATTTGAAAGTTTAACATAAGGTTGAGTCTGATTCAACAGCTTAAGAGACTATAAGAATCTTTCATGGGTATCCAGTGCAGATAGGGAATCCAACCTTCGGTATAAGTGTTTTAAATCGGAACCTCATCAGAGCCTCGGTTCCGATTTAAAATACTTATACGGAAGGTTGGAATTTGATTGAACCGGATAACCACGATTGATTCTTTTTCTTGCATATCCGATATCATTTATTCTGCGCGTTGACGTCGCCAGCTACTAACGTTTTGCATGTTTATTTACACAATGACGTAATGCAACTGTTATTGTTAATATCAGCGTTCGACTTATATCTTCCCCATTGTAAGATAGGCTTTATTCGGATAACCTTATCCGGTATACATGCAAGAATCATTTATTTTCGCTATGCATTAAACAATCAATAACATAATAAACACCAGAACCCTCACCAAGTTCTCTGTTTGCCCGCTCAAGCGCCACCCTTCCCTCAGTCATAACATCAACTTCAAACAAAGGTTCAGACTGTGCCTCCAACTCAAAGGTTTCCAAAGGCTTCATGTATCTACACTGTGTCATTCTGTCATGAAGACACTGAACCAGTCTGTCCTCCGCATCCTGAGGAGGCTTGTTGTCATGGAAACTCATCTGATATATCACAGAAGCTTCAATTCTTTTGATCTGTGTCAGGCCAACAGATTTACCAATCGCAGACATAGGTGTGAAGAAGTTCAACCTAGAATGGCATAAGCATTACAAGACATCAAAATTGGTTTTCTAAAATTTATCATTTTAGCATGACATCATCACAAAAATTTGACCAATCAATAGGCGTATTCTACTAGCCGTTTTCGATGAGTACCGCTTTTCCGTTGAGCATGTTTTTCATTCGGCTGGCCTTTTTAATTTTTCTCGTTGAGTACTTACTTAACGAAATAAAACCTCCGATATTCAAGTCAGATGATCAAAACAACATGGCCGCCGACAAAGAGAAAAATTGCGGAGGGGTAATATTTTCTTCTCTTTATGTGTTTGTTGTCTTTCTAACATACCATACACCTTTGTCTATAGTTTATTTATTTATCTGTATACCTTAGATTATCGTTTAATTCGATGCACATACTTTAATAGCCTGCAGGGTTGGTAAATGCGCCCGTCCAATAATTATTCGCCGGCTGAAATCGGCGAATATATTTGTGCTTATAACTGGAAAGGAGAACTATTTGTATTTTCCCTTTAGTTAATTAATATAATAATAATTTATCCCATATGGACAACAAGATGGAAACTGTGTCATTTATTAATGTCTGATGAGATGGTGATATTGTCAGGCGATAGTAAATCGCAAGATGACAGGTAAACCTTGTTCAGTTGTTGGTCATACTTTTCATTTCTAATCCTTGCGGATTATAAACACTGTGAATATAGGCTCTTTTTAAACTTCGCACATAAAGTGATCATATGAACAACCAACAGCAGCTGTCAAACATGGCAATGGAATAATTTGCTAAGTAATTTATAGCAAAAAGGGATTTAAGGTTTACTGATGTTCTTTAGATAAAAGCGTTGTCTTTTGTGCGAATGTTAGTATCTCGGTGACATAATTTTCTTCGAAAAAACAAAGCAAGAAATGTTCGGCTATTATGTGAAATTTATTGTAAAAGGTTTGTTTTGTTTGTGTGGTGTTTTACGTCAATTTCAACACATTTGAGACTATATAAGACGGTCAATTTTTTCGTGGTGGAGGCAGACCACCCACTTATTCCTGGATAGAACCAGTACTATACACCTCCCGCAACCCATAAGAATCTACATTTAAGTTTTCCCCATACATGTCTATTTAAAACATGAAACCCTTGGGCTGGGGCCAAATGTGACCCCAGAGTCACCATTTGAACAAACTTGGTAAAGGACCATAATCTTATAGTAAATGCAAAATATACCTCTGGCCCTTGCAGTTTCAGAGAAGATTTTTTTTTCCTATATATATAAGTCTATGTAAAACTGTGACCCCCCCAGGGCGCGGCCAAATTTGATACCAGGGTCACCATTTGAACAAACTTGGTAGAGGACCATAAGCTTATAGCAAATGCAAAATATTAAACCTCTGGCTCTTGCAGTTCCAGAGAAAAAGATTTTTTTCAGTTTTTCCCTATACAAGCCTATGTAAAACTGTGACCCCTGGGGCGGGGCCAAATGTGAACAAAATTGAACAATTTGAACAAAATTGGTAGAGGACCATAAGCTTATAGTAAATGCAAAATATTAAACCTCTGACTCTTGCAGTTTCAGAGATTTGTTTCCCCTATATATATATATATATATATAAGTCTATGTAAAACTGTAACCTGTAACCCCCGGGGCGGGGACAAATTTGACCCCAGGGTCACCATTTGAACAAACTTAATAGAGGACCATAAGCTGATGCTACATGTAATATATGAGAGCTCTGTGCCATGTGGTTCCAGAGAAGATTTTTTTCATTGAACAAACTTGGTAAAGGACCATAAGCTTATAGTACATGCAAAATATCAAACCTCTGGCTCTTGTAGTTTCCGAGAAGAAGATTAAAAAACAAAATCCTATATAAGTCTATGTAAAACTGTAACCCCCCGGGGCGGGGACAAATTTGACCCGAGGGTCACCATTAGAACAAACTTAGTAGAGGACCATAAGCTGAAGCTACATGTAATACATGAGAGCTGTGCCATGTGGTTCCATAGAAGATTTTTTTCAGATTTTCCCTTTACAAGCCTATGTAAAACTGTGACCCCCGGGGTGGGGCAAAATGTGACCCCTGGGTTTCCATTTGAACAAACTTGGTAGTGGACCATAAGCTTAAAGCAAATGCACAATATTAAACGTCTGGTTCTTGCAGTTTCAGAGAAGAAGATTAAAATCTTAAATCAAACATACATACAAACATCGAACACAAGCAATGTATGTCAATCATGAAACTCCTTTTGAAGTAAAATCTTTATAAAATTCATTGATTAAATCCAACATACTCACCAAATTCATGCCGACAAAGTCTACTTTCGTTTTCGTTTTCGCTATCGTAATTATCGGATAGCGTCACCTTTAACAAACATTCATTTTCCACTTCTAAATAAACGATACCGGCAATTAGTTTCAAGTTGTATGGAACCTGTTTAATTACACACATCATTAAAGACTTCATAAGTGTGCTGCTAATCCTTTGATTGCAAATAACACTTCCCACAGGCATCTAGAAAAACACAAATTGTCACGTGACGTTCTCGCGAGTCGCGAGACAATTCAATCAAGTTGGCCTTTAGGCAAACATATAGGGGGCACTCCACAGTTTAATGTACATCTCTCAATAATCAAACCCATGACAAGCCCATGATTCCTTGAGCAAAACTAAATCACATCATCATTGTGTCATACATTTCTTAGAAGACAATACAATTACCCATGTTTCCATACCAGATAAAAGTATCAAAAGCATTTTCTGTACAACTTTAGTCCCATTTCTTTAAGATTACCCCACCCCTCAAAACATGCTAAAAAAGTAATATCACTGTAAGTGATAAATGCCCCCGAAGTGTCCTTTGACCTCTAAGTATGACCTTGACCTTGGAGCCATGGACTTGGATTTTGAGCACGACACGTCGTTTGGATGTGGTGAGCACTTGTGCCAAATTATTTGAAAATCCATCCAGGCATGCACAAGTTATTGACCGGACACGATTTGACCTTTGACCTCTAAGTGTGACCTTGACCTTGGTGCCACAGACCTGGATTTTGTGCGCGACACATCGTCTTGTTGTGGTGACCACTTGTGCCAAGTTATTTGAAAATCCGTCCATGAATGCCATAGTAATTGACCGGACACAATTTGACTTTTGACCTCCAAGTGTGACCTTGACTTTGAAGACCTGGGTTTTACCCGAGACACATCGTCTTGTTATGATTATCAGTTGTGCCAAGTTATTTAAAAATCCCTGCAGTGGTTGTGACGTTACGGTCCGGACACGAAATTGCGTACCTGTTTTTGACCTATGAACTTCAAGTGTGACCTTGACCTTTAAGGTACGGATCTGGGTTTTGCGCGCGACACATCGTCTAGTTATGGTGATCACTTGTGCCAAGTTATTTAAAAATCCCTGCAGGGGTTGTGACGTTACGGTCCGGACACGAAATTGCGTACCTGTTTTTGACCTATGAACTTCAAAGTGACCTTGACCTTTTAGGTACGGACCTGGGTTTTGCGCGCGACACATCGTCTTGTTACGGTGATCACTTGTGCCAAGTTAATCAAAAATCCATGCAGGGGTTTTGAAGGTACAGTCCGGACACGAAAAGCAGAATGACGGACGGACAGACAGAATCCGGACGGACGGACGGACAGGCAGACGGACGGTGCGAATTCTATACCCCCGAAAAAATTTCGGGGCATAAAAAGCAATTTTAGCAAAATTTCAAATGTCAATAAATAAAAAAATAATAATTCCTAAGCATATCAGGGTCATGTCTGCACTCATAATGCTCTTGCATATCAGGAAATGCTAAAGTGTACATACCTTCTCCGGCGTTTTAAAAAGTTATTCCATGCTGATCGCCCCGTGAGTCAAAATCAGCCATTTTACCTACATTTTGGAAGTTTTTGATAGTTTCGCATTTTTCTATTTATAGCCTCAAAAAAACAACAAAGAATGCATATTCCAATACAACAAAATAAACTTATAAGTACTCAAAACTGAAAAAAGCATCAAACTTGTGCTTCATAATTATTATAAATACCATCCATGGACCTAAAAGATGCTTCGTTGATTTCTTTCTGATTTACATGGACATTCGTGCGAAACTGAGGAGTGCCCCCTATACTAAACAAAGGAAATAGACCGATGATCTTGATCTTGATCATCTCCACGCTTGCTTATTATTAAGGTATTATACCACTAATTATTTCCCCCATAGACACCAATGTTAAAGTGTCACATATTAATGATTTGCTGCAAATTCAACTCAAGTATGGATAATGCAGCAGTGTAATGTTCATATAGAAAACTAATTTTCCATTTGAAAAATCACCAGAAAAGTTTGGGTCACAAGACATGTTCTTGTTTGTTTGCTAAACAGGTCCAAGGGTACAGCTGTTTTCATTGATTGGCTGTTTTCATTGCTCACAAAGTGTAAGCATAGAGTCGAAAATGTTCATCAGTAATCCAGTAAAACTTATTAATACGCTTCTTATACATACAACCACAAAATCGAATAAGAATGGGCAGTTTTCTCCCTACTTATAATGCCCGTTTTCATCAACAAGAGGCCCAAGAGGGCCTGTGGATGCTTTATTGGCTACTATGGCTCTTATAACATCAATGAAGTGAGTGACTATCGTCTTAAAGAGGCAAAATATAGCATTTTTAACTAAATCAAGAATATTAACTCCGCCATTACTGGTCTGATCTGGCTGAAAAACAATTAAAAATTTAAAAAATAAAGAAATATAAAAATAATCAAAGAAAAAAAAGTCTAAAAATCTGGTAAAGTTTAGTAAAGATCAAATGAAAAATGAAGGGCCTATCGCCTTAACAAGGCAAAATATAGCATAATTAACGAATTCAAGGGCCATAACTCCGCTATTACTGGTCCGATTTGGCTGGTTTTCAAACTTGTCCGAGCTTTTATTTACATTAACAATCTGTTAAAATTTGGTAAAGATCAGATAACAAAATGAAGGCCCTATCGTTTTAACGAGGCAAAATATATCATTTTTAACTAAATCAAGGGCCATAACTCCGCTGTTTCTTGTCCGATCTGGTTGGTTTTCGAACTTATCCGAGCTTTTATTGACACTAACAACCTGGTAAAGTTTGGTAAAGATCGGACGAAAATGGAGGCCCTATCGTCTTAACGAGGCAAAATATAGCATTTTTTACTAAATCAAGGGCCATAACTCCGCTGTTACTGGTCCGATCTGGCTGGTTTTCGAACTTGTCTGAGCTATCATTGACATTAACAATCTGGTAAAGGTTGGTAAAGATCGTATAAAAAATGAACGCCCTATCGTCTTAACGATGCAAAATATAGCATTGTTAACTAAATCAAGGGCCATAACTCCGCTGTTACTGGTTCGATTTGGCTGGTTTTCGACCTTGTCCGAGCTTTTATTGACATTAACAATCTGGTAAAGTTTGGTAAAGATAAGATGAAAAATGAAGGCCCTATCGTCTTAACGAGACACAAGTTAATGACGGACGGACGGACGACGGACGGACGACGGACAACGGACAGCTCGGCATCTCATAAGCTATGCTGGCCTTCGGCCAGTAGAGCTAAAAAAGGAGGGATTACTTTTTATTATAGGAACTACATTCGACTACACCTCGGAGGCTTACATGTAATTAGTGGTGGTAAACCTATAAGAGAAGAAAACGTGTTCAGATGTTTCTTAAACGAGGATTTTGTGTTGTCATTTTCATAACAAGCTTAAAAACACCTACTTCATGCAAATCGAACGATTATTTGCGGAGATATGGTCTTGTGAATACCAAGGACAATAGTCTGAAATCGATAAAAGTCAGAGATATTTTTTTAAACTTTTACACTATCTGAATTGTCCTACCAAAGGGCATTTCTTGTCAATAAACCATATTAAATAGATCAGTTGTTTAGAACAGTCAATGGACATTAATAAAATATGCATTTTAGGTACAATTAGGACGATGAATATGCCAATTTATGTCGATTTTCATGCCAAAATAGTTTTTTTAAGCACATTCTTCAAAACCGGTGGTACCATACCTTATTATAGTAGCGAATACGAGCTCACTAATGTCACACATACCGCTAAAATCAAAACTGATACTTGTTGAACGCTACCAAGTCGAGTTTGAATGATAAGGAATAATATTTTACCTTTTACTAAATCTTCATTTTTTTCACAGTATCCTATTTTAGGGGGGTGGGGGAAAGATTTAGTGGTTTCATGCCTACCAAACCTGTTGCCATGCAGATTTAATTGATGTAAACATGTTGCACGCATGCAACCCTACATGTTGATTCCAAAAAAACATAGTTCAATTGCAGACACTTCACAAACACGTCATTTTAAACATGAAAAAAAAAATGAAACTCAAAATTACGGCTTTTATAAACAAAATTGGACTAAAAAAGCTCAAAACATATGAAAAAAAATATGGAAAACTTATTTCTGAGCTAATTTTACCAATTGTTATTGGAAAATAGTCCCTAGGTACGAATCTGAACGAGTCCTTATTACTGCATGTATCTCTTATAGGTATTATACCACTAATTATGTTCCCCATAGACACCAATGTTAAAGTGTCACATATTAATGATTTGCTGCAAATTCAACTCAAGTATGGATAATGCAGCAGTGAAATGTTCATATAGAAAACTAATTTTCCACTTGAAAAATCACCAGAAAAGTTGGGGTCACAAGACATGTAAGAAAGTTCGTGTTTGTTTACTAAACAGGTCAAGGTTACAGCTGTTTTCATTGATTGACTGTTTCCATTGCTCACAAAGTGTAAGCATAGAGTCGAAATTTCGGAAATGTTCATCAGTGATCCAGTAAAACTTATTAATACGCTTCTTATACATACAACCACAAAATCGAATAGGAATTCAAGGAATGGGCAGTTTTCCCCCTACATATAATGCCCGTTTTCATCAAAAAAAGGAGGTATTACTTTTTATTATAGGAACTACATTCGACTACTCTTCGGAGGCTTACATGTAATTAGTGGTGGTAAACCTTAAGACAAACGTCTGTATTTAAAATCAAGCATCTTAATGATTGAAACAAATTTTGGCTTTTGGAATAAAAATTGCAAACTGTTTACGGGAGTTTTCACACAATTCCGTGGAGCCGGGAGGAGGGTTAAAATTTCGTGAGGTATCACATGTATGGGCCACTATTAGATAATTCATGCACATTTTAACATAGCATGTATATATGTACTTTTGAAAAAGAATGCTAGTCTCAATAAATACATTAAACACCAAAGTATATAGTCTTCAAAAGTAGCTTTTTGTGTCGCCTGCGTAGCATGGCAGACACTTAGGGATCACTTTGTCCGTTGTCCGTCGTCTGTTGTCCGTCGTCGTCCGTCACACTTTAACCTGCAACCTAACCTTGGTCATAACTTGAAAAGTGTTGGACCTATGTTCATGAAACTTCACACAACTTTATCTTAACCAAAGGAATGCTGTTACGCATGTCCAATAACTATGACTTTCATTTTGACAGAGTTATGCCCCTTTAAATAAAACTTTGACCTGAAACATAACTAAGCTCATAAATGGCCATAACTTAAGAATTATTTGACTTAATAAACAGAATATTGTACCTTCAGTTTTAACTGAACTTTATGATGCTCTATAAAGGGGTCTAATCTGGCCCGACTCTTGAAGGGAGAGGAGGGCACAGTTTTCATATGCGAAGAGATTCAGGACCATCTTGGCCCTCTTAGTGTGTTAGGTATAGTACTAACGATGTTTTAAATTACATACATATTGCAACAAATACATTTAAAATCTTATAATAAGCTTGTTATAATGATTTAAAGACTAGCCCGCGTTTATAGGTGATAACAATACCCAACTGCATTGTACCTAGTCTAAATATATACATATTTACAAAAAAAAAAAATAAAAAAAATAGTATTTAGAATGCTTTATTTACCATGTATGTAACATATACTATTAGAATTTCATAATTAGTTTGTAGGTTATAATAGCGTAAATGAGTCTCCATTGCCCTTCCATAGTAAAGTTAGAATGTTGACAACCTGTTAAAAACTCAAACCTCGTTAGAATACTGGGAAACTTACTTTATCATGCAAATAAACATGTCTGCTATTAAACGTCAACAAGGAAATAGAGGGTTTAATACCTTCTAAGAAACATTTCTTCAGTTGTATAGTAACACCGGGTCAAAGGTCAACACTATTTTTTACCCCTTGCAATTTCATACCCTGTCTACTTTCACTTCTCAAATTTATATAAAAAACTGTCAAAAACATGATGAGCTGCATTTTCAAATATCAACAACATGTCCAGAATACAGTTATAGCCAAAAAATAACAGGAACCAGCACTAGAAAAAAAAAATAAAGAAAAAAAGATTAGCACTCTTTAATACAGAACTACTTTCGATGCACCAGGCGAGCACATCCTGTTGATTTAGTGTAATTAGACCTGTAATAATGGTTTACAGACAAGCCCGGCGTTTCTAAAACGGAGCCCGGCTTTTCAATTACATGGAAATACACTCCAATTAGCTAATAACATAATAATAAAATGAAATTTATTTAAACATATATCTACACGCCAAATTGGTGTCCACCCTATAAATATATATTTTTTAAACACCTTTTTCCCCCGAGGCCAGCAAGTCCCGACAAATCAACCGTCTTTTACCGGTAGCCAGTACCAAAAGTAATCAAACGGTGTGAAGTTCATTTATTCCACTTATTCAATCTCCAGGCAGAGTTTCGTTCCTTGCACTCACATATATCTCTGCTAAATGCTAAATTACAAGATTTTGGTAAAACTGTTAAATTGGAATATGTTTGTCTGAAACTTATTTATTTCTTATGTAAATATAATTTTCAGAATATCTGCAAATTAGATGTTGCAAGATTTGAAATAATGCATGAAAATAATTTAGTTTTAATCGGGACTATTTTAATACAAAAATAATACGTACTTTGGGTCTCCTCAATCGAAACGCATATGTAAACATTTCAAACCGAAAATTAACTCATAGAAATAAAAATTGAAATAATTTAATATTGGTCTATATTTTATCTTTGAAGATGACGCAAAAGGATTTATTATAAACATCGTCATAACTTTTTTTGAATAATCACGTGACCTAACCGTTCGCCCTACTTCCTTTGACGTTGACAGAGTCAAATGAGGAACGAGTGTACTCTGGGTAGAGATTGGAAGCTCTCCCTGTGTGACATCAGAGATTACATATAGGAAGTCGTTGTATATCGAAAAGCAGATTGCTTATTCCCATTCGACTGGCCTCATGGCCTCATTCCGTTGAGTACATTTTCGTCACTGCGCACGTGGGCGGAGCCTATAACAATGCTCTTCGGAAAAGTGCCAGTCGAATACCACTAATGATCAATAAAGTGATCCACATTTGGGAAGGTGATAGACTCGGTGTTTCTTCTCGACGCTCAACGGATTTCAGTCCTGTCAGGGAGTAAGTATACATACTCCCTGGTCCTGTATAAAAAGCATTTGCAGTGATCCTAGTACAGTTATTATCTTCTTTTGGTTAACCGCAGTTTGGATTTGTTTAATTTAATTTCGTATAAAGACGGAGAATAAAGTCGATCTTATAAAACAAATTCTTCCATGATCATTAATATATTTTCAAAATAAATTATGACCTTTTTTTTTGTACAAATTACCTTGGACCAATTTCGATGACTATACTGTTTTTGTCGTCATTTGATGCTAGAGTAGTCTCCTTTGTCAAAGCAGATTCCTGAAACGGTGTGGCGAGAATCCATTCCAGCTTCCTACACTCTTCCTTTATTAAACGTGCCTGCTCTAATACCGGTAGATCTACATCTAAAATATATATGCAAATTTAAATCTTTAAAAACTTTCATCTGATTTTTACCGTTTTCAGCCATATGCTATCACTCATAGACTGGATACATCGTTTTAGCGCACCACGCGGATGTTACCAAATATTTCAAGACCAGACCTATTTTACTGACCGCAGTTTCTCAGTCCGACGATTTGTCTAGATTTTTGCGACGCTTGTAATGTTTGTATTTACAATCAAGCGTCGAAGATGATCAAGACTATTGTTCAGCATGAAACATCAAATAACACTGGGAACGCGCAACTGCTTTGGATGGTTTAATTTGCGAGACCCGGTACGGTTTTTGACATGATTTGCGGCGCGATCCTAAAAATGTAAAAGAAAATAATACTGTTTTTGTTATATGATGCAATGGATAAATAAAAGCAAAAGAAAGTAAAATAGAACCTTATTGTTTGATTCTAATCACATGTGTATTATTAATTAATTATAAATAAGTAAAAAAGCGAAATATTCAATATCGACAAAAATTATGTACTGGCAATTATTCATTGGTAGTAACAATTTCGGGGCAAGTTAAAAAAAATCAGGGCAATTGACTTTTAAGTTAGGGCAGGTGGACTTTTGAAATCTACTTGCCCTGGGCTATTTCCAATTTTAATTTTCTTGGAGCACTGTTGTGGCGACTACTCCTCTAAAACTACTTTTATTTTTCATGAAGCTTCACAGGAATGTTGCTCTTGATGTCTAGTAATACAAGTAAGCCGGAAATTCAAGATGGCCGCCACGGATTGCTTCGCCTCGGTGACATTATTTTCCTCAGGTTGACAATATCCACTATCACTCTCACAGGGATGCAATATTTATATAATGTCACATGTGGACCCTGGTAAAGATTGGGTGATATTAGTGTAAATTAAAATGTATTCATTATCGACGCCGTCGTGGGGTGGGGTGGGGGTGGTATGCGCCGGCTGCCTGTGAAAGCAATCGGAATTATTCATTATGTTAACTCATTTTAGGTCATGTAAATTTGTGTTGACAAATTAAAAAACTCATTCATTAATTTATGAAAACAAAAGCAGAAAATACCAACACTTTTGTTCCACGCAGATCACCATATTTATACTGTACAGTACATGTTGAAATGTATTGTCTAATGATCCAAAACAAGTGTCAGTGTCGCTTCAAAATGTAATGCTTACATGTTTTTTTGTTTTGTAATCTTCACAATGCCGTACACATAAACACATTCAGGTATAATAGACTTATAATTGTCGGTGCATACATATCTATTTCAAAATGTATTCATATCGACATTGTCCCAGTTGTATGAACCACGCACGACACATCGTTAATATATACAACTAAATCACACTTGACAATTGTTTGCCTTTTGTAAAAGATATCGATTGGTCTTTACATATCAAAAGATTTTATTTGTTCAAACTTGGATCTAATTGTTCATGTCTCAAATGAAACGTTATGCTGATGGAATTACACAGTATAGGTTTTATGGGATTCGGGGGAAGGGGCGTCAAAATTGCATATACACAAATATCCGAAATATAATTGTTTCAATTACAGTGTCATTCAAACACAATTACAAACAATAGCGCAATCAACGCAAACTGTTCTTAAGTGTGTGGATACAGGGTCAAAGGGGTGAACTTACGTGTTTACCATATTGACATGCTGGAAGAACGCGCGGGGATTTTCGATGGCGCGCTGTTGAAAAGATTCTTCCCAAAAAACAAGTGTTATCGATTTGGAACCTTAAACCAAAATGACTGGCATGCCATCTAGTTCGTCCTAACCAAAATTAATTTCGATTCGATGTCAAACATGGCATCCAGCGACCATCTTTGTTTATATAGAGTTATATAGAGAAAACTTGTGGCGACTTCTCCTCTGAAACAACTTCATGGATTTCCATGAAACTTTAAAACAAATTTGCTCTTGCTTTCTCCTTATAACTAGCAAAAAAACCAGGCCGGTCGGAAATTCAAGATGGCTGCCACAGCTACAAATAAATTTTACACAATACAAGTGTGTGACGACTACTTCTCAAAAACTATAAGTAATATTGCTTTGGAACTTTTACTAAAATTACTGGCATGACATGTAGTTGGTCCTACACAAAATTCATTTCGATTCGATGTCAAACATGGCCACCAGCGGCCATCTTCGTTTACTATATAGGAACACTTGTGGCGATTACTCTGAAAAAAACTTGATGGATTTGCATGACACTTTACAGGAATGTTGCTCTTGATGTCCAAATTTAAAATGACCGCCACAGCTAAAAATACATTTTTAAAAATACAAGTTCATGGTGACTACTAAAAATAAAGAGATTTTAACCAACTCAGACAATAACTTCCCATTTCCTAAAACCCTTAAGCACGAACTTCAGGTGAGGATTCAGCGGCCTCTTGCTCAGTGGATAAGGACACCTCGGCTTGAGAGATGTATAACATATAACAAGAATAACTTCGCCAATAACAATGTTGTTTTTTTATTTGTTTTGATGGCAACTTCTGTTTTAAAACAGTTACCATGCCCGCATTATTTTATTTTTCAAAGAAAACAACCCAAATATTTTCGAACGCGTTTCATAATATGAACTCCAAACAATTGGTATTATATCAAGATTACTGTATGTCCCTTTTAAGTGAATTTTTTTTGGCAAACATAAGGTACATTGTACCTTTGTCGATGTCAATATAATAACACAGCTCGGTCTTGAGTACATCCAAATTGTCGGCAACATTCCGTAGCTTGGCTACAGCAGACTCTGTGGCGCTTTTCGACAAACCTGGGGACTTGAAGTATCTCAGCATTATGGTTTCTGAAAAGGCAGATTGGCAAAAAGAAAGGCAAATGGTAGAATACAAATAGTCTTGAATACCATATAAGGAGATCCGTCTGGTGCGATAAAAAGAACGTGCTTTCAAAAATGATGTTAGCAATAATAATTGCATGATGTCATTAATTTAATTTTAATTTTCTTTCCAATGATAGTATTTTGCTTTCTCTTACATTTCGAGCAAAAAAGGAGTTGGACAGAAACTTTGACTAAGTTAAAACCTTGATTTGTAAGAGAAAAGCGAAAAATGATGACATTTTTAACTTTAAACATATTTTTTTACAAATATTTCTTATTTTGAAACGAAACATACATTATTATAATCCCAGTTTGCTGTTCACTATTAATGTATTCTCATCAAAATCAGTGAATAATTGAGAGAGAAGATAGAAGGAAAAGTTAAGGTGCCACGTGATATTGTAGTAACTTCAATTGTTAAAATAGGAAGTTTCCTATCTGTTTATTAATATGCTGTAGTTAAAGGCATGTATAATAATTAAATCTAAAAAACAAACAAAAAACGCGTGCCCCAATAAAATGTAAACAATTGTAATTTGATCGACAGCCATACTTCTTCACGAATGCCTCCAGTCCCTTTAAATAACATTTTGTAAAATTAATGGCTTATATCAATAGTTTTAATGCGATGTTGAAACAATAAACATACTTGCAAAATCATGAACAAAGCAATTTAATTAAAGCACAAATAACTATACTTACTTTCTCTTTCCTACATATAGTCACACGCTAAAAATTTCAACTGTTTCAAATCTTGTTTGCAGATTGAAAAGAACTGTGTCGAATACACATTGCATTACCTGTTTACCGTTATTCTCCGATTCTTAAACCATGAAACACACATTTCATTCAATGAAAGATGATTAAAAATGCCATAATTCGAATAACTAATTATTTAAACGAACTATGCCAGGTGGATCAACACTCACCTCGAAAACAAAATGGAAGTACACGTTATTGTTACCCCTTAACAACAAGAAATAACATCCTGATTCAACATTTTCAGTGCTTTTACATTAACACTACCAGGAAACGGTAAAGTTGACAGTTCAATACAGGTACACGCCTAACGTAAATATATATGATCAATAAAGGGTTAATGTTTTGGGGCTACATTTGATCAAAAAACAGCAACAAATCTATGTAACGTGAAATGGTTCAAAGATAAAGATGGAACATTAAGTTTCCTATCATACAGCGCAATAATTAATAATGATAAATTACAAAAAGTCGTTTCAGTCCAGTGAGAAACTCCAAGTTATAAATAGCCATCACGCGGTGGTAAATCGGCGATTTACCGCCAAGTTTAAAATAGCTATCTCTGGCGCATAACCATTGTAGGAGGTACCTTCTTCGGGTCATTAATTTTATATGTTCTGTGTAATTTCTTTTGCTCGTTTATTTTAAGTTTATCAATTAAATATATAAATAATGTGTTTGAACAATTCTAAAAAAAAATACCAGTCCTGAAGTATTCCCTTTAATGTTTAAAGTTCCCCGGCCATGTTTTGTTTCATGAACATGTTTATGTTTATTTAAATCGAAATCAATACACAACAATAGATATTTACAATTCACACATTGCAATATCTGTGAAAAGCGAGAATAAGATTTTATTTGATGACGTAGAAAACTTCGAACAGGTAAATTAATCCACAGGGAAATTTATTTATCAATTATCTGGCAATAGTTGTTCAGCTATACAATTCAGATTTACCTCATTTCCCCGTGCAGTCACGCAGTGGTAAAAGTAGTACCTACGTCATGCAAATAATACTTGTTTTTACATACAACTTAGTAGCAGTTTTCAATATATGTTTCTCTCCGAGACTATCAAGAAATGTTCATATGATGTTTAAGAGTTAAATTTGTTAATTGATAATAGTAGTACTGGGGCCGGTTTGGATCCACGACTGCGTATGCTTGGGCGCCATTTTGTTTTCTAAAAATAGAACGCGTTAGGTCACGTATGCGAGGCCTCATTTGCATATGAATGTATTGTGGGTAGAAGGGATTAGTGACAGGATGTTCTAACAAAGGATATTGACTTAATCCTTTAGCGTACCCACGCAATAGGTGGAGTGTCACAGGTTAATCCCTCTATTCAATCGACACTATTGAGAGACAGGATGTCTGAGTTCTTTTGTATAAAAACCGAAAAGGGGATTAGGGACAGGGTGTTCGAATAAATGTTATTGACATTTAGACTTAATCTGTGGACATTATAGAGACAGGTTGTTTGAGTTCCTTTCTATACAAAATGAAAAGGGGATTACTGCCATGATGTTCGTACAAAATATATTGACATTTAGACTTAATCTGTGGACATTACAGAGACAGGATGTCTGAGTTCCTTTTGTATACAAATCGCAGAGGGGATTACTGCCAGGATGTTGGAACAACAGGTATTGACATTTAGACTTAATCTGTGGACATTATAGAGACAGGTTGTCTGATTTAAAAACAAGATTTGACATGTTAAGACCTTCTATAAATAGACTTGGCGTTGATTTCTATAAATAGCACAAACGGATCCGACCGTAATAGAGAACGTAAACAAAGGACCGGAAACCCTCTATTATACCAACACATTGAACACACTATTTAACATGTTTGAACACGTAGTTCTATAAATAGACATGACGTTAGTGCCTAATAATAGCATAAACTGACCTGACAATGATTAAGAGCTTACGAAGGTCATTGACTATTGTATTTATCTATAGTGAAAATGACAGACTGGAAACAATATTTAGCTTCCATTTATTTCGATCCAATTCAGGCCTCAAGTTTTACAGCTCCCGAAAAGTTGTACAAAGTTGTAAAATCTGAGGGCAAATTTAAAATTGGTAGACATAGGATTAGAAAATGGTTCCAAGATCAGGAAGCGTATTCCCTTACCAGAGGAGCCAGAAGAGCGTTTCATCGATCGAGAGTGATCGTCAATGGATTGGACAGTATGTGGGACATATATTTGACGGATATGGTGTCGTTGGCTAAACAAAGTGATAATTATAAATGTGTTCTCATGGCCATAGATGTTTTCTCCAGATATGCTTGGTGTCAGCCTTTCAAGAATAAAACGAGCGTGGAAGTTGTTAAAGCATTAAGCGTTATTTTGGAGGGTCAAGATGATACGTTTTGACAAGGGAAGAGAATTTCAGAATAAGGAGGTGAACAAGTACTTGAATAGTCTAGATATTTATCATTTTGTTACCCAAAACGAAACCAAGGCTCATTACGCAGAGCGGGTTATTAAAACGATAAAACACAAACTGTTTCGTTAGTTGTTAAAACAACGGATACAACGCTACATAGACGTGTTGCAAGATATTGTCAATTATTTACAGTAACACAGTTCATCGGAGTTTGGTTGATAAACCGGTATTCGTTAGTAAAACGAACGAAGGAGAGAGTAGATTACAACAATATCTACTCAGACACAAACCTGTGAAAATACAAAGAAGATACAAATATAAAATTGACCAAACTGTTAGAATTTCACACGTGAGAAGCGTATTTGACAGAGAATACTCACAAAAATGGACCGGGGAGTTGTTTAAGATTCAAACACATTTCAAACGAGAAGGTCTACCCATTTACACTTTACGAGACTGGTCAGGTGAAGAAAATATAGATGGTACATTTTATAAATCCGAATTACAAGCCGTGAACGTGGATGATACTACGGAATATCACATAGAAAAAGTGTTGAAGAAATGTGTACGCAACAAACAAAGGAAGTACTCGTACGTTGGTTACATTGGCCAAAGAAATACGATTCTTGGATTCCCGAAAAAGACGTCAAACACTACTTCTAGTTGTTGCATTGTATCATCACATTAACTTTGTTTTTTGTACTGTATGTATTTGTATATAGTTTTATATTTTTATAAAAAAGAATAAAGTATCTAAACGTCATATGACTTGTTTGTCTTTTAAATACTACTGACAGTTCATTTATTACTCCATTAAGGCGTCAGTCTTCGAAGAGATAATATCATGTTTATTACTTATGTGGTGTGTAGGGCCAACTTGGGCTGTACTATCGACTTGAGACAATTATGTTATCGTATTACGAACGCTAAGTACAACCCTCGTAGGTTTACTGGACTTATTTGGCAGCATAGGAGCATAGGAGGAAACTGTTTGGTGTTCTCAAATGGCAAAATCAATTGTAATGGAAAGGCAAATAATTTTCCGGAGGGTATGAGAATAGTGAGACGATATGCCAATGTTTACAAAGACTGGGGTTTCCGGTCTTATTGAAAGATGTCAAGTACCTGACGGCCTCAGCTTGCCATACATTAAGTTGTAATTTAGACCTAGAGCTAAAGGAAAGAAAAGGCCTGTATGAACCTGAAATATTTCCATGCGCGATTATTAAACTAGATGGAGTTACTTTTAGTTGTTTTACAAGTGGTAAAATCGTGATCACAAGTATCAAAGCGCCATGTGAGATAGATGACGTCATCTATCCTGCACTCATTGAACTGGAACAGTATATGAGAAAGACGTAAGAACGACTCATATACCAACAATGAACAAAAGTTACTTTTAATTAAGAAGTGAACCATTTGTTGTTGACTATGAAAATTACATCCGAGGGAACGTTGCAGTTTGACACAGATACAGATACAACCTCAGCGTTAAGGACACACATCAAGGCTATGAAATGGATCGGATCGATAGTTATAGTTATCGTGATGTGTATGTCTCCGATCTTAATATTGACTAGCATTATACTCTCAAAACCATCTCCACCTTTAACCTATGAGATAAAAGTGAACTCTAACGAGACTGCTTGTCTCTACATAAAAAAGATACGATCTGAGAGAGTATGTATATGTGACAGTGTGTAACAGAGGCGGAGACATTGTGATCGATCTCAGACAGTTTATTAATGTTACGGCTACCATTAAAGGCATCCCGCTCAGCCTTAACCAATGGTTATCCTTAAAACAGATGACGTCATTTATCGACACAGCTATACAGGAAATTAGAACATACTGGAACACTGTGAATACATATATAATTTGCAATTGAATATGTTTTATAAAGACGCAATTGCAAACATCCGGTTCCAAACAACGTAAGAACGCCATGAAATGAAGGGAATGAGAAGGCGTTAACATGACAGAGATTTATCTCTATCTTAACAGTCAAGATTCCATCGATATACGTAAGAAGAACATTTGATCCAGTTTCCCAAGACATATACCCTCGAAGGTGACTGGTTGTGCTCTTTAAAAGAAATATCATTCACTTGTAACTTTATACCAAAAATTCTGAGACTATATCTCTGTTGCCATATAGTGGAAGAGTCATACGTCAGAGAAACGACACTTCCGGTACTAAAAAATATCGAGCTTAAAGGCCTTTACAACAAACTTAAGGCTGAAGAGTTTGTCAATCCAGTATACGTTCCCATGAAAGTGACCAACTTGAATACAATACGATTGTTCTTGAAGGACGAGAATCTTAATTCAATAGAGTTTGAAACCAACGACCTTTTTTGTGTCTTACATTTGAAAAAGAGATGGGCTCCATAGAAGTATACGATTACCAACTACAGAAATGGGTACTGTACGTTGCAGACCCCGACAAATGGTATCAACACTTCAAAGATCTAAGAGACGGTTACGTTCAGCCCGATCATATGGGGCGTTATATCGTGGGGGAAGCGGAGCTAGAAACAGGAGATTAAAAGAAGTAGAAAAAAAGCTATTCAAAGGCCAGTAGTCAATCTCGTGACACCCGTGGCTCAAGCGATCGAGATCGCTAAATCGGAAGTAGACCCTGAAAATGTTCGTAAGAAGGGAGAGGGGAAACAGCGTAAGAACACGACAAACGTAGTGTTACAACATAAACGTTTCAATACATTTGACAGGGATTCACAACTGTATTCAACATGAACCGAGACGATTATCACCAACAAGAATTATCCATATTTGTAGCGTCATTACAGTCGAGAGAATGGATCGAATATCATCCGATGAATCAGATTACTGACACGTCCGCTTTGAATTTTAACATTTCGGCTGAGTCATCAGCTTCCGTCGACCTCAAGCGAAGCGTTCTAAACGTCACACTAAGAATTGTGAAAGTGGACAACACGTCTGTGGACGAAACGATGGTAGTTAGATTGATCAGTCTACCATTCCATACTATATTCAGACAGGTTGATGTCACCTTCCAACAAACACCATTGTCTCATACTGGAACAAATTACCCTTACAAAGCTTATATCGACTATATCTTGAAACGAACGAAAACCCTCAACGGAACATACTGACTAGTGAGTTGTTTTACAAAGATACGGGAGATGTCGACACGTCAGATGCTAAGACAGGTAGTAAAAATGGATTATTTCAAAGGTACCATAGCACACTGGGTGGTAAAATCGTTGATTTGGAGGGACCATTCTCCTGGATTTGTTTCAGCAATCGAAACTAATACTGAACGGCGTAAATGTAGGGATCAAACTATGGCCAAGCCAAGACGCTTTCAGTCTGAATAACGACTCGTTACAACCGAACTTTAAAGCACAGATCGTGGACGCACGTTTAAAACTTTGTGTCCAAAGACTCAATGGGGCGGTCTTAATAGCCCACGAAAAGCTTATTCAAGACAATCCAGCTATTTACCCCTATCTACGGCCGGAGATCAAGACAACATCCATTGTCGCCGGACAGTACAGCTACAGCGCAGACGACATATTTCAAGGACTAGTACCAAACAAACTCATCGTGGGACTAGTATTCAGTCCTGCTTATATGGGTGACTACGCCAAGAACCCTTCCAACTTTAAGAATTACGATTGTAGTTCAATGGGTCTGTACGTGGATGATCAGTCCTTTCCATCGCAACCTTTACAGCCAAAATACGGTGCCAATCTGTACATCAACTGTTACAGGACGTTAGGTCTATTTAGCAATGATGTCAACGTGTCCAGGGATGAGTATAAGAACGGATACTGTCTGTACGTCCTCGACATTGATCTCTACTCAACACTAAAAGGAAAGGTCACTCTCAACTCGAACTCAAGTTTGCCACTGCTATACCGGAGAGCGTTACTTTGATTATGTGCGCTACTTTCCCTGAATTCTAAACATCGATAAAGCCAGAAGCGTGTACGTCAGATGAATAATGTACAACTCTCAGATCTCCTTTAAGGATACCCCGTCACGATATGTTCGGCCGACCAAATCAGAATACAAGAAGGGCGATTCGTTATTTCAAATACAGACACCAGTGATGGGCCGGGGAAGCATTGGGTGACAGTTTATTTTCCCACCAAAGGACCGGACGAATACTTCGATTCTCTCGGCAAAAAGCCAAGTTTCTACAATGTAGGCTTCGAAACACTATTGCAAAACCGCTATTTTATGAACTGTGACCAGTAACAACAATCCACGTCGGACATTTGCGGACTTTATTGCGTTTATTATGTCATGAATCGACACCATAGCAAGACAATCAGGAACATTGTGAAACCCTTTAGCGTGAATAATCATTAGCTGAATGATCAAAATATCATGACATTTGTAAAGAAAAACAAATAAATGTATTTTTTATGTATTTTATTGTATACTGTATTATTATATTATACAAGATATATTACAATAAAATGTAGAAAAGAAAGTTATTGTTTTTGTTGGTTATTCAAAATGATATGCAATCGATCGATACATCAGTCTTGTCTCTTCCGTCTTCTTCATGTTTCCTTTTTGAAGTGGTGTGGTTCTTTTTTTATAGAAGGGTTTACATGAATTCTCCGTGGTTGTGGATAAGTGTTCATTTTCACCTTGCCTGTACCGACCTGTGCCGTCTCCACCATTCGCTGGTAGTTGTCGTACGGAACCAATATCAGTTTCTGCATTACCGTAGCAAGGGTTCTAAATAGACTACAGCAATTTTCACCAGAGTATGAATGAGACGTTGGTTCTTCTGAATGATCTCTTTTTTGTGTTGATATCCCAATTTTCTGTCTCCCAATATATGCACAAGGCGCCTCTCACGTTTGAGTTGATCCTTCTCAGTGGGAGTTAACCGTATTTTGAATTTGATGACGTTGTGAGCGATCTGACTTAACACTCTCAACTGACTCTTGGTTATAGTTTGTAATTATACTTTCTTCTGAACTGAGGACGTCTGAACAAATAATTGCAGAAAATGGCGTTGTTGCTTGATGAGCTCGACCATGGTTATTCTTACGTTTTCGTACTAATCTTTCGAGCGTTCTTACGTCAGTCGGTAGACGATAGGGGCCTGCCCAGGAAATATACGTGTCCTCAATCTATATCGATCATCCCCCTGAGGACTCATATCTACGATAAAGTAACTGTGATTCGAACGCAAGGCATCTTCATAGTCTTTCATGAACCCTTTGACTTTACCAGGGGATAACTGACGTCCGAGAATACTGACCTGAGAGACATCTCTCAAGTTTTCATGTGCACCAGGTACCACGTATTTAATGCGATGGTTCTGGCGTGTTTACCTCTTGGATATAGGTTTTGCGTGATGAAAATAACGCTGAGTCTTCTATGATGACATCCTTGAGTGAACAATAATTCCATGTTTTGGTTTTGAACCACCGCGTGAACTAAATCATCGATTACAATTAAGCGATGTCGTCTGTCACGAGTAAATTCGTTTAACTGTTCTTCTGAAGGTAAACCTTGTTGGCAAGTAAAGTTAGGTATTGTTTGTTCCATTTCGTCGAATAATTGTTGATATATACCGTAACAGTAGAAAACGTGTAAAGGCGGCTCACTGGTATACATGTTATTTAAGATTTGCAAGAAACGGTACACCCAGCGTGTCTTGCCACTACCGGTTTGACCACTAACGCATATACTGGAACACGGCTCGAATGGAAGAAGTGACTTCATTTCTTGAGTTTAGGGTTCGGTAGAGCATATCCTATACAACTATTTAATAGACTAATCCAAAGTTCCGTGGTACCGTTTTTCAAAGACAATGAGATTTACATAGTTCGACAGTCTAGACAAGTCATCTTCTTTAATGGAGTATAACCTTCTTGACATTCCAGGACTTCATCCTGGCTACATTCAAAATCGAAAAATACAAATTTGGGTCTGAACATTTCTTCGGCGGGTGTGGCTCGAAGGTAGCATAGATGATCGTCTAAGACAAACTGTTGACACAAACTGCAATGGTACTCTCCGCATCGATGGTCCTCTTTTTTCTCTTCATCGTATTGATCACCTTGTAACAAGTAGGAACTTTCCACCATTTTTGACATTCAGATATACCGTTGACTGCTGAATTTGATGACGGCGGTAACAGTCTGCGGACCTACAATTCATATTACATTTGTTACAATCGATGGTAGTCTCGGTTTTTGGACAGTGGTCGCATTTACAGATGATACAGGTCGTTTCGCACTGGTGTCTTTCTTTGTTGTTGTAATGTTTGAGACATGTGGCGCAGAACTATCTTGAGCTGAAGAAGCAAGTTATACTGGTAATGGCGTGGAAATGGTTATCGTCCACAAGGTAGATGTAAACGCTTGGCCGTTGATCCGTAGTTGAACCGGTAATAAACTTGTTACCCAACCTGGCACTGACCACCATCACGCGGATGTTTAGGGCCTCTTTAAAAGCGCCTATGTCGTTTAGACTGGCGGGACGGTCCAATGGTACTCCAGCAAGTATGTTAATGGCTACGGCCAGTTGTTGTTGTTGTTTATCTCTTGTCTTTGCACTTAGATCTCTGGAACTTGTCTTTGTTCCAAAATCAACTGTAAATTACTTTTCCCATGTCGTTGTCTTGTAATCGTCTTCCATTCATCGGGGGTACACCGATGAAATTTAGCCCAGCTTACCCCGATAGCCCTGGCCATACAGAGTTGTCGTCATTTTCGATGGTGACAACTGATTTCTTTAAGTCGAGATATCTGTTCTTCCCGCGCAGCCTCGTGATTCGTCGCCTAGGACCACCACTTCCTTTTGGTAGGTCAATCGACCCCACAGTTATTTTCGAAACTGTCAGTGACAGCGAGGTCTTGTTTACTGTTGAGGACTCTTTTGACGATCGCCATGACAGTGTCGGCATTTAACATGTCCTATGGCTGTAGAGGAACGACGATAGCATCTTGTAAGCCCTCGTGGTTTATAACAACTCTCCCTAAATCATTTCCCGCCAAATCTCCACGAGCTTCATCGAGTATCTCGTCAAACAGTCGATGTAAAACTTCGTGAATATCCCTCAACCGTTGACCTTGGTGTTTTTCGTCTATTTTAATTTGATATTTTTTTATCTACAGCCGCATTTTTAGCGTAAGTACGCTCCGATTTCTTTCGAATGGTATATTGTAGACCGGCGGGTGTGTCATAAGGTGTATCCGTGATGTTTGACGGTCCTGGCTGAGTCTCATCTCCCCTCCCTCTCTTAATGGCTGGTGAAGTTGTGGGGTTCCATTCACCGTCATTTAAACACATGTAACAGGTTTCTTCCATTTCGTCATCAAATAAAATCGCTTTAATATATCCATCAATTACCTCCTGTTCTCTTACATATTCCTGAGTCATGTCGAAAAATCCTCTTCTATAGATGGAGGTGTTAATGGTCCTCCTAAATTTTCATTCATAAAGGCGGCAGTCGTACTCTGGAGCACTGTGTCTATCGAATCTATGACTACAAAAGAAAAATGTGGGTTAAACAGTTTTCTATATTTTCAATACATCAAGTGACATTAGAATGATTAATACTGATGATGATAAGTTTTGCTTTACCCTCGCCCTATGGCACTGGGCCTTTTGGCGAGCTTTTCCGAAGATGACTAGGGTTGCGGGAAGAGTCCGGTCTAGGAGTATAAGCCACATCCCTCGTCCAAATAAGTTTACAGTAGAATACCAGCAGTAGAAGTTTATAGTGAAAAAATCCAACGTAGATATTCTGTAGATGTTTCTATTCTCGAGTTGAAGATTTTGGCCAATCGGATTGCCTGCAGAATTGTGACTAGGTTAATCCGATTGCCGGCTCGAACTCGTTTTAGCCAATCAGAAGATTAGACGCGCCAATTGAGTCCCAAGTAGGTCAATCCTGTTGATCGTGATGCCCGTGTCCCTGTTGGTAATGGCTCCTCAGTTATCCACACCATCGTATGATGGTAATTTCAGGACCCTCTGGTAGCCATACAGCATACGACTAGTGTATATATCCTAGGGTTTATCCAACGTCGGTGCCCGTGATAATGCCAAAGATTATCCCTGCCACATGCGGGAGCTTGCAGTTACAAGTAGCATCTCGACGTCGGTAGTTTCCAGTAGTTGTTTATCAATCACCACTCTTTAGGACCACGTTAAAAATAAAAACATATGTACAACATAATACATCATTTGTTTCCGCAGCGTAGGCCACATATACCACGGTGGGGAGATTCCAGACAGCGGCCCTTTCTGCGGGGTCACCTTGCTCCAGACGGCCGCAACACGTCCTGCCTGTTCGATGGCCTGAACTGGAATGGAATGATTAATACGACCTGTACATGTTCTTATAAAGGTTGATCAATTAAGGGTGACCCCAAAAGAGTAATATCACCTTAACTATAAGAGATAGATAAACTAACGTATACATTTTTAGAATCAGCGTGAACAGATCTATCAAATGGCATCAATTGTATATGGTTTAAATTACAAATTTAAAAAAGTTTAAAAACTGCTCTTATGCAATAACTCTAAAAGTCTAAAAACAAAATCGACGCGAGTACCCCAGGTTTATTCGAAAGGTCTTAGTTAGATGTATTAGAAAATGAAATAAAATTTAACAAAAGACATTGAATAATACCCTACGGCTGTAAAACTGATTTTAAGTTATTTTCCGAAACAAAAGTTTCACATTTGTTTATACCATCAGATAGCATGTGCAATTCCGAACATTTTGGTATATACAAATATGTAGTTAGGTAGAAAAATGTTGAAAATATACGAATATAATTTTTATACCATATAAACTTGACTCTAAAACTATCGGTTAACATTTACGATTTAATCCCCTAATGGTCAAAAGTTAATCCGTTACCTGGGCGACTTAATATTAAAAGTAAATACATGATCAGCTTTTTATAGAAATGGGTTCAATGACCTTTTAATCCCAGTGACCTTTTAATCCCAGTTCAAATCACAATCGCTAGACAATACATGTATTAACATGTATAATACTTGTAATGAAGAATACGACTTCTATTAAAGATAGAGTATAATTATTATATAAACAATAACTACAATTTTTCAAGTGGACATGTATCATATGAAAGATGTGTAAATGTTGTGTTCCTGCACGATAAACCGGTTCTTCTATTTACATAAACACTCCTAATTTATTTAAGTGGGGTACATATTTGACGATGTAAGTACTTTTTAAATATATTTTTCTATGTTTTAGATGTTGTAAATGTAGCTTATGATATACCTCTTCCTTTAAGTTCAATATATTGTCTCCGAGCCGTGTCTTTAGGACGTGATACAGTAATTCATAATTATGAAAGGTTAGTGTTTGTTCATGTATTATCTTATCGATGCGTATGTTTTTTTGTGTAAACGCGACAGTTTCAACGTATACCTAGTCAGTGTTGTATTTTGTTACGTCACCAATGCAACAAAGATATGACGTTATCTATATACTATGTCCTTGTTATTGTTATATTGTATAAACAAAAGTAGAATTATTCAGGGGTTATGCGTTCACAAATACATCTAAATTATGTAGGAAATGAAATGTTTTTGAATGGTATACCAAAGTCACAAAGTTAATATCGCGTGTGACCACTCGAGCGAAGGTGCCAGGCATTGTTAAACGCTCGAGGTGGTCACACGCGATATTAACTTTGTGACTTTGGTTTATGAAGTGGGTAACTTTGAATAAGTAAACATACATGAATTTTCTGTACGATATTGATGAAATTTGGCAAATGAATAAAATAAAGATGATATATGAATACTACAACATTTTATTGTTGTAGCTTTATGGGATCATAATAAATTTTATCAGCAAAAAGATGTGCGTTTTCAAATGTACTGAGTGTATTAATCTCTTTTAAACATGTTCAAAAATGCTTCATTTCATTTTACTATACACCCGTTTGAATAACGGGACGTATTATAGTATGGGATTGTCCGTCCGTCCGTCCGTCCGTCCGCCGGTCTGTCCATAAACACATTGTACGTAGTTAATATAAAGGATTAGAACGAAAGACGAGTGTACACACATTGCCCGTAGTTAGTATAAATGATTAGAACGAAAGACGATTGTACACACATTGCCCGTAGTTAGTATAAATGATTAGAACGAAAGACGATTGTACACACATTGCACGTAGTTAGTATAAAGGATCAGAACGAAAGACGATTGTACACACACTACACGTAATTAGTATAAAGGATTATAACGAAAGACGAGTGTACACACACTGCACGTAGTTTGTATAAAGGATTAGAACGAAAGACGATTGTACACACATTGCCCGTAGTTAGTATAAAGGATTAGAACGAAAGACGATTGTACACACATTGCCCGTAGTTAATATAAAGGATTAGAACGAAAGACGATTGTACACACATTGCGCGTAGTAAGTATAAATGATCAGAACTAAAGACAAAGCATTGCCTGTAGTTAGTATAAGGAATCAGTACGAAAGACGAATGTACACACGTTGCCTGTAGTTAGTATAAGGGATTAGAACGAAAGACGATTGTACACACATTGCCCGTAGTTAGTATAAATGGTGAGTACGAAAGACGATTGTACACACATTGCCCGTAGTTAGTATAAAGGATCAGAACGAAAGACGAATGTACACACGTTGCCTGCAGTTAGTATGAGGGATTATAACGAAAACCGATTGTACACACATTGCACGTAGGTAGTATAAAGGATTAGCACGAAAGTTCATAATACAATTGCATAAAGAGACTGAGGATAAAGCCCGAGTTAAACCAATAATTTAACCTAGTAAATTGGAAGTTTGCAACAAATGTTGTGAAAGTTGAGATTTATTTCCATGCAGAACCACCAAAAAACACATGAACATAATTGCACTTATATATAAAAAACAGTATACCCAGAATATTACAGAGGCTTGGAAATTGCTTTTGTTTTGAAATTACAGTTTTTGTTATGTTTTAAATGGATTTATGTTTTGCACGGTAACAAAGTCACACAGTAAAAGTATTTCATGACGCATTGAATGTTTAATCAAATGCAATATTTAAGAAAAAATCTGAGCAAACAATGTCAAATTATACTGGTATGACACTCGTATCATAGCAATACCTATTTGAAGTCCTTTGATTCATTCGGTTGTACTCTTTCTTTTGACATGATAGAAGTAGTCCTCGGTTCTTGTCTCAGTAAATAGTTTACCAAACAACCACTTAAGCCAACTTAAAGATTTAGCAAATACAAAATCAGTTTCAACTGATGTCAGCTTGACATATTGATAGTGTGTACTTCTATATAGCCAAGTTGCATGATTAATCCATGCATTTAGTATAAGATAACGTTCGTATTAAGAAGGGAAGAGGCCTCAACTGATATATTTTAGCATTTATCAATTTATATTTGGAAAATTACATTTTATCTCTATAAAAGTTAAACTGGTGCACAATAATGAATTAAACATATCGGATAGGCTATCCGAGTTATACCATAACCATAGGAACCGTCCTTTTGAATTCACATGTCTGTTTACATATTATGTTATCATTAGGTAAATCGATGAATTATACTCAAACATTTAGTTTTTTTGGAACTTTTTCAGAGATTCAGTCTGGTGTGCAAATCTTGTGAAGAAAATTAGATTGTTAGTATCGTTCTCAAACTCGGCGTCACAACAGAAGGGCTTCTCGAACTCGGTGTCACAACAGAAGGGCTTCTCAAACTCAGCGTCACAACAGAAGGGCTCTTGTCGAAAACCACACGACGCGAGAGATTGTTATCATTCTCAAACTCAGCGTCTAAACAGAAGGATTGTCAAATTAGAAGTCTCAACAGAAGAGCTTATGAAACTCGGAGTCACAACAGAAAGGCTTCTCAAACTAAGCGGCACAACAGAAGCGCTCTTGGCGAAAACCATACGCCGTGAGATTAGATTGTTAGCAGTCAGATGCGCTCTGGTAAAAAAAACACATGTTAAGAGTGTGTTGAAAAGTAATATAGATGTGCAGCATTCAAACACGTTTTTAAATATTTGTGTTGTGCAAGCATATACGTTTCATTGCATTTATTCATGTGTAAGTGCATCTGCTTATGAAGACAGTGTGTTATATAATAAAGTAAACAAATATAAAGCGTATATATATTACAGTTCACCAGCGAGACCCAATCTAGTGTTATGTTTCAACAGTCGATATTTTGTGAAACGAGATTACCTATGGGCCGCCCAAACCGAGATTACCTATTGGCCGCCCAAACCGAGATTACCTATGGGCCGCCCGAACCGAGATTACCTATTGGCCGCTTAAACCGAGATTACCCATGGGCCGCTCAAACCGAGATTATCTATGGGCCGCCCAAATCTCGCTATAGGCCGCCTTAACCGAGATTACCCTATTGGCCGCTCAAACCGAGATTACCTATGGGCCGCCCAAACCGAGATTATCTATGGGCCGCCCAAACCATCAACATATAATCTATAATGCTCTTGTTGTTTCTTTGAACGTCCCATCTAATGAATTCTTAAATAAGTATTTAGCAACAATACAAACCCCACAGTCCTTCTGGCGTCTTTTCTATTAATTTGATTCAAACATTAGATTTTAAAGTAGCGTAGCATCGATCCATTAAAAACACAAGAAACGTGGAAATTCCACGAAAACCAGGTTTGCCATTTGAAATGCTATTACAGTACCGCTAAGATGAAAATGAAATAACAAGAGGCAAGTTTCATTCAAATATCTCATTCCTTATTTAGGTTATTGGGCGGAAACCGTTTTCCTATTTTTAGTAACAGTGACCTTGACCTTGACCCAGTGACCCCAAATGTAATCCCAAGCTTCCTTTCCGTATACAGCAAGTTTCCTACCAATATCTCTTTCCCAACTAAAGTTATTGAACAGAAACCAGTTTTTCTATTTTTAGTAAGAATGGCCTTGAACTTGAAACCAGTGATTCCAAATACATACCAAACTTCCATTCGACATAAGCTACCTACATAGCGTTATTCCAATATATCATTCCTTACTTAAGTTATTGCGTGGAAACCTTTTTTCTACTGTTAGTAACAGTGACCTTGACGTTGACCTCAGTGACCCCAAATGCAATTCCTAGCTTCATTTCCATATAAAGTTATTGGACGGAAACAAAGAGCTTGACGCCGCACGCACGCCCGACCGCACGCTCGACAAGCGACATACCGCAATCTAATAACAAGGTTTTTCTTTTCAATCGATGTAACTGCCGGGGCTCCTAGATATGCACTGTCGAGTACGAAACACAGTGTCGCGTTTTTTTAACACAGTGCAGATTTTACAAGATGGCGGACGAGCACGTGTGTGAAAGTAGGTATCGTTTAACTGTAGCCGTATTTCATGTATTGAGTACATGATTACCATTCGGGCTGAACCAGTGTGCGCAAGGATGTTTTATTTCAACAAGCCAGCCCTTTATTAATCGTTTTCTCTCATTTTAAGCGTATAGACTGTGTTCAAAATCGATGATTGTCTTGTTTTGAAAAATCGAAGCGAGGGACTGTCACTATTTTTGCTGCATCTGATGAACTGAAAACATATTTTTTACGTGCAAGATATAAAAGTAACCAATTTTTAATCTCCGGAATACAATGGAATAGTCTACTGGTTGTCGAAGTTGGCAGAGATATTATGCCCATGTACATATTGTCTTCAAGATTCATCAAGATTATACATGTTAAGGTTATTGAGCGGACACTGCAAACATCATTAATTTTCAACAATCAAAGGGCCATAATTCCTGCATTATGAATGCGATCTGGCTGGTTATCGTATTCGGCCGAACTAATGTTGTCATAAATATTGTCCCCAAGTGTCATTAAGATTGGATTTTTAGATTAAGTTATTTAGCGGAAGTTGCAAAAATCATTTTTCAAAAGTCAAAGGCCAAAACTCCGGCATTATAAGTGCGATCTGCTTTAATTATCGAAATCGGCCGACATATTATTCCCATAAATATTTCCCCCCAAGTATGAAGACAATGCATTTAGAATCTCTCTTTTAAATGATCGGAAAACAATTATTTCGATCTACCGCCCGCCCACCCGCCACCCGACCAGTGTGAAAACATAATACGACCCGCTTGTGTTTTTTTTTAAACGGGCGTATACAAAACTGAAAATACTTATTAGCTCTATTTACCTCGTCTTTAGTTCGAGTCCTGAATATTACATTATTAATGGTTTGAGATATGACTAAAACATCATGCCAAAAATGTCACTTTCTCTCTAAATTATGCCCAATTGCACGTTTCAATAATTCAAAACGTTACCTCATTACTGTTTAATCCTGAACCAAACAATTTCGGAATTTATGTAAATTATTATCAAACAGTGCTAAAAGCAAAGCGGAAGGGTATAATGATGTAACTATACTGTGACATTTTGACTTCCGCTGATCCGACAAATGTTTTTAGTCATACCATGATAAAAGAACGCCGCTCTTCAAATGGAAATAGCAAAAGAATGACAGCTCGGCGTTTCGAGGTAATTTTAGTGGGTTGGAGAGATCATAATTAGGATTTATTTTAATTGTGTTTAACGGCGCTCAGATAGCTGATAGAGACAGAGAGGAACAGTGGGTAGGACGTAGTTTGTGGGACGTTTATTGTTATTACTCGATTGCTTGATACGATATGTATGACTGTACCGCATAGTCCCCCAAACAAGATTACAATATTATAAAATTGCGCATATGAGATTGAAAGAGACGACCGTGTTACCTCTAGACCACGCAGTTGGCATTTGAGAAATTAATTTGGAGAAAACATGTCCATGTAATGCAGGGCGGAAGGTTTAAATTTAAGATAAGGGGAGTCGGGGGAGAGGGGGACAATGATATTTAAGTTGCCAGAACTGAAAAAAACAAACATTTTTTCACCTGCATTTTCATAAATACTCATATTTTAGGAAATGGGGAGAGAGGATTGAGGGGGAGCAACTTGCAAAAAAAGTTTATAACAGAAAAATGACTGTCACTTGAATATTCATAACTTCTACCCCGCCTTCGCTTAAAATCAGCGCCTGAAATACAAGGTAATACTATTGCTACGAAGAGGTGTATGTTAAATATAATAGTTATTATATGTTTTGCTTTGCTTTGACAAAAATCGTATATTTCCATAATGCTATTTGTGGGTAGAATAAGACGTTCACTTAAAGACAATACCATTTGCATGAAGCACATATATTACACTACACAGCGTCTAAATTTGAAAGCTACACTGTTAAAATAGGCAGAAAATGATGAAGTCGACACTGTGTTGTCAGCAAAATGCATGCGCTACACCGTGTACTTCGTGTTATTTTCAAATAACATAATACGCCTCAATGGCAAGTTTTTCAGAGCAATACACTATTTCATTGAATTCCGGAGATAAAAATTATCTTATTTATATGTCGTACATGTAATAAAATGTTTTCATTTATCAGAAGAAGCAAAAATAGCGAGTGTCCCTCGCTTCGATTTTTAAAAAAAGACAATCGTCGGTTTAATACACAGTCTATAGGCTTAAAATGAGAGAAAACGATTAATAAAGGGCTGGCTTGTTGAAATAAAACATCCTTGCGCACACTGGTTCAGCTTGAATGGTAATCAAGTACTAAATACATGAAATTCAGTTAAACGATACCTACTTTCACACACGTGCTCTTCCGCCATCTTGTCAAATCTACACTGTGTTTAAAAATGTCGACACAGTGTTTCGATCTCGACAGTGATATAAGTAAATTGATGCATAAACAAGCGCTGATAAGTGTGTCGCGACATCATAACACGTCCACCGGGAGGCAAAGTGCCACCCGGTGGATGTGTTATGATGTTGCCATGCATTTATCAGCGCATGTTTCATACGCACAATCAACATGTTCACGCATGCATATATCTCATATGGTATAGTTCATATGAGTGGGAGTTGGTGGGTCATATTCACTCATGGGGAATCGCATAGTACGAAAGGTTATATCAATGCAACTTATTAACACACTTTGACGGTGTTATTGTGTGTGGCTTATCATGAAACTCCGATAATTTCAAACATAGACAATATACTTGGAAGTATTGAAGTACTACCTGGTAATCATTCTTATTTTTTCAGTTTCGTAAAGTGTGTTATTTGTATCTAGTGAGTCCATTCCATTCTCATAATTTGTAGAAATTATGTATAAAATGATCAAAGTATCAAATTTGTGAAAAACAATTGCCAAATATATATGGGTAATGTGAAAGTCATATCAATATACATGTGCCAAACAAATTCAGCTACTTAAACTAACGCATTCAGAAACTATCTGCAACTTTGTTACTGTGCGCTACGAAGTAGAGAGGATCGCAGTACAGAAAGATAATATCTACGTCAATAGCTGTAGCACGAGAGATAGCGCTTATCTGATACAAATATACGCTAAGGTTGCTTTGATTTAAACATATCTTGTTGCCAATAGTGTACATAAGAGCAACTATAAACATATATACGATGTAAATAGTATAATGACACATTAGTTTAAACTCTTCCCAGTTAACATTTAAAATTGCTAATGTATATGGCTGAGTGCAATAAAATACAATGGCAAATACATTGGGGGAGAAAAAAGTTGAATAAGTAAACGCTACGCTTGCATAATAGCGATCTGATTCTAATGTAATTTACCGTGTTCGCTGCGTACATATTTCATAGGAGTGAACACGTATTGAAAAAGTCAAACCATGTGAAAAGAAGTTTTGGCAAAGTTACCATCCGAATTTACCATATTTTTAATCTAACACTAGCTTCAGTGTGCGAACTGTGAGAAGCCGATCTACATGGATGGCTCAGCTAGAGGACTATACACATCATGTTGTGGGGGAGGGGCGTGAGGGGGGTGGGGGTATTGATATTGGAGAAAATACAATTTAAAAATGCATACAAAGACAATATTGGTTGCAATCAAAATACATAGAGATCATTTGATATGCGGCGTCGACAGCTTGCAGATTATACGCAGTTTCTCTTATTCGGACACAGGCAATCTTGATGTTTTAGTTTTCCTACATAACTTGCAAATACTAACGAAGATAAAAATGCAACACAGCAATCTTGAAGTGTTTATCAAGCACTGAAATTAACATCTCGATTTATTTATCCAGTATCTTTTGACTTTAAACCTGCTTGCATATAATTAAAAAACATTTCGAATTTCCCCTTTTTCGTGCTATAGGTTTAAGTAGTTCATGGTTCAATATAATCAACAATTAATAATATGCAAAAACGATTTGCTTTATACTATTCTTATAATTAATTGACGTCAGTAATGATTGAAAAATGAGCTTATGTAGGAAAACTAACGGGACGCCGCGAGTTTAAAAAAAATCCTGATTGCCATATGTCCCTTTAATACAACGTGGGAAACAGCTTAACTTGGACGACAGCGTACATAAACGGGGAGAAGGATTATGTATAAAAGTAAAAAGTTACTATTTTTCGTCCCTTAACAGCAAAACTGGAAATAGTAAATGATGTATATAGAATAATTAGATCGACCACCACCAATAGTCCGAACAATATTTTTTTTTGAAAAGTTCAGTACACAAGCAAGTTATCCCCCTTTTTCTCAAACCATGCATTTTTGGTAAAAACACATAAAATCTACAAACATTACCTTAATTTGTCCAAGACAATATTCTTTCGTTGCTTTCGAAAAAAAACACCAGAAAAACACAACACCGATTGTGTAGGTAGCAGATTTTGATTATCAAAACTCATTAAATTACCTCCCTTTAAGGTTTCCATAGCATCCATAAAAGAGGATTGCTTTGCAAAATTTGAAACTGTTTAAAGGAATATTTAGTACTCAGTGAAGTGTGCTTAAAAAGCATCAAACATTGTTTAATTAAAGCGCTTTTCAAGCTTTCCTACGCCCCCCCCCCCACCCCCTGCCCCTCCCCCCCCCCCTCCCCAAAAAAAACACAACTGGCCTATGGGAATAACAGCAATAAGAAAATTGTTTTGTGTATATTAAGCTTGATTAGAGATATGGTTAAACTGCAAAATAACGAGTGTAAATCGTCTGCTCTGATTGCATGAACATATTTTAAAACTTTTAAGTCAATGTGTTTTCTTAGAAATAAGTTATAACACTTATACAACTGGGTATATAGGATTTTATTAAGTACTTCGAATTAGTGAAGCTTTCGATGTTCTTAATTCTAAAATATGCCAGTTAAAAATATTTTGACATCATGTTTTACTAGCATTACCACTATAATTGCGTTTGCAAAAGAAATTTTCGAAATATTTAATGTTAACGCTGAATTACAGTTACTTGAATTTCAAACAATATTCAATTTAAAGGGAGTTAATTTAAGATTATCCATATTTCATTTTTTTATAGACGGAAAATCTGCGATAAATGGGTCAATTTTTTATGTTTTTTTCTATTATTTCATACCAATTTTAAGAATTTTATATCTTTAAGGAATCTTTGACTCATGTTATATGTTTTATCAGTACATTTCATGTTTTCATATAAAGGGAGGGTAACTCTAAAAAGATGTAACAATTTAAACAAAAAATAAATGTTTTACAAACTATTGATCAAAACAAAATACTTATCATATATCTATTCTAAAATATATTTAAAATAAGAAAATTAGTTAAGATACAAAAGTTGATACTTAGAAATTTTGTTCAGTGTAGTTATGTAATCTATATAGCGATAAACATTGATCGCTAAATGTCTTTATAACAGCATTATTAAAGCGTTGGTTTACTGCAACGTTAATTTCTAACTTTTTATCCTCCCACATCCTAGTTTGGGATGTTCCACAATTCGTGCTTGGTCGCTTGGAATGGAATCGAATGTTGTTAAACACTCACCAACACAGTATAAGTTATTAAGATGCCGCACCAGAGACAGAGAAATGATGCAGCAGCATCCGGGATTATGTCCTACACTTACTGACGAATATATTTCTATGCTACTTTAACGTTTTCGGTGGACAGACTCCAAACCGCCCAGTTTACGTCCCCATCCGACGGACGAGGCTAAGGGAAGGTGTCTTCCGCAAGAAATCAGTGGATCCAGTGCGACTTGAACCCGGGAGTCCACCTGGCTATCCAGTGGGTCGCACTAGCCCCCATGTGTCACTTGAAATGCGATCCATGTGTAAAGGTAACTGTAGCCACGACTATAATGTTAAGGTAAAAAAAAATGGTTTGTTTCCGCTAACGGCTTCAAAAAAAAATGGGTAGGCAAAACTTTTATTTCTTTTATTTTTTTATTATTAATGACCTTATTTTTGTTAATGAAAAAACACTTTTGATATGATAACAAATACTGGGGAAGGTATTACTACCTAGACAATACATGGTTATGGCCCTTTTTCAATATTTGGTAATGTACACTGGAAACCACAGGGGTCGTGGGTTCATATCTCACTGGAGGAATAATTTTTTAATTTGTTTTATCTCCATGAGAAACCTTGGTTCATGGGTTCAACATTTTTTAATTTTTTTTTTTTTTTTTTAGTTTTTTCTTAAAGTTTTGTTTTTTTTGCAATAAAAAAAGTTAGAGTCGGCGGCTTAATAATAGTGTCGGTCGGGTTAGCGGAAACAAACACTTTTTTCTTTTAAGCCTAACTACAGTGTCGATTTGCCTTATTCAGGTTAGTAATTTTTCTTGTTAATTTCGGCAGAGATTACGTTGCGCTGAAATATGAACGTTGTGAATTTTGCAGTCGATGTGGTAAACTTCTTGTGTAGTTAATCAGCATAAATGCGCACTTAAAGTTTTAACTACAACATGATTAATAATACAGGTGGATTATATGCCAGACACGGATTTGAAGGAAGTTACGGTCTTATCTCGATTACAGAAATATCCTTATTCCCTACGTACTGAACTCGAGGTAAAGCAGAGCGGGGTAATAAATAAATCAATATATGAACAGAGGATTACATTCCCGGGGGTATCGGTTTTGGTGCAATATTCATGTAACATTTATTAAACATTTTATATTTGCATTGAAGCCATTTATTCAAGGCTTTATCCAATTCTTATAAAGCTGGATTGAATGTAATATATGTTACGGGTAACACGTAGCAAGAAAGGAAGTAAAACCAGCAACAACTATTTTTAAAATAAAATCAACAAATTTATTCAAATACTACAATGAAACATATTCACTTACAGATAACACATAAACTGGATCCAGTACTTTTTTAAATCCGATATACGAATAAAGTCCAAATAATATTGGTAAGAGTCCTTTTAGTCTTAATTGCCTAGTGTCCCTTTAATCTTAATTGCCAAATGTTCCTTTAATCAAAGTTCTCATGTGTCCCTTTAATCCAATTTCATTTCAAATCTTTCCTGGTTATTTCATTCACAATTGTTCAAATGTCTAAATAATCCACTGTCATTCTTATTATTATTATAGACGAGCACACTAATTTGTTATCCTCTCGCACATATATTTTAATTTACAGCATCCAATATTTTGTAAATTTTCAATTAAATAATGAACCAGATACTCCAAGTTGAATACTGATACTGAAGCCGCGAAGTTTTACTAAGGTCAGCTTTATATGCTAACATCGAACATTCTAGATTAAAGAATGTTCTGTAACAATCTACAATTCTCAGTATGTAAACAATATGCATGAGGGCAACATATAATAACTATTTTGTTTTTTTATATGGAGATTTGAAGGTAGACTCGTTTTTCCTTTGTCAGCGATCATCTACGTTCGCTTCAATTACCACATTGTGGACTGATGGTATGACATGTCTTCAACAGCGAACATCACCACCAGTGTCAGTAGAGAGACGAATAAAAAATAAACACATCCCAAATCCTTGGTAGGCTTACACGTGTACTGATTTTTCTCCTTCAACATGATTGGAATAAATTTTTTGAATAAAATCATTTCCAATTTAATATTTCTCCTGTAGATTAGTCTATTAGTTTATAAGATTCAGTTAGTCGATTTTTTGTTAACTGTTATTGTTAAAAAAGGAATGACAACAAACTGTACAACCCGTATGCCGGTGTCAGATAAAAGGCAATAATGTAAAACAAAACTAGTATACTGAAGCCATTTAAGAACTCCATTCTGAGTTGCTTGTTTTTAAAATGTACTAAGATCAGGTTCAACAACCAGTTTCACAATCATATTCCGCCCAATGTATATGCACAAAAAGGATAGAACCAAATGATAAAGAACCTAATATTGAAGGCGGTCACCCGAGGGATAGACTAATTCACAGAAGAATAGGTCCATTACACTATATCTTTTCCCTTCTCAACCAGTATTAAGGAGATACCATAGAAACAGACGTCCATCGCGAAACTTTCTCTACATGTTACTTCGTGTAAAACAATCCGTTCCAATCTTTTCTCCTAGGTTTTGTCAGAAACTGTTTTATGTCCGAGATAATATTTACATTCACTCGATACCTTTAAAGGAGGCGGAGCTACTGCGAACGCATCCACTGTACAAGTTGAACACAGAGGAGTGATCAATTATTCTTTCGGACCAACACACTATATGGGGCTTTGATTATCTAAGGTTATTTAAAGGTGCCCCAGAGAGAGGCATGTCCAAATAGCAAAATCTCAATTAAATGCGACTGTCCTCATCAAACGAACAATGTTAATGAAATGTCTTGCCCATCTACACACCGACACACCCAGTGGTGAAAGTAAAACGCGAACATGTGATCTCTGGATTGAATTCTTACCATGCAACCCAGCTAACATCTGGTCAATTGGAAGCATACCATTAAAGTTCAGCGCCTGTTCTGATTTAAATAAGCTGCTCGCCAAGACATTTTGAAAGAACAAGAAAATAATATACCGACTTCCATTGTGTGTGGCGGCTTATTACTAAATTCTGCTTTATTAAAGCTCAGCATTAAGGTGTACCGGAAGTAAATCTAATCCCATTGAGTCCAATGCAATATTTTCCAAGCTTTCTAGTTAGCCATTTTTCAAAATGAAATTCAAACTAAGATTCACTTACATGTTCTTTGTCATGAGACCTGCCTCTCTAGAAAACTGCTGAGAATAGTAGGGGTCTTGTGGCATATAAGAAAATAAAATTCTGATCTTTGTTGACACCGTGAACAAACTGCCTTCATTCGGCACCTCTTAAATGTGTTCTACTTCACTTTCAAAACTTTCAAGTTGATAAATAAAATCATCATACAACCATGCAAATGGTTTTTTCATATCACAAACAAGTCAATAAAGTCATTTCAGCCAGAAAAACAGGCCTTAAATACTCAAAAATGCCTTTTATCACAAAAAAAGTTAGGGCTTATATATTTGGGAACTCCTTTCGACTACACCAGGCATGAATACCGCAGTGAGTTACTTCCTATACTAATAACCTTTATCGGATGGCTTGACGATCAACTCAGGATTATTGAGGCGCAGTTATCTATGGTTGGTGGATACAAGCGTGGGAATTAGTAATGTACCAAATAATCCTCAACTATGACCAATTATCGTTTATCTAGTAATCAGACATTCATTACGTGATCATCGCAAAATTGTAAAACTAGCAATGTTATTATCGCTAAAAACAAGCACATACAAGAATCAGTCGAATTACTATAATTAACTATAAAAAATCTCTCTTTTGTATACATCGCTTACGAAATAAAAAAACACACCACACAGCTTATACAAATCACTCTGGGTGGCGCGGTTGACCCTGGTGCATCCATCTAGTCGCAGTGGCGCTCAATTGCATTACACGGACATAACTTAATGCGGTGTTTTTATTCCAGAGGTATTAGCCTTGTGAAAAGATATGGTCAGATATTGGAACCCGTTAACTGAACAGAAGTAATCGTTACTTCTATTTAGCAAACGGGTTCCAATTTTTACCAAGTTTGACAAAGTTTTATTTCTTTTGCCCTTGTTTAAGTAAAAAGGCATGCCTAGTCCATGTTATAAGTCACACACACAATTGCGGTCTTTTGTTGAAGGTCATGCAGTTTTCATGTCCATTTTTTAACTCCTACACCGCTTGAGATAATGAGATGAAACTTAATTTGCATATGTGTTTTCAAAGGACCGTGTGATGTAATGTTTGTTTTCATTCCAATAACGATGTTTAGATATTGAGATGAAACTATTGTTTATGTGTCATTAATATAGGGTGTGCACAACAATAATGTTCGGTCTAAAGATTAAGGTCAATATCATGTTTTATTTCTGTCCTTAACTTCTAAACTCCCGAGAACACACACTGTATACCACTCCTATATGTAAGCAGACAATGTGTTGAACACCAAATACCAGGTCATGCTTTGATTATGCCAAGTTCAGCTAGTTAGCGGAGGACCGATATTTGTTTTAAAGGAAAATAAGAGCTGAACATCGAAGGAAATCAAAAAATATTTTCTAATACAGCTTTACTTCTAGTAAGGATGCTTGATTTATTCGGGAGATAGTGTGACCCAGTGGAGAGATGGTTACACTTGACATCCGAAGATCACTGGTTCGAGCCACGCCAATGCCATTGAGCTGCTTCTGTGTTTTCTTGCGCAATACAATTTCCTTTGGCTCTCTCCGTCAGATATACCGTTAATTGGGTGGTCCAAAATATCACAGATTATCCTCCTAGCATGTTAAACAACAATTAGAATCTGTTTGATAGTAATAGTAGGGCAGGGTTCCAGGATCCCTATATATCCTTCCCCTCTTACTGGGGTGGCTCTAAATAACCATAATGGGTTCATGAGACGTTAAACAACAGTTGAACTGTGTTGTTTTTTGTGAATATTATTGATTGAATGAATCATGTCTTCCTCACGTTTTTTCATTGTTACAGGTATGAGAGTCATTGTAACCGTTAGAGCGTCCTCAGCATCTCTTGTTGTGCAATATTGCCTGATGAAACAATAGCATACAATAATAGCCACTCAACTCTATTGACAATTATACTTATCATACATTAATAAATATTACATTGTAAAAGTGTGCAATGGAAACACCCTTTTTCTCACTTTCTTTAACGTTTTCAAAAATAAAAACAATCGAGTATTGGAAATGCCCACAAATCGACTGCAAGATTTAATCGCTATTAATATTGAGGTCAGTAAATCTAAGGTCAATGTCACAGTGACTTGATCATGAAAAATCGTGTCCGCAACTCTTTTTTACTTTCTCTAAAGCTAATTTCATAAAACGTCATACTTTGACTGCCTTTGGTGAAATGATAATCCTTGTTTATTTTGAAGTCAGTAGTTGAAAGGTCAGTTACCATGACCGGAAAATGAAAAGTCTTGCCCACACAGTTTTTCCTCTTCACCTAAAGCAAATTTCATGAAACTTCATTGGTGGAGAGTGGAAAGAGGATGATCCGTTTGATTTTTAGGTTAAAGGTCAAGTTCCCTGCTGACATCCACTATCACACATTTATTAACAAGGATAAGCAGCGGGGGTAGACATCTGGTTTATAAATATTACAACACACATATGTTACAACACACGTTATAATATTAATGGTATAATATATGAGTATTTTCTTGCACAATGTTGAATCCAGTAAAACAAGTGGTTTTGTTCACCGATACTGTCGCCTGTGAACCAAACCACTTGTTGTTAAACAGGATTCAACAGTGTGTAAGACATATATTCCGATCAACCATTTTTTTTTAAATCGTAAATTAAAAATAATAATATTAAAACAAACAAAACATGCTATTTGATGAAAACAGACGTATTCAAGTTTTCAAAGTAGCAATATTCGCAGAATATAGTAGATTTCAACTGCTGAAAACAAACATGTATTTTTTTTCAGGAAAAAACATTTCTATGAATATAGTATTTATCATCGTTATATATTTTGAGGGAAATGTTTAATATGTCTGTTTTTAAATACTACAGATCGTAAAACACCGCACATGTATATTCAGTATTTACTTTCAATATAGTAGTGAGTATGACTGCGTTCTGGGACAGATATGCAACCAAAAAAATAAATATAAAAGAATAATATATTTAGGTTAAAAAACTATCTATGCCATATAAAGATAACAGACCCGCACTTTTTGGATTCACGCGTACAGTGTTTCACAACACCACAAATATGGCAAGTGCTCCATTGACACAATGTCATGTCCACATGTTTATGTTATGCAATCTTCGAGTCTACACTATATCATGGTTGTCAGTGACAGTAGCATGTCTGTTACTCGTCAGTCATTTATTTACTTGCCAATCTTGCTTTCTTTAAAACTCGAGTCGCCCCCTCAGTTTTAAACGAACAGTTAAAAGAATATACTTCTGCCTGTTAAACTTATATTAGTTTATCGCTTTTTCTGATTTCGAAAATTAACTCTGCAACGTATAGTGCCGCCATCATGATTTCATTTTCCGATATACCGTTGCAACATTGTTTGTTAAAATAAATTGGGCACTCTGACATAAACCCATGAACGTCGATTCGGCGTATTTAAGCGATTACGGTGTACTTCGTTAATTTTCGGGAGAAATAAGTACTTACCTCCGATTTTTTAATATTTTACATATCGACAGAGGCAAGTTGTATCTACGCGTACATGTTGTTGTTTTTTTCTCGCTTCTAAAATGATGAAATAAATCGAATTTGATTAAAACTGCGCATTCGCAGCTATATACAACATAATCAATACGGTATGGAGGGTGGTGGGGGTGGGGTGAGGGGCGGGGTTGCAGGGATACTACCGTAATTGTGTCCTTGAGAAGAACTGTGAACATTCTACTCTAATAATTTATTAAATGCAGAACAATGTTGAAATCAATATATCTCTCAAAAAGGATTTCATAATATCCCGCGTGAACATTAACTTCGAAAGGCGAATTTTAGCGAATACGGTGTACTTTGTTAATTTTGGGGGGTACTTTTTTCTGATTGACTTTAAATTTTGGTTTCTAATAGTAGACATGTCAATGAATACTTTCATAAAACAAAATCATTCTCGCTGTTAAAACTTCATTTTTTCGCTATTTTTTCGGATTCAGAAAATTAGCACTGCAACATATATTTTTACCATCCTCATTTCCTTTCCCGACGTACCGTTGCAATTTGGTTTGTTAGAACCTATTTTAAGCACTCCGGCATAAACTAAAAGCATGTATAGATCAGAAATTTAATCTGGAATTCATGGATACATACATTTGAAATATATGTATTGAAATAATGAAATTATTTCATTTCTTGTGTACCCGGTCGCGTTTGTAAATGTATATGCATTATGCCGTCTTTGAGTCCGTGGGTCATGTTAGTTAATTTTGGGGTAAAAAAAGTACTTGTCTCCGATTTCATTAAATTTTGCATATGGACAGAGGAAAGATTTATCTACGCGTACATGCATTTGTTTTTATTCTCGCTTTTAAAATGACGAAATAAATCGATTTTGATTTAAAAGCGCATTATCGGCAATTTAAACCTTAAAACAACCTAAATTCATCCCTTTGAAAAATACCTTAAACTATTAATGGGAATTACACGAAGGCTTAGTAACCCAGGGATCGCGCGTTCAATCCCAGCGAGGACCGAATTTGGGTTAATTATCGAAATATTACAAAAAATATTACAAAAGTATTTCCTACCTGACCAGTCCTTCGGATGAGACTTTAAACCGAAAATGCTCAGTGCAATACAGCGAGGATAAATAAACGCTTACACGCACGCATATTGTGTCATAATCACAGTTTATAGATATGAGGTGTATAACTCTGACCTGTGAAAATTTCCAGGTAATGTCATTTTGTTATCGATTTTATCACGTGACCTTGTTTGATAAATCTATTATACGCCATAGCGCTGGCGTTCCTACTGTTATGCGCATCGGGCACAGATTTGTATCGCAAAACGGCGAATATTATATTAATATAAAAATATATATATTATATAAACTATATAAACCCGGATATAATACGCGATGTTCATAAACGTCCAATGCCTTGCACAATTTTCTCATTTTGAATTGAATTACAGTACTGTATGAGCTACCAACTCAAACATCATTCTACGCATATTCAAGTATGGCATAATAGTCTAGCGTTCGCATCGCATGCGGGCGGTCGTATGTTGAAACTCCGGCCGGGTCATACTAAAGACTTGATAAAAAAAAGGGTACTAGTAGCCCAATTCAATAGTTCTTCTCTTCTAATTTCATGACAGTGGTGTGACTTCTCACTTCACGACTTCATTTCTTCATGACTTCAAACGTTATGACATCTAATTCAGGAAGTCGATGTTTTAAGTTGGGGCGGCCCCACCCCACACACCCACCCATACCACACCAACCCTCCACTACTCCATTCACTGGGTTCATTCAACATAAACCTTGGCGAAGCGCTAGTTTACATGTACATTTCTCAAAAAAAAGTATTTATAGCAACTAACACATCTGATTATCGGGTTGCTGAAATCAACAACAATCTAACAATACACTTCCCGTGTCGTCTATTATTTTAAACGTTATAAATAACTCGGCATATGACGCAAACCACAAATCGTGATGCTGCTAGTATTTTCACTGTAATTTATGTCAATATTTAATTGTGTCATCCATCGTGTTAATAAAAAACAATTTTGATAGTTATATGAAGAAGAAGAAATAAACTATAACATAGTTTTTCATCATATAAGCATACATTTTACAAATATAATTTAAACACAATAACAAGATTAGTACAGGTTCATAAAAAAAAAATTAAAAAAATATCACCCCGGTTTGTTTAATTTATGATAGCACATAATCAGCAATAAATTCGTTGTTAAATAGATAAGCCAATTTACCATATAGTTTCTTTGTTTGTTTGTTTGTTTGATGTTTTACGTCATTTTCAACACATGTAAGGTTATATATGACGGTCGATTTTTTGACTCGCTGAATCGTGGGGACACAAACCTGTCTACTCACGGTACCCGTGTTGTCAGCAACAGAAACCGCGATAATAATCCCCTAGGTGACAATCATACGCGTGGAACTTCCGACAACCGAAGACGAGACGACTCTAACAGAAGCACATCCCGCTCTGATAGTGCTAATGACCATGGTCCGTCTAGGCAGAATGCACCTGCTGGTCTTCCAAATACTGGTACAACTACTAGCAACAGTGAACGAACCGGACGGAACAGTGGTAACCAAAGCGGAAGCAGTAACAGGCGTTGTGGTGGCTACCGATGGAGATTTTAGATGCGTGCCGGGTTTTGGGACGTTCGAGGATGGAACATTAATGTAGGAAGTGACAATTACTCCTTAGATCCTCATGTGTTAATCACTTAGAGCTTGATATTATAGGAATTGCTGAGACCCATCTAACGGGAAAAGCTGGTTTAGAGCTAGATGGATATCGCTGGTTTGGTAATAACCGTAAGAACATACATATCCGTGCTAAAACGGGTTCCGGTGGAATTGGTTTCTTTATTCGAAACGATATTTTTAATACGTTTAATATACATGTTTTAGACTGTTCCAAAGAAGGTATTCTGTGGTTAAAGATTCAACAGAAATTTCAGAATGTTACGGTATTTCCATGTGTTTGCTACATTCCACCAGAAAACGCAAGTCGTGGTGTTGATGTCCATGACTTTTTTGACTCTCTGTTGGCTGATATATACACTTATCAAAATGATGGTATAGTTTATTTATGTGGTGATTTTAACTGTCGTTGTGGTGACATACCTGATTTTATTGCTTGTGTAGACACCATTTGTGATCGTAATGTTGTCGATTTTAAGACAAATGCTTACGGAGATATTTTAATTGATTTTTTAATTAATGTTAATATGTGCATGCTTAATGGGCGAAACTTTGTTGGCAACGATTATACCTCTGTTCCTGTCAAAGGCTATTCTGTGGTTGACTATTGTTTAGTCAGCTACGAGCACCTTTCACTATTTGAAGAGTTTAAAGTCACACGAACTGTTGATCTTATAAATCAGTCAAGTTATGCAAATGTCCTCGCTCCATCTGACTTTTCAGACCACTCAGTTCTTACTTGGAGCATAAACCTAGGATTTTCTATCATGGAAGATCCTCGTGTTCTGGATTCTGGTATAGATAATCAGTTTGATAGGTTTAATGTTAAAGCGGTTCCAGACACGTTTCTATCAGATCAATAAGTTTTATTTCTAGTTAATACAACAATAACAGACTTGGAACGCAGCTTTCGTACACAAGAGCATATTGATAATCCAATGATGATCGAGTGGAGACAAGTGCGGGAGGTTACAAAGAATGACAGAGAGCTACAGGAGTCTCACCCCAACTTGTACAATATTGCAGCTGTTGGTCTGCTTCTTCCAACATCAACAGCAGATTGAATTAAGACAGCACAGGTCAACTCTGTGTAACAGAGTTCTCAATGCACTGCTGGCAGTAACAATGCAGGGCCCACCTCCATCAGTTTGAATATGACAGGGCAGTGGAAGAATGGCACATGGCCAGACCTAGAAGGTCAAGCATCTGAATAGGAACTGCTAGCTAATATATGTACAAGTCAAGACATTGAATGGGCTAACTTGTGTTGGATTTATTTGAGTGCTAAGGTTATATTTTTTAAGTATTATCAAATGTGCTGTTTTATTTCCAGGGATGAATATTGTGTAGTTGATGGTATTATATGTGTGCATGATGTGTTGATGTATATGTTGTATTATTGTGTATAAACTTATAATAAATCTGTGTATGTTTTCTTCTTCATCGTGTATTGAAACATCGATTATTTATTATTGTTTATTGTATGTATTTCAGATGCTGCATGTTGTGTTGATGTGTGTTGTATTATTGTGTATGTATTATTGTATATGAACTTATTTTAGTAAATATTTTTATGAGTTTTTTTTTTAAATAAAAGTCTTAAAACATGGATTATTTATTATATTGTTTATTATCATAAATATATAATTATATATGGCTTCCTAACATCACTTATATCACACAAAAGAGTGCCTCACCGTCAATACAGGCAGTTACTAAAAGCCAAAAAAATCGAACACAGGAGGGGGTTCCCCCTCCCGTACCCTCCCCAGCACGCGCTAAATGCCACTATGCTTGAAAATAATCCTGTGGAGAACCCTGGATATAGCATTTGACGGGTGGTGTGATCTTGTTAAAACAGATATGTACGCAAAGTTGCCTTACAAGTCTGTACAATTTGGATGCCGTAATAAAAGAAGAAGGACTGGAAAGCCATGGTGGAGTGCTGAACTTTCAAGGTTATGGAATAACGTTTGTCAGCTAAAGAAAATATGGTTACAAACTAGTGTCACAGAGTCAAAATATCCCATTTGGCATGTTGTCCAAATCCTATATTTTCCCTATATGTTGTGGCCCTCCTGTTCAATCCAATATACTAAGTGTCCGGTATTTTTCCATTGTTTGTATATGTAAGTCAGGTCAGTCCATGTTTTGTTATGTCATGTGCATGTAAACGTCAGTGTGGTCGAGTGATCTGATTGGGTATGAATGAACCTTAACCTCTTCTTTAGATGAAATATGAATTCCCGCATATTGGGGACACGCTCGCACTAGGCCATTTTGAACAGTCGACATTTTATAGATAGTTGACTGTATTTGCATTTACATGCACTAGAACTATTACTAGAATATATCTTAAGAGATCTCGAATATACATCCATCCATGGTCACCTAATAAAGGAATAAAAGAAAACCCCACTGTACATAGTTATGTTTGCACGACCCCGATGACAATGGCGCCCAACGTGATTTATTCCATTGTTGATCATGGATTGGACAACATTAGTGTGGTTTAGCAGACCAGGGCAGACCATACAGAGCTCTCAACGACTTTGAGGAAAACCCGGCCGGTTATACAAGTAAATATGCAGCTGCAGCGAAGTGTTGTATTTTCCCCCCGCGGAACTGATTTTGTTTTAGTGCACTACGTTTTAATTTAGCAATCAAACGATATTTTTTTGAGATCTCGACGGGATTATGATTCATGTGGCTAGCCTGAAAGGTAGGATTCGGTTGTTCGAGATGGGGAGGATGTTGCGATTGTGAGACTCTACACGCGCCATTATGTGTTGGATGAAACAAACGTTTGGATATTGACAGTTTATTAGAGTTTGTGTGTTATTTAGTGTGAATTAGTTGGTCTTTATACTAGACATACGCGTGGATGCTTTAGTTTTGTCATATTTTAGGAGTTAGATGGAAAACGGGTGAGTCTAGATATTGACCTACTTATTTTGTAGAATTACTTCTCAGATATAAAAGTACATGCCTTGGTCAAATAAATCATAGGTTTACCTGCAAACTGGCATAGCCTTTGGTTACAAACAGTATTTTTGTGGTATTCAGGGAATAATGTTTCCATGAGTACTCCTTACTCACAATTACCCAAACTACCTTTGTTTTCAGGGGATGAGCCAGCACCCAAGGGTGAAATCAACTATGAAGTTTGGCGTTTTGAATTTAAATGTATATTCAATGACCCTTCATTAACAGAACACCAGATATTGCATGCAGCCAGAATGTCTCTTAGAGGCACTGCTAGACAGATGTTAATACCACTTGGAGAAACAGCTACTAGCAAGGATGATTTACAGAAACTTGATACTTTGTATGGGAATGTTTCTACCAATAAAAATGTCATGCAGAAATGTTATACAAATGTCCAGCATGATTTGGAATCAGTTAAATCTTTTGGTTGTAGGCTGGAAACCTTACTGCAGATTGCTGTTGATAAAGTACATGTTAAACCTATGGCGAAGAATGACATGCTTCGTTCTAAGTTTTTGACAGGTTTACGTGATGAGACTTTGAAGTCACAGACTGGTCATAAGTGTGACACTATTTTTTCATTTGAAGCATTACTTCGTGAAATTAGGTCAGTGGAGCAGGAGTTGTCTCTTTCAGGTAGCAAGCGATCCCCCAATGTGCATTCGAGTGTACCATCTCATACTAATGTCAAACATAATCCAGTTTCAGCATCTGATCCATCTAGCAAATTGGACAAGATGGCTGATCAAATGTCGAAGCTCATGGAAAAACTTCAAAAGCTGGAGGAGAAAGTAGGTAGACAAGAGGACTCAAAGCTACATCAAAGCACTAACCAACAAAGTTATTTTTCAGGATACAACGATAGAGGTCGTGGCAGAAGTTATCGTGGTTCTTCTGGGCCTAGTAGAGCTCACGATAACAGTTATAAAGGTCAATCGAGAGGAGCCGGACGCGGTAATTCTCGAGGAAGCCATACCTATTACAATGATACTTTCACTGACCATCATTTAAACTTCTAACATCCTAAGTTTAAGGGCAACGTGTGGAGGTGAATCATGTTCAACAAGATAAAGACCCTGACACACCTAAAATTCCTAAACCTGAATTACTCAGTAAAATGGTTGGAAGTTCTAACCATAGTAAGATCAACATATGTGGTGTTGAATCTGATGCGTTGATTGATAGTGGAAGCATGATTACTTGTATCTCAGAGGAATTCTTTCGCTCACTTAATCCTGTACCATCTCTTCTCAGTATGGATGATTTTGAACTGAACGTTTTTGCAGCTGGAGGAACTAAACTGCCTTTCTCTGGATACATTGAAGCTGAGATTGTCATTCCAATGCTTTCTTCATCTCCGTTTGTTATCCCAATTTTGGTAATGCCTATGAAGGAGTACGTCCAGTTTGTTCCTGTCATTGTTGGTACCAATGTCATCCGACTTTGCAAGAATGTAGACGATCATACTGTACTCGAAGAATGGCAGACAGCTATTGACAGTATGTGTACTGTCAAAAGTATCCCTGTCAGAACTACCAATAGTATTCCTTTTACTATTGCACCCCATCAAGTTGTTACTATTCATGGGTTTGCCAGGAAGTCCGGTAATTTAGACAATGCAGTGACCGAAGTTGTTTCTTCTGCACAGTCATAGAGTTACACCGTATGTCCTAGGGTTGTTTCTCTTTCGAAAACATCTGGCAAATCTGTTCGCATACCTGTTCGAGTGTGTAATCTGTCTGCTCATCCTATACGGATTTTACCAAAGTCAGTGATTTGTGCATTGAACGAAGTCAGTGTCCTTGACAGTTGGAAACCAGAGCCATCTGTGTCTAATACTAAGAGCAGTGGTAAAGGATCTCCCCTTGAAGATCTTGGAGTTCAGATCAACAAGGAGAACCTTACACCAGAGCAACTTAATAGGTTAAAGACATGTTCTATAGTTTTTTTTGCATAACAGATTTTCTTTCAACTTTTTGTACAGTAAGTCTGTTATATATATAGACAGAAAAGGCAAAAATAAATGGTAGGTCACCATGCTTGTTAAAATTTTAAAAAATAATTTGTAATGCCACCGTCATGTCAATCTGTCCAAAAAGTCAAGTCCATGAAATAGCTAAATAAGATATTTTTGAAGTCTAATCATTTATTCATTGGACACAATTCTGCTAAAATTGTATTAAAGTAAAGAACATTTAATTACGATAACATTTAAAGCTCATCTTTATGTAAAACCTATATTTTTTTACAAAATCTGTTTAGACCATTATCACAATTTGTGCACAAATTAGCCCATAATGATACAATTTCCTTTTTTTTTTGTATGTTCCCAATAACAGAATTTTTTTAAACTTTCTAAGCACATAGTTTAACATATATAAAAACAAAATGTACAATAAAAATGATAGGTCCCCATGCTTGTTTAAAAAAATAGTTTGAAACCCTACCCCTATGCTAAAAGGCCAAGTTTTGTATGAAAATATATAGAAATGGTATATTTTCCTTTTTTGTTATGTTCCTAATAACAGAATTTGTTCAAACTTCCTAGGCACTTATTTGAACATATATTTAGACAATATATTCAATTAAATGTATAGGTCACCGTGCATCTTGAGATTTAATATTGGTTTTTGGAACCGTACCATTATGCTTAAATTTTTTAATTTTGTTAGAATGTTTACAAAATGCTATATTTTTCCTATTTTATGTATCTAATAATAGGCCTTTATTTAAATAAAGACAATAAAAAAAAAAACATTCCTGTAAATTTGTAGGAAAATCCATCCAATAGTTTTAGAAGAGAAGTCGCCCAAAAAAGCTGCGCATGGAAAACTACAGCAAATGCCTTTAAGACAAGTTCTTGGTTCTTGGGATCACTTGTTCTCCAAGTCAATAGTGGACTTAGGAAAGACAGATACTGTCGAACACCGTATTCATCTTACCGATGATGTTCCCTTTCAGCAACCCTTTAGGCGATAATCTCCAGGTTTGTTTGAAGAGACCAGACATCATCTTAAGGAAATGATAGAAGCTGGAGCAATACGGAAGTCGAAGAGTCCTTACTGTTCTAATGTAGTCCTTGTCAGGAAAAAGGATGGTTCTCTTCGCTTCTGTATTGACTTTAGACAGCTGAATGCAAAGACGGATGCATACTCTCTTCCTAGTATAGATGACACTCTAGATAGTCTCATCGGCGCCAAATATTTCAGTAAACTCGACCTTCGTTCAGGTTTCTGGCAGGTCGAGATTGCTGACGAAGATAGGCAAAAGATCGCTTTTTTCTGTTGGGCCCTTAGGGTTCTTCGAGTGCAACAGAATGGACTTTGGCCTGACCAACGCACCTGCCACGTTTCAGCGTCTTATGGAAACGTGTATGGGCGAAATGAACCTCAAAGAGTGTTTGATCTTCTTGGACGATATTCTGATATTTTCGAAGACCTTTGAGGAGCATATCGAAAGGCTTGATGGTGTTTTTGAACGTCTGGCTAAGAACGGCCTGAAGCTCAAACCATCCAAGTGCGAGTTTTTCAAGACGTCGGTTACTTACCTTGGTCATGTGGTTTCCGAAAGTGGTATTGAGACTGACCCTGAAAAGATCTCGGCGCTTACAACTTGGCCCATTCCTACCTCGGTGAAGACTCTAAGATCTTTCCTTGGATTTTTAGGGTATTACCGCCGTTGTGTTAAGGATTACGCCAAGGTTGTTAAGCCGCTGAACGACCTGTTAATAGGTCATCCAACTAACAAAGCATCTAGGAAATCTGGACTAGCCAAATCTAAATGGGAATGGGGCGAATCTCAAGAGAAAGCGTTCAATACCATTATTGGATTGCTTACTTCCCTGTGTTGGCTTATGCACATTTCTAAAAGCCTTTTGTTGTACATACCGATGCTTCCATCGATTGTCTTGGTGCAGTGTTGTATCAAGAGCAAGATGGAAAGCAACGAGTTATTGCGTACGCAAGTCGCGGACTGCGTAAAAGTGAGCGCAACTACCCAGCGCATAAGTTAGAGTTTGTATGCCTCAAATGGGCCCTTACAGACAAGTTCCATGACTATCTGTATGGGAACAATTTTGAGGTATTGACTGACAACAATCCATTGACGTATGTCATCAAGTCAGAGAAACTGGATGCCACAGGGCATCGATGGCTTGCAGCGTTAGCCAACTACAATTGTAAGTTGGTGTATCGACCTGGTAGGTTAAACGGGGATGCAGATTTTTTCTCACGTCAACCACAGCAAACAGAAATGTTTCCTGAGGTTGTTAGAGGTTGTTAGAGCTATCTGCAGCGCCGCATTAGCTTCCAGGGAAGTACTCCCACTTATTGAAAGTTTGGCCGTCACAGGCAGTGCAGAGTTGAGTTCTTTGGAATCCGAAGTCACTTTGGATGCCCAAGACTTCAGCAGCATTGACTGGTGTAAGGAGCAAGCTGCTGATCCAGTCATCGATAGGGTTTTGCACTACTATTATGTTGGACATCGACCAACATCAGAGAAGTGCAAATCGGATTCGACCGTTGTACAGTGTTTCGTACGTGAATGGAAAAATCTTCAACTCACTGATGGAATACTGTACCGTAACACAACAGTAAACGGTGAGGATGTCCAACAACTTGTTTTATCCTCTGCATACAAATCCATTGCATTGAAGGGACTACATGACGATGTTGGACATCAAGGCCGTGACAGAACCTTGACTTTGGTTAAGAGGAGGTTCTTTTGGCCGAACATGGAGTCTGACGTTGATCGAAAGGTTGCTCAATGTGGACGCTGTTTTCGACGAAAGACCCCTACAGTACCTCGTGCAAAACTTGTTCCCATTCAAACTTCTCGTCCAATGGAACTGGTTTGCATTGACTTTTTATCCCTCGAGCGTTCCAAAGGAGGGTATGAGGATATATTGGTCATCACCGATCATTTTACTCGGTATGTCCAAGCATATCCTACCCGGAACCAGACAGCACATACGACAGCTAAAGTGCTATTTGAACACTTTATTTGTCATTACGGCTTTCCAGCAAGGTTGCACATTGATCAAGGTCGTAACTTCGAAAGTAACACCATCAAGGAACTGTGTAATATTGCTGGAACAGCCAAGTCTCGCACATCGCCCTATCATCCAATGGGGAATGGTCAGGTTGAACGCTTCAACCAGACCTTACTCAAGAAGTTAGGTACGTTGGAAGACAATCAAAAATCTGATTGGAAGTCTTTTGTGGCACCGCTTGTTCATGCATACAACGCCACAAAACACGATTCCACTGGTTTCTCTCCTCATTATTTGATGTTTGGATGGCACACTAGGTTAGCAATAGATGCTTACCTAGGCGTCAACAATCTCTCAAATGAACATGTTAGTCGAGAGAATTACGTCGCCAAGCTCAGTAAGCGACTAGACTTTGCGTACAAAGTGGCACAGTCCCATGCTGACAAGCTTGCAGAGAAATACAAGACACATTACGACGCGAGAGTTAGAAACTCTAAACTCGCTGTCGGTGATCGTGTACTTGTAAGGACTGTTGGGTTAAAAAGGAAGAATAAGCTGGCCTATAAATGGGAGAAGCATACGTACATTGTCAGGGGTATTCCTAATGAAGACGTACCAGTTTACCAAGTTAGGAAGGAAGTTGGTAAAGGTACCATTATAACTTTACACAGGAATCTTCTCCTTCCATTTGTCGCCCTACCTTGTGTCGAACCTGATATTGTTACTGATTCTAACCCTACAAGGACAGATTAGAACCAGAGCAAAATCCAAACAAGCACCGGTTCCAGATTCAGAAGAGAGCTCTGAATCTGACGCGGACACAGAATCATCACTTGATGATGCTCCTAGATATGTCATTCCTGCGAGACGTGAAATAAGGTCTAGGCCTAGCCTTGTTTCTACAGTCTCTGAGGACAGGACGGTTTCTTTTGCGAGCACATCAAATCACAGTAGTCTGAACAATAACAGAAGTGTGCAAAATGATGTAACAACCTCTGCACCATTTACATGGTCTAGGAATAATTCATTTACACGTTCTGAACCTTCTGGAACTGTTCAACAAGATGTGAAAGACTCAACGCCGGATATGACTACTACTAGTGTGGAAACACTGTCCACAAGTATTCGGTCAACACGCAACCGTAAACCGCCAGACAGATACAGCACTTGGGTTAGAGGTTGTCGTGTGTAGTTAGGTGGAACCGTAACAGGGGAGAATGTCACAGACAAGTGTACTTATGTGTACCACTTCAGTTATTTTATGATAAAAACGTATTTTAAAATGTTTGTTTTTATTTCAGTTAGCATACACCAACACAGTCACATTTATGTTACTGTGTATGTTGTTAGATGTGTTAAAATGACTGACTATAGTTTGCATATTGTACTATAAGTATAATGTGGTATAATATTATGTATCTAATTTACATTAATACAGGTTAAAATGATGCATTACAAGTCATTGGTTTATTGTATATAGCATTGTATTATTTTTCAGCTTAAGTAATTGCTTCAGCTGGATGGCGCCCAGTAACCATTTACACTAGCATTATTGAGTATATTGTATGTAGTAAATTGTCAGCTCAAGAATGCAATATGATCTATAGAGTTAGTATTTCAGCTGAACTGATTTTATAATTACCGTTATTTTAGAAGTGAATGCCAGGAGTCATTTCCTCTTAGCAGGGGAGAATGTCACAGAGTCAAAATATCCCATTTGTCATGTTGTCCAAATCCTATATTTTCCCTATATTAGTGGCCCTCCTGTTCAATCCAATATACTAAGAGTCCGGTATTTGTCCATTGTTTGTATATGTAAGTCAGGTCAGTCCATGTATTGTTATGGCATGTGCATGTATACGTCAGTGTGGTCGAGTGATCTGATTGGGTATGAATGAACCTTAACCTCTTCTTTATATGAAATATGAATTCCCGCATATTGGGGACACGCTCGCACTAGGCCATTTTGAACTGTCGCCATTTTATAGATCGTTGACTGTATATGCATTTACATGCATTACAACTATTACTAGAATATATCTTAAGAGATCTCGAATATACATCCATCCATGGTCACCTAATAAAAGAATAAAAGAAAACACCACTGTACATAGTTATGTTTGCACGACCCCGATGACACTAGCAATGTCTCTGAAAAAAAGGGTTTTAAGTCGGACTATTGTTCTGCTAAGAGAAAATTCGACCGAGAGGTACGGAGGTCGAAGCGTCTTTTTTGGTACAAGATGCAATCTGATATTCTTGAGGAAGTACACGCCGACCAAACTCAGTTTTGGAAGTCGATAGGTAAGATCGACATTAATCAAACTAAGAAACGTGTTATCCCTATGGAAGTACTCTTGGACGACGGTACCTTGTCAACAAATGTAAAAGATGTTCTATATAAATGGGAACGGGATTTTAGTAATCTTTTTAATTCTAGTAATGTAATAGTTCCTGAAATTGATGATTATACGTTCTCCCCGTCTGACAACGGCCATACCAATATTGCATTGGATAATCATATTTCGTTGTTCGAATTTAAAAAAGCTATTGACGATACTAACAGGGGTAAAGCTTTTGGTGTTGATTTAATACCGGCGGAAGTATTAAAAAATGACACGTCAGTATTGTTTCTGCATGTTTTATTTAATATCTGTTTCGATACTGGTGTAGTTCCCAGCCTATGGGGGGAAAGTATTATTAGTCCTATCCCAAAGACAAGTACCGCTGATCCAAGAGACGACCCTCTAGCATACAGAGGCATTGCGCTCGCATCATCAATGTATAAATTATATAGTTCAATTTTGAATATTAGACTAACCGTATGGTCGGACTTAAATGACAAGATTACTGATGAGCAAAACGGTTTCAGAAAAAAACGTAGCACTATTGATCATTTATCCTCTTTAACGAATATTATAGATACTAGAAAAAGGTTAAAGTTATCAACATTCTGTGCATTTATTGACTTTCGAAAAGCATTTGATTTCATAAATAGGGATAAGCTTTGGAAACGTCTACAAGATACTGGTGTTTCATGAAAATGTTGACAGCTATTATGTCATTATATACATATGTGTCTGCGTGTGTAAGAATCAATAATTCTTCTACTAACTGGTTTAGTGTCAATTCAGGACTGCGGCAGGGGTGTTCCCTGTCGCTAAATCTCTTTATTTGACTTTAAGAATCAAAGCGCTTGGTAGAGGTATAGAGCTTGCCAATGAACGTGTCTGTATATTGTTATATGCTGATGATATTGTTTTAGTTGCCAACAATGAAGAGGACTTACAGTGTATGCTACACGAGCTTAGCGAATGGTGTAACACAAATGATATGTCTGTAAATAACAAGAAAAGTGGCGTTGTTCATTTTAGACGAAAACTCTGTTTTAAAAACGGACTTTTCCTTTAAATGTGGAAATGATATTATTGATGTTGTAGATCGATATGTTTATCTTGGTTTAACATTAAGTGAGCATTTAGATTATAATATTATGGCTAAGGTCATTTCCCAGAGCGCAAAATGATATATAGGGTCCTATAGAAACCACAGCGTCCGAACGCAATGGCATCGTAGGTCCGCACTGTACTGCAAACAAGGACTTGAAACTACAATGAAAGAGACAAAAAACAACAGAAAGTGTGGTGAAGACAGGGTTACCGACTTGGAACGGTCAGTAGGCAATAAGACCTACTGGTTAGCGTGAATCGATTTTATATGCGCACAATCCTCGCTATTATCCTGTCTTCAGTGCCCAAATAGTCAAGACAGTGTAAACAAAACTAAATCCCATCAAGTCGCGCTTTAGGTTTACTGATCGCTAAATACAAAAGTATAGGCGGAATGCCTTATGACGTGTTTACAAAGTTATATGATTCTCTTGTTTCATCCGTTATATCATACGCTGCTGCAATATGGGGATCGAAGACATTTTCTTGTATTAATGCAATACAAAATAGAGCCATGCGGTTTTATTTAGGAACTGGCAAATATACACCTACAGCTGCCATAGAAGGAGATATGGGCTGGGTGCCATCTTATATTAAACAATGGAAATATATCTGTAACCATTGGAGTCGTAACACAGCATCTTCTAGGATAAACAACGTATTTTTATTTGGGCCTATAATAAAGCAACTCGATCTTGTAAGAATTGGGTTTATGTTATTACCGAAATGATTAAGGTGATTGGTCACAATACTTATTCTGATATATCTGTTCCCTTTCCAAAGACTAAATTTATAGACGATGTGACGGGAGCCTTAATGGACCAGCATGTTTTAAAATGAAAAAATAGTATTAACAAAGTAAAAGGTGTAAATTGGGTAGGTAAAACAAGTTGAGAACGTATAGATTGTTTAAATCTGAATATAGTGTTGAACCTTATTGTACACTAATACTACCATTAAAGCACAGGTCTGCATTTGCCAAATTTAGAAGTGGGGTCGCACACTTAAGAATTGAAACTGGTCGATATGAAAATCCAAGAGAAAATCAACGCTTTTGTCCCTTTTGTGTTTAAGAGGCTGAGGATGAAAAACATGCTATTTTAAAGTGTAGCATTATGTTGACATCAGAAAGGTCTTGTTAGACAATGCATATTCTTTTTGTCCGGATTTTGTAAATTTAAACGATATGGATAAAATGATTTACATTATTTCCAATAAGGAGATGATTCGATTATGTGCCAAAACCTGTTTTAACATTCTTCAAAAACGGAATGCTGTTTTATATACATAGTAAATAGTAGTTCTGTGAAAATTATAAAGCATGTTGTCTGTTTTACAATTCAAGATATATAATATACCTATTACTTACATAAATATATATAAACATTGTAATACATGTTTTGTTTGCTGTGGTTTAACTATGTTTTAACTATAAATAAAAACTGAATTTGTATGCATATATACTGAATTTATATCATGCTCTTATAATGCATCTACAATCATAATTTTAGAAATCCTAGTATATGTCTTCTATGGTGTATTAAGCGTGGAGACTGCCCTATCTAATATAACCATGGTTGAAATATATATATATATATAAAAGCCTATGCGATTGATCACTTTGGGGTATTGCTTCAGTAGTGAGTCTGATGTGTGACACGGCTGGTGCAATATATCCAGGACTAATCGAATAAGTTAAATGTCTATCATATTGTTTTGTTGTTGTGAATGTGAAATTTAATTGCATATAGTGTCTTGTAATTATTTTAGAATGGCATAGTTAAAATCATGTGTAATGTTTTATTGTATATACTATTGTACTATGACGAGACCTAAAGAAACTATAAAACTATCTCCCATCACACCCTCACGGCAAAGTTCGAGCAGGTCTAGGTTAACCTGACAGTAACTGTTCGTATATTATTTTAAATATAAGACATCAAAACTATACGTGTAAGAAAAATATGCTATATACATGTACATATAAATAGCCCTTAATAGCAGATATTACTAACTCTCTCTAAATAATCTGTTTTAATTGTCGATCAAATAAAGTTTTCGTCTTGTTAAATTTCTAAATAGAATAATTATCCTGTAATTAATCATGCTTGATTGGACATTTGTGGGTAGAACGTCGTTCTTCTGAAGAGGTGAGAAAAAGCAGGCGCTTTTATTACCCCGATATCCGCTCTGGCGGCAATAAATGATAAATTAAAAGTAATAAAAGTGATGTTTATATGGGTTTACACAATACATTTGGCCACTTACCTTTTTTTTATTAGTTCAACTGCTAGATGTGTTTTGTAAGTGTTCATGAATACATGTTTTTAAGTACAAATAGTCAAATACGAAGAACAAAAAGTGCGTGTGATTTTTAGGAATAGTTATAAACTTCATTACTTATAGTTACTTTAGTAACTAAATATTTTAAACTTGATAAATAAAATTCAATTCTTATTGGGGCAGGCGAGTCAGCATAATTGCTTTTGGATCTTTATCTTTTCCATTGTGATACCTTATCACTTTGTTATTAAAATCCTCGCTAATACTATACCATGAGTTAGTCATAGAATTAATCGTATCGAGCCCAATACCATACTGTGTGTTCTTGTCTAATATCAATGGTCTATCAAATACAGTTGTAAAATTACTCGGTGTATTTTAGCTATTAATTAATGCGGCTCTTTCTGATGATAAAACATTTTTTTGTTCCATTATACATATTAGTAGATAAAATTAAGCACCTTTGTAATACAGTTTAAAGCTTGATTCTTCAAAATTAAAAACTTCAGTAGTGTTACCTATGTTGAATGGAGATATGGTCCAATATTTAGATTTAGGACGATATGCCTCAAATGTTCCTTTAAGTCTTCGTTTACCGTTTTCTATTTTTGCTTGAGCACCCGATTCAAACAAACTAAAAGAGTCCACACCACGATTGTTTGTATTAACAACAGCATATGCAAGGTCTGCTTCAACTATATAACGACCTGGTTTTACAATTACCAAGCCTCCACCCAATTCTGTAGCATATTCTCCAGTTTTTACAAATGGATTGGTTACAAGAGTAAACGCGCTGAGAAACCCATCACGTTTGGTTATTTCAAGTGGTTTTCGTGTTGGATATGATACGTAGCCGTTGCTTTCTGAATTATTATCTATCATGATGCTTATACCATCATCTATTGTATATTCTAGAATTAATTCTAATTCTAGAATATACAATAGATTATGGTATAAGCATCATGATAGATAATAATGCAGAACCGACTTAAATATTCTACTTTTGATTTCAACTCATCAATTATGCTAAGAATTGCTGTGTGGCGACTATCAGATTTTTGGTTAAACTGTTTCAATGAAGCTATTTCGCTGTCAAAAGCTTTGCTCTTATCATCCTGGGCAGCTTTTAATTGCTTTGAAACATTATCAATAGCAGTCAAGAGTTCATTTTTGTCAACCATTTTCTCATTTAATTTTGCATAATTCTGTCCTAATGCACCTTTGAGAAGAGTTATTTCATTATCAAAAGCTTTGTTTTTTTCATCCTGGGCAGCTTTATCAACCATTTTGCTCAAAGCAGTCTCCAGCGACTTACCGTCAACCACTTTATTTTTGAGGTCCTCAAACTCTTTGTCGATATTGTCAACGTTAGTGCTTGTCTGCCCATTTAATATTTGTATTTGAGTTATTTCAGCAGTAAAAGCAGTTCTCATTTGTGTTGTAGCACCAGTAATAGCGGCTTCAAGTTCATTGTTATCAACCATTTGTTTATTGATTTCTTTAATTCGCTCGTTAATACTGTCAACACCAACTTGTATTTTTTCACCTAACTTTTTATAGAGCTCGCTATCATCTTCCAATCCATCTTCTTTCTTTTCTAACTCTTTTAAAGTATCACCCAAAAGTTTTATTTCATCTTTCAAGCCATTTTGAATTTCAATCATTTTTTCACGGTTTGTTTGTAATTGCTTTTGTATCAGACTTATATTGTCACCAACACCAGTTGTTAAACTTTTCATCATGTCTGGAATTTTATCAATACTATAATCACGTATGATTTTTGTTATTCTTCTTTGAGTAAATTGTCTTGTTGCTACATCATCTTCTTTTTCTAGATTACTAACATTAGTAATTCTATTTTTATCCATGTTGAGATCACTTCTCAGAATATTTTCCTGATTTTTACCCTTGTGAAGATAATTAACCAGGTGTTTATGTTTCGCATACTCAGACAGCACAATACCAAAATTTGTAATATTAACACCACCTGAACTTGTTTCCTCGCTTCCAAGATCATTAAAATGTCCCATTAATATGATTAGATTAAGGTTACGCCTTTCTAATTTCCTCGGACGATCGAGATACAGAAAATCATACTGTCTGTCAGTTGCTTTCTCTGTACAGCTCTTTGCTAACACACTGTTCGTTGGAAAGCATACCCAGCTCACAATTAACTGGTGTTGTGAAGAAAATGTAATGAGAACAGTTTAAACGAATGTCTTTGGGAGTTTTGTAATAAGATTGTCACAAGTAAATCACACAACAATTCTTATGCCTGCCTTGGATGAAATAATCGACAATATCATTTTGGTTACGCTCGCAAACATAATCATCAAAAATAGCTATTTTTTGAGTATCAGAATCCAAATCATTCACATGGATAACTTGATCGTTTGAACACTCCAGTATATCTTCGACTGGAATAGTATTCTTTTTGCTATCTTTTCAAGTTTTTGCGACAAGACCTGATACTTCGACTGTTCCAAGTTTTTAGCAAACAAATATATATTGTCATAGTAAACTAAAGGTTTCAGCAACATTTGAACTAATGTGTTTGTCTTGCCAGATCCTGAATTACCACATACAAGCATTCTAAAACAGCAGTCGGGCATGAAGTTCCATATCTGCTTGAAATTACCGTTGTCTGTCTTCATATCATAGTTTTGGAATTTCCATTATAATAATACTTGGATAATACTCAACTAATCTTAACTCATGTTATTTTAATCTAACTCTATAGTATACATGTCTTTGTTAAAGTGGAAAGAATTAGCAGATAAAATGAAAATATCGAATAATCTTGTTAAAGAATTTGAAAATAAAGTTATTCAAAAAAGACTAGAAAGAGGAGCTAGCAAGGATTTATACCAAAAAATGCTCCAGCCAGTAACTAGTGGAATAACAGAGCAAACAAGACAGCTAGCTGAACATTTGGTTATCCTTCCAGAAATACGCCAACAGTTGGCTATACTTCCGGAGGCACTACGCCCGCAATTAGCTGCCCCGCCTGAGCGTGGAGCTATAGCACCACCGCCACCACCACCACCACCAACAACAACAACGCTACTACCACCACCGCAACCACTCGTTTTTAAAAAACGGCTACCAAGCAAACCGCAGATTCTAAAGACCGGACACAGCCGACTGATTATATGGAAGAATTGAAGCGGACAAAAGAGTCTGGACCAAAATTAAGAAAAACTCCAGAAAAAGTGCCCAGATCAAAACCTGTCGAACCTACGGGAGAATTGTATGAAAAAAATCTAACAAAAACTTGCTTCAATTAATCCTGAGGAAGAAATACTAGAAGAAGAAGAATGGGAAGAAAAAGAAGAATGGGAAGAAGAAGAATGGGAAGAAGAAGAACCTGCTGCGAGGCTTAAGGAACCGACGTATAATGATGACTTGGATGCTGGCATGGATAAAGAAGTACTTGATGAGCATGGTTTGCTAGTCCCATCTAAAATACCAGATATTATGAATGAGGATACTGATTATGAAAAGTATGTCAGAGAGGCTAAAGTTAAAAGGTCTAAACACACGAGTAAACAACCTCAGCAAAGAAACACTCAGTGAAAGGTTTCAAAAATCGGGAACTACAAGAACTGATGATATGCTTACAGAATTAATGGATAACCCTAAATTACGAAAGAAAACTTTAGCCCCGCTTAAAACTGTATGTGATGAGGTGGTTGATGAAATGAAAGCTATAGAGTTTTACATAGAGAAGTTGCCAGAACGAGTTAAGACAGCTAGCGAGACTACAAAAAATACTTCCGGCGAAGGTATGCAGCAAAAAAGAAATTCATACAAAATAAGCAAAGATGGTCACTACGGTATGTTGCAAATTGATGAACCTAATCTTGCTGGTCATCACAAACTAATTGCTAGACAAGGAGGGTCAGTCGTGCTAGATTTGAAAGTGGATGATGCTTTTATTGATTTGGTGACAAAGCGTTACAACAATGGAAAAGCATACTCGAAGCTATCTCAAAATGCATTCAAGGAACTAACAGAATTATCAGATTTACCAATTCATAAAAGTTCTTCAAAGTACAAGAAGATTTGATGAGGTTGTGCAGAATATTACAATAGTCCCGATGATACCATATCAACCGGAGAACACGAGCAATTGTTTTCTAAATATTTCAATTGATCTAACTATTATAATGAAAGAAATTAAAAGCAAGGAGGAATTAATTAGTTACTTGACTCGACAAGCGGCAGCATACAGACTTAGTTACAAATTATGTGGTAGAATTAACACAGGGTTGTAAATCCCAAGTGGGATAATTGGTTGTACCGCCGCATTGGTATTAATCCCCGCAGTTCCTGTTTTCATAGCTATCGTTGGAGCAATTCCCCCAATAATTGCGGTTTTGATGAACACAACTAAAATAGCGGAGCAAAAGGTTTATTAAAATCATATCACACGAGTTTCAAACAACTTCTTTCATATGTGCAAACATCTAATATGCCAGATGGGGAGATAATTCCATCATGCTTTTCTAAAATACTCCACCTGCAGCAAAATGATAGTTTTACTGAGCCATTGGAAAGGTATATTGAGAAGTATAAGTTCAACGGATACAGCAACTAATGAAATTACAGAAAGAATTGGAAACTGGCTCTGGAATGGAAGTGGATGGGTAATTAAATCAGTGGATATGCATTATGTAAACAGGGTGAAGTATAAGCCATTGAGGGGTAGCCCTTATCTGAAGTTACCAAAAGAACTTTCTCACCATATGAAAGGTTTAATAAATATTATAAATAAAAAAGATGATGAGTGCTTCAGATGTGTCATTTGGCATATAAATTTCCAGCAGCAATACATCCAGAAAGAATAACAAAGTATAAAAAGCACATTGTTGATCTTGATTACGCTGGAATTACATTTCCTGTAACATTAAAGCAAATTCCCAAAATAAATAGAAAAACAAAACAATATATGTTTTAATATATTTGGATATGAAAAAAGTGGGGTGTTTCCTCTGTACATATCAAAAAACAGAGCTGGAGAAGAATGCGATATGCTTTTGATTGTTGAAGAAGAAAAAATTCATTATGTGTGGATAAAAGATTTTAACCGGTTGATGTTTAATCAAACATTACATTCAAATAACAAATGGTACTGCAAAACATGCCTGCAATGCTTCAAATTAGAAAAAGTCTTAGAAAAACATAAACCTGATTGTCTTTCTTTGAATGGCAAGCAAGCAATAAAAATGCCTTTTGCGAGTGAAAAGGTTTTCTTTAAAAACTACAGCAGGCAATTAATGGTTCCATTTGTTATATATGCCGACTTTCAAGCAATAACGGAAAAAATCTCTTCAGCTACAACTAATTAAAAAAACTCGTATACAGATGCATATGAACAACATACTGATTGTGGTTATGGATACAAGGCTGGCTGTCTACTGATATGATGACAAATATTCCAAACCGGTTGTTACATACAGAGGACCAAATGCCGTTTATAAGTTTTTAGAACAAATGATAGAGGAAGAAAAATATTGTAAAAAAAACTGTGAATACATGTTTAAAGAAAGATTTGACAATGACAGTGGCAGAAGAAAAAGAATTTAGGGCGGCTGAGAAATGTCATATTTGTGATAAACGATATATGACGTGTGATAGAGCAGTTAGAGATCATTGCCACATAACTGGGAAGTTTAGAGGAAGTGCCCACGATGCATGCAATCTCAGTTTCAAGTTGACTAAAAAGATACCTGTTGTGTTTCATAACTTGAGAGGCTATGACGCTGACTTTATAATGCAGCACATCGGAAAGTTCAAAAAACGATAAATGATATACCAAATAACATGGAAAGGTATATGGCTTTCATGTCGGGGTCAAATTTGGTGTTTATAGATAGTTTCCAGTTTATGTCACAGTCACTCGATAACTTGGTGAAAAACATTCCGTTGTTTAAATATATCTCTCAAGAATACTCTAATGAAAAGTTAGAACTGTTGAAAAGAAAAGGAGTTTACCCGTATGATTATATGGATAGCTTTGAATGCTTCAAGGAAAAACAATTGCCTGACAAGAAAATCTTTTACTCTCAGTTAAATGATGCAAATATTTCAGATGAAGATTATGAGCATGCTAAAAAAAATATGGAAGTCATTCAAGATCAAAAAACATGGGGGAATATCAAGATCTGTATTTGAAAAGCGATGTTTTGCTGCTAGCTGATGTTTTTGAGAACTTCAGAAAAATGTGCTTTGATTATTACAAATTAGATCCTTGTCATTACTTTAGTAGTCCCGGTTTATCTTGGGATGCCTGTTTGAAAATGACTGGGATTAAACTTGACTTGATTACTGATATTGATAAATATCTGTTTGTGGAAAAAGGAATGAGAGGTGGTGTGAGTTACATTGCGACTAGATATTCGAAAGCTAATAATAAGTATATGGAAAACTATGATAGTAGTAAACAAAGTAAGTATATAATGTATCTTGATGCTAACAATTTGTACGGGTGGGCGATGTGTCAGCCTTTATCAACTGGTAATTTTAAATGGGTCGATAAATTTGAAGAAGGGAAATCAAACTATATTGTTGAGTGTGATCTTGAATATCCAGAAGAGTTACATGACTTGCATAATGATTATCCTCTCGCTCCGGAAAGTCTAAATATAAAAGATGAGAGGTGTCGTACTACTGCAAGAATTTGAAAAGTAAGTTTGATTTGGGAACTAGTAAAGTTAACAAACTTGTTACTACATTGAAAGAGAAGGAAAAATATGTTACGCATTATAGAAATTTATAGTTGTATGAGAGTTTGGGGTTGAAAGCGAAAAAGATACACAGGATACTCCAGTTTGATGAGTCTCAATGGTTGAAGGTGTATATCGACTTCAATACTACAAAAAGAACTGCAGGAAAAAACGCTTTCGAAAAAGATTTCTTCAAGCTAATGAATAATTCGGCTTTTGGCAAGACGATGGAAAACTTGAGAAAAAGAGTTAATGTTAAGCTGACGCATGACGAGGAAGTTCTTTTGAAATATGCGGCAAGACCATCGTTTATTTCTTGTAAGATGTTTAGCGAAAACTTGTTTGCTATAAACAGAATGAAAGAAAGACTTGTCTTAAATCGCGCTTGTTATGTTGGTATGTGTATTCTTGACTTGTCAAAATACTAGATGTATGATTTCCACTACAATTATGCCAAAAACAAATACAATGAAAAAGTCAAATTATTGTTTACTGACACTGATTCTCTGTGTTATGAAATTAGGACAGAAGATGTGTATGCTGATCTTTACAAAGACAAAGAACTTTTTGAAAACAGTGATTATGATCCAAAAAGTGAGTTTTACTTCTGCGATAACAAAAAGGTTATTGGCAAGATGAAAGATGAAGCCTGAGGTGCGGTGATCGTAGAGTTTGTTGGATTGAGGATTAAGTCATACTCCTACATTTTGGCTGATAATACTGAGGCAAAGGTGTTAAAAAATGTGTTGTCAAAAAACAGATAACGCATGATAACTATAAAAATATTTTATTCACGACAACAGAAGCTCATCATAAAATGAAAGTTATCAGATCTAACAAACACAAGCTGGGCAGTTATGAAATTAATAAAAAAAGTTTGTCCGCATATGATGACAAAAGGTACATATTAGACAATGGTCGGGATACACTAGCATATAAATAATAATTTAATATAATACTTTATACATGGAACAAACATTTGTGGAAGAGACATGTGAAAAACTTGAGGAGTTGAAAGGAAAATATAGAAGAGTATTGTTGGCATGCAAACAGGGTTAGGTGGAATATGATGTAATTCGTGCTGATTTTCTAGATACTAGGAAAAGTCAAATTAACAAAAGAGGGCGATTACTATCGGAAATGGATTATTATCTAGAAAAACTTGATCATACCAATAGAAAGCTTTTCATCTTGAAACGTAAAATACGCAAATGCAGAAAAATGAAATATTCTATGATGGAGCGTGATACGTATAGTGATGATGAGGATGATTCTCCTGTTCCTTCTGATTTTGTTTAACAACCAAGACTAAACCTGATACTGTTTTGGGTTGTGTGATTTGAAAACTTCGCCAAAAGTAGATTCACCCAAAATAGTTGCGCTCTCCCAAAAAAGTAGCAAGATCAATTATTTGCGGGTAGTATACAAACTGGGGTCCGTACCTTCCGACTTTGTTTAACAGCCGAGACTAAAATCATCTGCGGTGTTGGGTTTGAAAGATATTGATTACCTGATCTGCAGTTGTTTTATTTGGGGTTGATTAAAAAAGTATCAATTATTTATAAGTAGTTTAGAAACTTGGGGTGCAGGGCGAGTTATCTTTGAGAGGGGTTGTAACGAGTTTTAAATTTGTTGGTTTGCTTGCCGGCTGATAAATTTACTGACTCGTTGCATAAAACGCCCCTAAAAAAAACTCTATTTTTACCCTCACTTTATATACTACTTTAGACTGTATGGCTCCTTTTCGTAGCGGAATCTCGTTTTCGCGAAAAGGACTCCTTTTCGCACTTTAGGCCTACCGCTTCTTTATCACATAGAGTTTAATGTCAGCACAAGTTCGAATAAAGAAGAACTTTTCTGTGTATTAAGTAAATATTTTAAAATATGAATAATGTCTCCTTAAACGTTTTATAAAGATGTATCAAAAGACAAACATGTACTAACATAGACATTAATCACTTGTGCATACTTTATTGGCAAAATTAGAAGTATGTATTTGTTTGTCCTTGAGAAATATTGAAAGAAAATAGTGGGTGGGGTTGGGCCACCATGGGACACTTCTCATTGGGCATGCTGGGATACTGTCCCATGGTACCCCAATATTATCTAAAAGCTGATTATTTGCCTAAATATTGTTTTTTTAATTTTATTTTATGATTTTTCCACTTTTAAATCTCTTTACAGGTTGATGGGTCAATTCAAACAACTGATTGATCTTTCAGTCGAGTTAATTGTTGCCATCATCTCATATATACCAGTGAAGGATTTTCTCCAGTTACAGTCTGTGTCAAAAACATGCTTTCAGTGCATTCACTCTACAAATACAGACTTAAAGTTTTACATGCACCTTACTCATTGTTGTCAACTATGTTACCTATCATATCAGAGTTAAGTAGATTGGATACATTGAATATTCAATGCAACATTTTAGTGACATTTTAGTGACATTTGACATTTTAGTGACATTTTAGTGACATTTATATTGTTGGACTGAACATTTTAAAACAGTCATCCAAAACCTTGAACATATATATATCCAATTAAAATGTCAAGAAATCGCAAACGAAAAGAATGAGAAAATTATGCCCGAAACTTGGAAAAAAGAAAAAAGAGGCAGGCGTTGAATGGCAATACGGGTTTATGAAGCGCCATGAGTACTTGTCAATACGATCCCCTTAAGCCGCCAGTCTTAGCCGCCTACTAGTTCAACCGCAAGAATGTTGGAGAGTTCTTTGATAATCTTGAGACTGTTGTCAGGCGGCATGATTTCTCGGCAGATAGAATATACAATGCCGATAAAACAGCGCTAGTGACTGTCCAGAACCCACCAAAGATCATAGCTGGGAAAGGGGTGAAGCAAGTTGGCCAGGTGACAACGGCAGAACGGGGCCAGCTCGTAACCATGAATGGGGCTATAAAATCATTTGGAAATTCCATTCCTCCATTTCTTATTTTCCCTAGGGTCAATTTCAAAAGTCACATGATCAATGGAAGATCAATGGTGCGCCGACAAGAACCAAAGGTGCAGCCTACCAATTCGGATGGATGACCAAAGAAAATTATGTGATTTGGCTAAATCACTTCATCAAGTTTAGTCATTGTTCACAAGACAATCCCGTTCTTTTGATTACTGACAAATATGAAAGCCATATGTCCATTGAAGTGATAGATTTGGTTATTTTTAGTTGACTTAGTGACACTGTATTAAGATCATTAATCATAAGTTCTATGAATGACCTCAAAACTCGTGTTTGTGCGCACTGTGATTGTGTAGTCAAAGTTGTCCTGTTCTGATTTGCTTTGTTAACAAACAGTTTCACGTTGAATTAAATAGTTTGTCCTATACAGTAGAATTACCCTGTTTTGATTTGTTATTAAACGATTTCACGCCAAATAAAATAGTTTGTCCCATGGTGTCCAACTATTGTCCTATGGTACCCCACATTGGGGTAACATGGGATAATTTACCGACCTTCTTAAGAGGTGTGTATCTTTCAAACCATTAATGGTATGGAAATACTTAATATACCAAAATGTTAAGCATATGTTAGGCTATACTTAAGCTGCATTTTACTTCCGCTGTCTTCAAACATCTGTGGTAGGAATAGCAAAATGTGATTTTGGTCCCATGGTGGCCCGCTCTCCCCTAATAGTTTGCATGCTTGCATTTTTGCTTTTCCTTTTGGTTTCATGTAAAAATACATTATAAACAAGAGGTCAATGACCTTGAAGCTCTACCGATAGGTTTAGAAAGCTAGATCAGCATTCCGGTGAAGTTTCATGAAAATCGTCAAGTAGTTTCACAAGAGGAGTCTCTACAATTGTTTATCTCTTGTAAACAAAGAGATGACCGCTAGCAACCATGTTTAACGTCAAATCAAAATGATTTGCAACAAGGACCAACATCATGTCAATTTTTTATTTTCAGGAAGTAATCGCTACAAATTAGTTTTTTAAAATCTATTTTAAGCCGTGGCGGCCATCTTGAATTTCCGGCCGGCCTGGAATTTTGCTAGGATCAATTAGACATCAAGAGAAACATTCCTGTGAAGTGTCATGAACATCATGAACATCCGTCAAGTAGTTTCAGAGAAGTAGTCGCTACAAGTTTTTATTATATAACTCTATGTAAACAAAGATGGCCGCTGGCGGCCATGTTTAACATCGAATCAAAACGATTTTCGACAAGTACCAACATCATGTCATGTTGATCATTTTAGAAAAAGTCCCAAATCAATATCTCTTATAGTTTTCAAGAAGTAGTCTCTACAAACTTGTTTTTTAAAAATCTATTATAGCCGTGGCGGCCATCTTGAATTTCTGACCGATCTGAAATTTTGCTAGGATCAATGAGACAGCAAGAGCAACATTTCTGTGAAGTTTCATGAAAATCCGTCAAGTAGTTTCAGAGGAGAAGTCGCTACAAGTGTTTATTATATAACTCTATGTAAACAAAGATGGCCGCTGGCGGCCATGTTTAACATCGAATCAAAACGATTTTCGATAAGGACCAACATCATGTCATGTTGATCATTTTAGAAAAAATCCCAAATCAATATCACTTATAAATTTCAAGAAGTAGTCGCTACAAACTTCTTTTTTAAAAATCTATTTTTAGCTTTGGCGGCCATCTTGGATTTCACATCAACGTGCATTTTTGCTAGGATCCACTAGACATCATGGGCAACATTCCTGTGAAGTTTCATGAAATCCATCCAGTAGTTTCAGAGGAGTAGTCGCTACAAAAAAAAACGTTTACGGACGGACAGACGGACGACGGACACCGCACCACGGCATAAGCTCTGAGTAGAGTTAACAAGAGGTCAATGACCTTGAAGCTCTACTGATTGATTTTGATTTCAGGAAGTAGTGACTACAAACTTGATTTTTGAAAATCTATTTTTAGCCGTGGCGGCCATCTTGAATTTCCGGCCGACCTGATATTTTGCTAGGATCAATTAGACATCAAGAGCAACATTTCTGTGAAGTTTCATGAAAATCCGTCAAGTACTTTCAGAGGAGTAGTCGCTACAAGTTTTCATTATATAACTCTATGTAAACAAAGATGGCCACTGGCAGCCATGTTTAATGTCGAATCAAAATAATGTTCGACTCGGATAACCATCATGTCATGCTGATCATTTTAGAAAAAGTCCCATATCAATATCACTTATAGTTTTCAAGAAGTAGTCGCTACAAACTTATTTTTTAAAAATCTATTTTTAACTGTGGCAGCCATCTTGAATTTCTGGCCGATCTGAAATTTTGCTAGGATCAATAAGACATTAAGAGCAACATTCCTGTAAAGTTTCATGAAAATCCGCCAAGTAGTTTCAGAGGAGTAGTCGCTACAAGTTTTTACTATATAAATCTATGTAAACAAAGATGGCCGCTGGCAGCCATGTTTAACGTCAAATCAAAACGATTTCGACAAGGACCAACATCATGTCATGCTGATCATTTTAGAAAAAGTCCCATATCAATATCACTTATAGTTTTCAAGAAGTAGTCGCTACAAACTTGAATTTAAAAAATCTATTTTTAGCTTTGGCGGCCATCTTGGATTTCACATCAACATGAATTTTTGCTAGAATCAACTAGACTTCATGGGCAACATTTCTGTAAAGTTTTATGAATATCCATCCAGTAGTTTCAGAGGAGTAGTCGCTACAAATAAAAGTTAACGGACGGACGGACAGACGGACGGACGGACGACGGACGCCGCACCACGGCATAAGCTCTGCTGATCTCTGATCAGTAGAGCTAAAAACACATGAGGTTACATTTTTTTCATAAGGTTACACTCCACTAATTTTTATGTAAGACCACATATTTATACCCCCGCCAAACAAGGTTTATTTGATTTTCCATTTTAGTGTTATGTGAACATACTTATTGAAAACCATATATGGTTTCATTCCACTAATTATATAATTATAAGACTCCACTAATTTTTACTGAAGACCACATATTTTAATCATTTGTAACGTTATTTAACAGATAATCAGGTAATTGTTGCATATTTTCTTTTCCTTTTTCTTATTTACTATGCGAGACTCCACATATTTTTTAATTATTTGTGATTGAGACTCTGCTCAGCACAAACTTCAGAGTATTCCCACGCATCCATATTAAGGAAATGATACTGGACACCAATACGGGAGTATTAATCACCTTCACATAATTTGCATTAAATTAGTTTTTTTAGTTAATTTGTATGAAAATACAGCATCAGTACCTTATTTGAGGATACACACATATTCAAACAGGTCACCAAGTGGGGGTATTAATCACCTGTAGTGATAGCTTTAGTTTTTAATAGGAAGTAACTTGTTTGTTTTTCAAGGTAATTACCTCTTATTTCAAGGGAAATAACTATTTATTCATTGAAGGTAACTCTTTTTTTTTAAGGGAAGTAACTCTTTTTTGTTCAAGGAAAATACTTTTTTTCAGGTGAGGTAACATTTTTTTTGAACGGAAGTAACGGTTTCTTTTTTTTTCCAAGGGAAACAACTATTTCTTTGATGGAAAGTAACTGAGATTTTTTTCAAGAGAAATGGAAAGTGACTTTTCAGGGGAGACAACTATTTTTATTGAGAGGGGGTAATTTTTTTTGAGGGGGAGAATCTCTTTTTTTGAAGTTAATGTGTGTGGGTGGTGGTGGTGGTGGTGGTGGTGGTGTGGGGGGGGGGGGGGGTGGGGGGGGTGGTGGTGGTGGTGTGGTGGTGGTGGTGGGGGGGGGGGGGGCTTTTCTTCAATGGAAATAACTTGTTTATTTCTTCAATGGTAGTAAGGAAACAAGTCTTTTTTTTAGGGAACGTAACATAAATTGTGAAGGGAAGAGTAACTCTTTTTTTTTCAAAGAAAAAAAATTTAAAAAATGGGGGCGGGGTGTTTACTTTTTCCCAGGGAAGTTACTTGTTTTTTCCAGGGAACTATCTACTTTCATCAGTGGAAGTATCGTTCAAGGGAAAAACAATTTATTGAAGGGAAATAACTTTTTTTCAGGGAGGTAACTCCTTTTTTCAAGGGAAATACCTCTTTCAAAGGAGGTAATTTGTTTCTCGTTCTCGAGGAAATAACTCGTTCTTTTAAGGTAAGTTTTTCTTCTTTCCAAGAGAAACAACTATTTTTTCATGGGAAGTAACTCTTTTTTTTCAAAGAAAACTCGTTTTTTAGGGAAGGCATCTCACTCTATTTTCAAGGGAAGAAACTGTTGTTTTTTTCAAGGATTTTTTTTTTTTTAGGGCAGATAACTTCTTCAGGGAAGTAACTCGTTTTTTTTCAAGGAAAGTAACTATTTTTTCAGTGGAAGTAACCCGTTTATTTACAACGGAAGTAACTCGATTTTCAAGGAAAATAACTATTTTTTCAAGGAAAATAACTCGCTTTTTCAGGGAAGGTCATTTGTTTCTTTTCAATGGAAATAACTGGTGTTTTCAGGGGAGGTAACTTGTCTTTTTCAAGGGAAGTAATTCCCTTTTTCAAGGGAAATAACTATTTTTTTCAAGGGAATAAGGCTTTTTTCAAAGGAAGTAACTCGTTTATTCTAGGTAAGTATCTGGGTTTTTTTTAAAAGGAATAACTTTTTTTTTTCAAGGGAAAGAAACGCGGGTTTTTTCAAGAGAATTACCTTTTACTATTTTTTCAATGGAAATAAATCGTTTTTTTCAGGGGATGCAACTCGTTTCTTTTCAAAGAATGTAACTCTCTTTAAGGAAAATAATAATATTATTCAGGGGAGGTAGCTTGGTTTTTGTAATGGAACTAAAGTCTTTCTTTTTTTTCAAGGGAAGTAACTTTCTTTCAGTGGAGGTAACTCCTTTTTTCAAGGGAAGCAACTACTTTTTCAAAGGAAATAACTCTTTTTAAAGGGAAGTAACTGTGTTTTTTCAAGGGAATTAACTTTTTTTCAAGGGAAGTAACTCGTTTTTTTCAAAGGAAATATCTTTTTTTCAAGGGAAGTAACTGTTTTTTTCCAAGGGAAATAACTATTTTTATCAATGGAATTAACTCGTATTTTTCAAGGGAAGTAACTAGTTTATTAAGGGAAGTAAATCTTCTTTTCATGGGAGTTAATCTTCGTTTCAATGGAAGTAACTATTTTTTCAATGGAAATAACTGTTTCTGCAAGGGAAGTAACTCGTTTTTCAAGGGAAGAAACTCTTTTCGAGGAAAGTAAAAAAAAAGAAATTCAAGGGAATCAAGTATTTGTTCAAGGGAAAATACTCTGTTTCATGTAAGTAACTTCTTTTTTTCAAAAAAAGTAGCTGATTTTAAGGGAAGTAACTCGTTTTTCAACGGAAACAACTCTCTTTTTTTCAAGGGAAGTAACTTGTTTTCAAGCGTAGTAACTCGTTTTTTCAAGATTTCAGTGAAGATTTGTAAAGCTGTACAGTCCATATTTTAACTTGTAATAACTCATGAATATGGATGAGTCACGTGTGAAGTAATTTTAAATCGACGAACACCCTAAAAGTCGGTATATAAGCAGAAATCGATGCGTAATATTTCACATTTTTATTTAGCCTCCTTACAGGTAACATTGATAAATATACGTCTCCAGAATATATGTGATAAAAAAATAGTTGCCCGGAACGGGATTTGAACCACAGCCTTGCACTTGTAAGTCCCGTGTATCCGTCTTGTAAGTCCCGTGTATCCACAGCCTTGCACTTGTAAGTCCCGTGTATCCGTCTATCCTCCGAGCACGTTAAAGAACCATAGGAATCCATTCGATAATAAGAGGGCAGGTTCCCGATATCCTTCCCCTCTCTCTGGGGCGGCTCTAAATAAATCTGTGTTGATGAGCCGTTAAACAACATTCAATTCAATTAGTTTCATATTGACAACACCAGGCAATGTTAATTTACACGTGCGACAATATGGACTACATACTTTAGTTGCGTTCGAATATGTTATTTTGCCTCATAATATATGGTAGTTAGTATACTATTTTCTCAAGAAGCATTGTAGTTCAGTGGATAGAGCGACAGACTTGAAATCAGAAGGTCGTGTGTTCGAGCCCCAAATAAGAGAACTTTTTTTCCTGTAAAAATTACTGTTACCTGTGTATAGGTACGATGTGCACTGGTCAATGTATATACAATAAATGATTTCCTGCGCTATATTTGCTCACTTAAATACCTGATTTCGACATGAGCTGGTGAACATGAAGTTACAAATAGACGCCTACAAAGAAGAAATCGATTAATATAGTGACCTTGTAGCTGGATCAGCCTTGTGAAGTTTTGTCAGTTAACAAAGCCGTAACTGAGAAGTTGTTCAAGCTAAAGTTAACGACAGATGGATCTGGCGAGCTGAAACGTTATTATTTCCTAACTTGAGCATTGCCTAGCGTGGCATATACGCCCGTCGTTGCCAAGGTTAAACCATTTTCAAAGGGAAATAATTCAAATATGAACCACAGAGTAATATGGGCCTCTTCATTGGATCATGTTGAAGATGTTGAAGATCATTGTTGTACACCTGTCACCTAATACTTTGCCACAATCACTTGTAAAAGGCAAGGTTAAGTTCCTGGTTAAACCTTTTTTCAAAGGGGAATAATTCAAAAGATATGAACCAGAGTTATGGGCGTTTATCAGCTGTATTGATTGGATCACACTGAAGATGTTTACAAAGTTTTATTGTTGTAGACCTTTACTTTAGAAGATATTAGCCCCAATCAGTTGTCAGGTAAATGTTAACGGACAGATGGACCGACAACACCATGACATAATAAATTATGTTCCTATCGGCATATAAAAAAATGCCAGTTTCACTAATATATGAATACTTTATGTATCAGTTTAAACCTTTTTTCGTAAAAACAAGCGCCTCAAACATTAGTTTTTCCTGGGGCCAGGAATCTTTATGCGGGTAGCTTTACTGAAAATTGCCCAGAGGGGCACCTAAGAGTCTTTCTCCACCAATGGAAGCTGGAAAGTCGTTGTATGACCTTAGCTGTTTGTGTGACATTAAAATCCAATTAAATTCCAACAACAGTATGCAGCTTAAACCAAAGACAAATCTTTTAATGCAGTGCTTTTAATTTTGTTCATATATCTAGATACCAACACCAGGCTAGTCCACCCCAGAATTTCACACTGGTAAATAAATCTGAGTTGGTAATCAAAACTCAATACAAACGCAGGCATACTGTTATATAATTTTATTAATTTAATTTCATTTTATTTTGAAAAAATGTTTTCAAATTATACATAGAGCACAATTGGGAGTGTATATTATTATCTTTGAAAAAAATATCTTCAGCAAAGAATAAAAGTAAATATACGTTTTGAGATTCATGAACAAGGTTGGTATATACAACAATGGCACTTGTAACCATAGCACATATGTGCAAAATATGTAGGCACAGTTGGCATGAAATGCTTATATACTGCTGTACTCAAAGTTTGCTAAGCACCAAACCATGTTCGCCTTTTTCCCCAAATATCGTGGGAAACTGTATTTTGTAGGGCAACATGCAAAACTAGAACTATCACTGAAGGTGATGAATACACCCGCTTTTTGGTCAGATGTTATGTGTATATTAAGTTTGGTAACAACCCATTCAAAACTGTTTGATGAATGCAAGTAATAACAAGAGGTCAATGACCTTGAAGCTCTACTGATAGATTTTGATAGCAAAATCAGCATTCCTGTGAAGTTTCATAAAAATCTGTCGAGTAGTTTCAGAGGAGTAGTCGCTACAAGTTGAAGTTTTTACTATATAACTCTAGGTAAACAAAGATGGCCACTGGCAGCCATGTTTAATATCGAATCAAAATAATTTTTGACAAGAATCAACATCTTGTCATGCTGATCATTTCAGAAAAAGTCCCATATCAATATCACTTACAGTTTTCAAGAAGTAGTTGCTACAAACTTGTTTTTAAAAATCTGTTTAGCCGTCCGTGGTGGCCATCTTGAATTTCCGGCCGACCTAAAATTGTGCTAGGATCAACTAGACATCAAGAGCAACATTCCTGTGAAGTTTCATGAAAATCCGTCAAGTAGTTTCAGAGTAGTCGCTACAAATTTTTACTATACAAACTCTATGTAAACAAAGATGGCCACTGGCGACCATGTTTAATGTTGATTCAAAATAATTTTCGACAAGACTCAACATCATTTCATTTTAGAAACCGTCTCATATCAATATCACTTACAGTTTTCAAGAAGCAGTCGCTACAAACTTTTCTTTAAAAATCTGTTTTTAGCCATGGTGGCCATCTTGAATTTCCGGCCATCCTAAAATAAATCTGGGATCAATTAGACATCAAGAGCAACATTCCTGTGAAGTTTCATAAAAATTCATCAAGTAGTTTCAGAGGAGTAGTCGCTACAAGTTTTTACTATATAAATCTATGTAAATAAAGATGGCCACTAGCGGCCATGTTTAAAGTCGCATCGAAATAAATTTCAACAAGGATCAACATCATGTCATGATTATCATTTTAGAAAACGTCCCATATCAATATCACTTAAAGTTTTCAAGAAGTAGTCGCTACAAATTTATTTATTTAAAATCTATTTTTAGCCGTGGTGGCCATCTTGAATTTTCGGCCAGCCTGAAATTTTTCTAGGATCAACTAGATATCAAGAGCAACATTCCTGTTTCATGAACATCCGTCAAGTAGTTTCAGAGGAGTAGTCACTACAAGGTTTTACTATATAACTCTATGTAAACAAAGATGGCCACTGGCAGCCATGTTTAACATCGAATCAAAATAATGTTCGACTAGGATCAACATCATGTCATGTTGATCATTTTAGAAAAAGTCCCATATCAATATCACTTATAGTTTTCAAAAAGTAGTCGCTACAAACTTATTTTTTAAAAATCTATTTTTAGCTGTGGTGGCCATCTTGAATTTCTGGCCGACCTGAAATTTTGCTAGGATCAATTGAAAATCCACCAAGTAGTTTCAGAGGAGTAGGCGCTACAAGTTAAAGATGACCACTCAGGCAGCCATGTTTAACGTCGAATCAAAACGATTTTTGACAAGGACCAACATCATGTCATGCTGATCATTTTAGAAAAAGTCCCATAACAATATCACTTATAGTTTTCAAGATGTAGTCGCTACAAACTTGTATTTTAAAAATCTATTTTTAGCTTTGGTGGCCATCTTGGATTTTACATCAACATGAATTTTGGTAGGATCAACTAGTCTTCATGGGCAACATTTCTGTAAAGTTTCATGAATATCCATCCAGTAGTTTCAGAGGAGTAGTCGCTACAAATAAAAGTTTACGGACAGACAGACAGACAGACAGACGGACGACGCACCACGTCATAAGCTCTGCTGATCTCTGATCAGTCTGCTGATCGCTGATCAGTCGAGCTAAAAATCATTAATACTCTATGATAATCACCTAAATAACAAATAGATAGGAAACTGCAATTCAGTATCTCGAATTCATATGGCACACTGGGGAGATTTCACGAAACTGACCGCCTTTAAACACAAATATCATACAGAGTTGTAACACATTTCATTCATGCCAACATTTTTCATAAATTTATTTTTCTATTGTTGATTATATTTTTATTACTTAAGAAACTAACCTGCCAAATGGCAAAATTACATTACAAAACCCTTGATCAAACCTCTAACCAGGTGTTCAGGTCACATAATAATGTATATGTCTTGATTAAAGGTATAGGTGTATTCATGTTCTTAAAATACCCGTGAATGAATATGCGAAAAATGAATTATGAGTTGGTAACTCGACGCTCCAGTTTCGGAGTTTGGTTTGGCTGGTTAAAGCAGTTTATACTGTGTCTATAGATTTCACATTCTCAAAATATATACGTTGAATACATCTTGTCGTCAGTAGGTTTAGAAATGGTGTACATATTGTGAAAATTTGGCAGCTGTTGTAGGCAATCTTGAATTTTGTATCTCAATTTATTAATCCAGTATCATTTCGCTATAAACCGTTAAACCTACTTGCATAATTATAATTGAATACAATTTTGAGTTTCATTATAATTGAACAGAATTTGGGTTTTAAGGCGCACCAACACATGAAAAGGTTATATGGCGCCTAACAGGTATGAACATGCCAGGCTCATCTTCCATGTACATCGAGATAAAATATGGAAAATGGGCCTAGAACCTTCTCACCCTGAACTGCAGAGTTGCTGCAAATTCTATCGTAGAAACTCCATTTACGCTGGAGCCACGTTATTGTTTTTCTGCCACTGCTCTTTTGATGCGAGCGAGATAGCACCTGAAACAATAATGTTTAAGCATATTATTGGTACAATAATGAATATCATTATGTCGTCCTGCCTTAATTCCATTAAGCAATCGGAAAGCTTATATTAGCAGAAATTTATAACAGATATTTCGACAATAAAACATGTTTAAAAAATATTTTACTGACAAAACGCAATAATCTTTTTAAAATGATCTATTCACTGTATTAATCTTAAAACATGTAAACGTTTTAAGCCGATATTAAAGTTTTATTTCATTCCCCAGCCAACCCCGTTTTCCCTTCTTGAAGAAGGGGTTGGATGGGGTATGAAAGTTAATACTCGGACCACGTAATGTATCAACAGTTAATAACATGTAAATACGTTGTTTTAAACTGTTCCAATAATTAGTATTTATGATAGCAAAAATGCAAGTTATGCAGAAAAACTAACGTTTTAAGTTTTAAACAAATCAAAGTTGCTGTGTGTCAATTTTAACATGAGTTCCATTCTCTAATGTTATGCCACAATTAATTCATTATTTTCTGTGCAAGAAAATAGTTTTTTGTTGAAAAATAGATGTGAGCTACATACGTGTAATTGTATATGGGACACAGAATTTTGAAACATAGAAATTCTATCTCAATATTTTTCCTGTATAATATAAGAAGGTATCAGGTGAAGAGTGGGAATCCAACACAATGTATGCTTTTGTCTCAAATCAACTCAGCTAAGTTCATATTAAAACACTTATGCAGAGGGTTGGAATTTCCCTATCTTTACCCGATATCAATGATTGATTCTTTTTCTTGCATACTACTGACATTATGCGCAATGACATCGCCAATAATCAATGCTTTGAAATGTTTATTTACACAATGACGACATGAAATTGCTGAGGTCATCGACATCTTTGATGACAGCGTTTTGAATGTTTATTTACACAATGACCTCATGAAATTGCTGATGTCATCGACACCTTTGATGACAGTGTATTCTGTTTATCTACACTCGTTGGTTAAGACAGGATTTTCTAGCACATTTGTAATTGATATGAATATTTTTTTACCCTGTATATCAAAGCATATATAGTATTTTTCTGAACTAATCAAAATCTTTTGTTTCAGTCACATGACTTGTTAATAGTTTGAATGCTCCAATCAAAAGCATTCTGAAACATCTGCATCCAGGGTGAAGCATCCAAGCTTGTCCGCATTTCACTTGGCATCCACGGACATTGCCATGGCAAGAAACACCTCTCAGGATGTGGCATTATAGCAAGGTGGCGGCCATCTTGGGAACAAAGGGCAGCAACTCCATCTTGAGTGCCATTGGGGTTGAAAGGATAGACAGTGGTTGGCTCCCCTTCATCATTAACATAACGGACTGGAACTAGATTGTTGCTAGTCATCTGGTTGTAGATTTCTGGAGATCTAAAGACCATTTTACCTGCAAAAGTAGACATCATTGGTATAGGGTAGTTTTGTTAAATAATAACCTTATACGGGGGGCATTAAACATGTTAATAAAAAGTGCCACACATGCCACCATTGATGAGCTTAAAGGAATTAAACTATTAAAGTTTTCTGATATTTCAATATGTTGCTTATTTTTGGTGTTTCAGGAAAAGGCAAAATTTCGTTCAAAGACGACTTGTGAGGAATGGTCGATTCTTATGGATGGCGGGAGGTGTACAGTACTGGTTCTACCCTTGAAAAGTGGGTGGTCTGCCTCCACCACAAAAAACTGACCATCATATATAACCTTACATGCATTGAAAATGACGTAAAACATCATACAAACAAATCATTTAAAGCCAAACTACATCATACAAACAAATCATTTAAAGCCAAACTACTATATCTGACTGCCTGTGTGACAAATAAAATCCATACAATTGACTGCATGATATATATTTTTGTCTCGAAACTATGGCAGTATAAATTTCTCAGCGCAGCTCTAGACTATTCGCTTTGTCAGAAAACATCAAATTATACACTGTCATAGAGGCAACTCTCTTCATATAATCAATATTTAAAGGTGAAATACTTGAGGTTATCGCACTGATATATCCAGAAATTGATCAAATGTCTATTAACTCTATTTTAATAACAATATAAGAAACCTTCTGACTTTTTTGCTGGTATTTCCATAGGCCAGTTTTTGAGAGCGTATAAAAGCTTAAACAGCGTTTAAATAAAACGATGTTTGTAAGCACACTTAAGTGAGTACTAAATATCTCATTAAACAGTTTCAAATTCAAATCTTTACATGGATGATATGGAAATGTTAAAGGGAGGTAATTAGATGATTGTTGATAATCAAAAGCTGCCATCTACACAATCTGTGTCGATGTTTTTTGTTATTTTTTTGGTATTTAAAGGAACATATAGAGAATATTGTCTCTGACAAATTTCGGTAATTTTCGTAGATTTAATTTGTTTTTGTGGCCAAAATGCATGTTTTAAGAAAAAGGGGGCTAACTCCCTTGTGTACTTAACTTTTCAAAAACACCTTTGTTTTGACTATTGTATTCTTAAAACATCATTAATTATTTCATGTTTTGCTATCTAGACAATCAGTATCAACATCAGCGGAAGTTTCTTTTTTTGTTCAGTATATGATTTACACAAAGTGAATGTTCTTAGAGCTATTCCATTAAAACATACATGGCACACCAGGAAGCAGGAAGGCACTTTTGAAATTAAACACTCATCCAGAGATGCAGAATGGCATTTAAAATACCAAATTATGGAAAATAAGGTTCAACCACAGATGTTCATTATATTGCCTTCCTGGGGTCTCGGTATGTTTTAATGGAATTAGCTAGTGTTGTTCCGATTAATCAATCTGATCGATCATCGATCAGTTATGCCTTTGATCTGATTAATCGATTACAATTTTTCATGATCGACTTTACTTGGTTGTCGAAAATTATGGCTTATTTCATTTTTTTTATACTAAAATATATACTCAGTTGCAAAAAGAAAGTAAACACTGAGTTTTGTTTAGATTAGATTTAATTGTATGAAGTTTTAGGATTAAATCGACAAATTCAGAAATGAATATGCCATGTTTGGTACCAAAGCTTTTATCATTCCATTGCCAATATCATATTGTCATTTGATTTTCAATAGGTCGAATCATTAAGAGACTGTCGCTTGATAAAGAGGATATGGTGTGAAGTAACATTTTCAAAGTGTCCAGTTTCTTTTGCAACCGAGTATACAAGAAAATAAAATGAGTTTTGCAACAAGTACTGGGTATCACAACTTATTTTTTAAAATATATGTTGGTCAGTTTGATTCCGTTCCTTTATTACCAGAACATACTTGATTCTTCTCTTCATTATAGTCTGAAAAAGACTTACACTTGTCTTTTATAGCAGCCATGTTTAATCGATTAATGATCGATCATCGGTCGGTTAAATATTCTGATGATCGATCATGCATTTTTAGCCAATTCCCAACACTAGAATTAGCCCAGGTGTTTGCTTTAATATCAACATGAATTTCATGTGAATTCAAAATAACTGCCTGCGTTCAGGAACTTCATAGTGCACTCGCTTCTTAACAATGCGACCCTTGTTCGAATCTCGGACTAGGAAGTAAGATGGTCATCTAATCCAGCAGATGTGTTTTTCTCTGGGTCCTTGGGTTTCCTCCCACAGTAAGACCACCAAACACCATAATCTGTGCAGTCGGTTCATCAGCTCACATGTTAATTGTTATATGTATCTTGTCGACTTTATATAAAGATTATTATTAAGATCTATAGGAAAAAAGAAATGAGACCCACCTTCACCATGAGCACTCCACATGCCAAATGTGGTACCCTCCATCCCCGTGAACATGATGGCCGGGCTCTTATCTACCCGCACGGAGACGAAGCGACACTCAAACCGCTCCGAATCATTGTGGTCGAGAAACACACCTGCACTTGGTGCATCTGCCTCTGACTCTAATAAACAATATAAATGCTACCTTAACACAAATATAATTAATAAAGAGTTAACACAAACTGGAATAAATGATTAATATTAAAAATATTATGCTTATTGAGTGTTTTTACTGTGGATTATTTTGGATTTATTGTTCCTGCATACCGGATAAGGTTATCCACGTTTTATATGGGTGATGGAAAGCCTGATCTTACACATGGGGGAAGATAAAAGTCACACGCATCAACAATAATGTCAGTAACTTCAACAGTTGCATGATTTATTGTGTAAAAAACCCATAAAATACGATAGTTATTGGCGACGTCAACGCACAAAATATCAATGATATACAAGAAAACGAATCAATCATGGGTCCGGTTCAGATATTCCAACACTCGGTATAATGTTTTAATTCGAATCTTGGTTCCGATAAAAACAATTATCTCGGGTTGTAATTCCCAATCTTTACCAGATACCCATGAAAGGTTCTTATATTCTTGTTAACAATTTATTAATATTTAAAGTCACGTGTATCTGAATTAATCATGTACTCTAAATAATTAGGGTTATGAATATAATATAAATTATGGACACTCCTGTATAAAATGCCTTTACCCTGGTATGAAACATTTTATACTTTTCCCAATTATGATGCTGAATGGTCAACAATGATTGTGACGTCACAGCAAGTGCAAGGTTTTCCATGCCCAATACACTATGCGCTAATGAATTGGTGAATGCTTTATTAAACATCTGTGATACGGATAAAATACGACTTTGTTTATATTGTTTAAATGTTGATATAATCTGTAAAAAAAATGTTTTAAAGACATGAATCTTGCTTTTTTTGTCCACAATTTGTTTAATACTTAAAACTGGTTTAAGAAAAACTTGGACCTGTTTTTGAAAATAATTCACTTTTCTTAAAATAACTTTTTCAGTATAGTAAAATAACTAGAAGTGTGTTCCACAGAACGTCTGCCGTGCGCTTGTCAAGTTTAGCCAGCTCCAGCTATGAGCTTGAGTAGGTTGCTGGTTAAAGTTTTATGAAAGGGGGCATAACTTTGCCAAAATGAAAGTCAAAGTTATAGAACATGAGAAACAACATTCCTTAGGTTAAGATGAAGATGTGTGAAGTTTCATGAACACAGATCACATACTTTTCAAGTGATCCCTAAATGTCTGCCATGCTATGCAGGAGACACAAAAGTTGCCTACCATTCAGGGTGACAGTGGATACAGTCAACATTTGGAAAAGTAACGACGACCTCGGCTTTGTCAACATTATTTTCCCCAGGTTGACAATATCCACTGTCGGCCTCACTGGGATACAATATTTATTTATTTACAAGTCCCGTTTTCTTCCAATGTAACAGGAACGTCAATATTCGCCAATATTGACGTGTTGTAATATCATTGTAGATTAGTGCAATTCACAGTACATGTCACATTATACTTGCATGTGATGTAAACATTATAGTACAGTCCACACTCAGTATCTCGAATTTCAAGGGACCAGGAGAAAAGTTCGAGTTATCCGAAGTTCGAATTAAACGATTTTGGCAACTTGTCTTCAAATTTCTTACCCCACCCACCAGTTTTATACTATACATATACATTACCGATATTAGCCGACTTCTAATGAAATACATGTTTTCTTCCTTCGTATATGTTTATGAATAAGTTTCTTTACTGTTATAATTTCATTGAGATCAAACAGGAAAATGCAATTACATAAATTACTGATTGTTATTACCAAGCTCAAATTTGAGACCTGAATTGCAGCATGCGACTTTCGTTTTGTCGGTTTGTATATTCGGGCATAGCATGTTAAAGTCGTATAAGAAAATGTTTTGGTAATGAAATAAATCAGCAAAATATTTATCATTTCATATTTTATTAAAAACTTAGAAAGACATGTTCACAATAATTTCACAAATTATACGGTTCGTCCGTGTCAAATAAGTATAATTCTTATAATTGTTTTAACCCACGTGATGGCCTTTGTTTTCAATTATCAACAAACTTCCTCGATAACAAGGCTTAATTTATCATGAAAATCATACACAGGTAAAATGTTGTGATGTGTGACACTTATGTATTCCTTTCTTATGATTTGCATATTAATATAATATGTGCATAATATTATTTTCCTATGTGCCACATATGTAAATGATACACAGTGATTTTTTTACCTCTGCGTCCTGCGTCCAGGACGCACAAATATTTCCGTGGACGCAAATTACCAGAACATGTGCGTTCTTGGGACGCACATAAATTGCAAGTAAAGAGTTCCGTAATTCATATTTTCCCTGTAAGAATTCAATCCGTCGCTTTTTTCTCCGCGTCTACCGCCATATTTCCCCTGTAAGAATTCAATCCGTCGCTTTTTTCTCCGCGTCTACCGCCATATTTGACGATTCGATGAGGGTTAAGTTTACACTCGCACCGTTCCGCGTAATTTTGTAACGTCGATTATTATTGGATAATGGTCATACGATTAGCCAATGGAATCGGCCGTGAGGTAAAACACGAAACGGTGCGGAAGTAAACATTCCACGAGTTGGCGATGCCTCGTCTGCAAAATGGGGCCCAAAAAGAAAACTAAACAATGACTCAAAGCAACAAACACTCTCGAGTTTCATTCAAAAGGCCAGTACATCCTCCAATAATGACGCTCAAACAGCCAGTATATCTACGGCAATTGAACCACCTACCAAAATCCGCAAATACAACAGTTGTTGGGAGAAATTGTTCAGTTGGCTCGGGTATGACGATACCACAAAAAGCATGTATTGTACTTTGTGTACAAACGCAAACAAATGTAATGGGATGACTAAAAGTGCACACTGCACAAACTTTCAACAGTCAACTCTCGGTTGACATGCTTCTTTATGCGACTGCGATTGTTATGCTCTCACCGTATGTATGCCTGATTAAAGTTATCAACACCATGTTATAAAATAGTGCTTGAATTTGAAATAAATTACTACTAAAACCTGGGATTCACTCCTTTAGTTTTGGGACTCATAGATTTTTGGCCCAGCGAGTCCTAGGACTCGTACAAGTGAAATTGTAAAAAAATCACTGTGATACATGTGGCACATATGTACCAAATATATTTTACACATCAAAATAATACACCTGTGCCACATATGAACTTTTCACATAATTATGTATTTCATATGAAACTAATATATATTCAATGCATATAATAGTGTTTATATAAATTGTGAAGAATATTGTACACCAAGGTTCTTTTCAGTTAAAAGATGTGTTGCTTTTAAATACTTAGTAGTACTTTTATATATTCGTCTAAACCAACATGTTAAATACTATTTTATTCATGCTCTCAATACATTATCCCTCCATTGTGAATGTATATTGGCGGCACTTAGCTGACATGGACCCAAGGTATAAAAAAGTGTATTCACTTCAGGTGGATAACAAGGGAGATGTTGAATCAGGAAATCTAGGGTCTTTTGTGCCGCATTTTAGATTCCTATATAAACCTGGCCTTGAATTTACCAACCTTCTGGAGAATATTCTTATTTTTGGACTTAAGTCCAAGTATGCAACGTTTAATCACAACTTCTATATAGGTCAAAGGATAAATGTTTATGTTTAAATATGATAAACCTAATACATATCATTAATAATAAATACTAATAGCAACATAATATGATTGGTTATCTGAACATTTGCAAATGAAACTTGAATATTTGCAGCCTAAGCTGGTGAATTCCAGGCCTGTTCCAGTGTATCTGTCTTTATGCTCAAATCATATTTCAAAACTATAGGTAACAGTGCTTGGGGTGTATAGATTCATCACTATAGAATCATTGGTAGTAAAAAATTCATTTCCTGTTTAAATTCAATTTTCTCAGCTCAAATATTTTAGATTATTTTAAAACTTTCCAGGCTTGAAGATATATCATATATGCATTCAACAGTGAAATTATTTGAGATATTTTTCCATGCAAAATATATCACTACGTGCAACACCTCTCAGAAAAAATAATTCTATACTACCTGAATGAAGTGTGTTTATGAAACGAAAAAAAATACTTTCACAATAAACTCAGAAATAAATATTTGCTGTTTTAACAAATGTTAGGGACAAAAATCATCAATTGAGGTAACTTGTTGAAGTTTGGCACTTTTAAGGATAAAATGAAATTATGTAAATTTTGGTGCAAAAACTTCTATTAAAAAATCACAGTTTCAGGACAATAATTTTAGAAATGTTGCTATCATACAACTAAAAGGGTAAATCTAAATCAGAAATTAAATAAACATTTTCCTTTCATTTTAAAATTAGGCGTTTAACCCAGATGATTATATACCCCCAAAGCATGTAATCGTTTGATTAATAATAGCAGGCTTCAAGATTCCGATATATCATTCCATTTTCTTTGGTTTCTCAGATTTTAGTATTGTGTTATCTCCAGTATCACGACACGAAGTACCAACACTACAAAACTAATTATGAAATATTGGACATATTAACACAGGCATAAAACATTGGACATTGAACACAGTAATACAGGTATAAGACATTGGACATAGTAACACATATATAAGACATTGTACATAGGAACACAAATATAATACATTGAAGATAGTAACACAAGTATAATACATTGAAGACAGTAACACAAGTATAAGGCATTGAGCATAGTAACATAGGTATAAGACATTGGATATATTAACACATATATAAGACATTGTACATAGGAACACAGGTATGAGACATTGGACATAGGAACACAGGTATGAGACATTGGACATAGGAACACAGGTATGAGACATTGGACATAGTAACACATGTATATAGAATGATATAAGACATTGAACATATTAACACAGGTGCAAGACATTGAACATAGTTACACAGGAATACAAATATTAAACGTTGGACATAGTAGCATTGGACATTGTAACACAGGTATAAGACATTGGACATAAATTGGGCAGAGTAACACAAATATAAGACATTGGGCGTAGTAACACAAGTATACGACATTGGACAAAGTAACACATGTATACAGATATAAGACACTGGACAAATGTAGTAACAAAGGTATAACAAAACTATAATTAGGAATAAGGTTTTTAATCAACATATCAAGTATTTCAGTAAGATCATATTTCAGAACGCGTTGCGACTGTTCATGAACCTACCGTTTACGCCCTCTATCCCCTGCTTTAACAAAACTCATTTTTATGTCAATAGTACATACAGGATTATTTTTTTTACATCAGAGTTGTCTTGCACAACGTTTGTTACAGCAAAGTGTTGACTACAGTAGAGTATAGCAGATAATGCTTCTCCTAGCCCATTGGTACACAACTAACAGACGGACGGGCGGGCGTAGACGGGGGGTCAGACGACACATACAACATCAGTGACATACCACATCTACTCCTCAAAATAAATTAAGGACCATGTTTAGATTTGGGTAATGTTTTAAAGTGCTGTAATTGATCTTTAAGGTTATTTTAAGTCGTATTCCTTTACAATTGTTACATTTCACACATGTACTAACATTTTATATGAATATGAAATCCATACTATTAAAGATTAAGCAATTATTACTGTTCTATTTTGCCGTCCTTAAATTGTTTTGAGGGTAATATTTACAATAGCAGAAGAAAATAACTCTACTTGTTATACTGGAATCATTTTGTAAATGAGAAGACATATAAATGATGTTTCTAAACAAAAAAGTTAGATCTTGAATCATGTATTGTAACAATTTATCTCAAAGTTTAGGCAGAGATTTCTATAGACAGTCATTATACATATATACACTCATTATTGCTTTTAAAAAAGAAACTTTTTATGTGAAGCACTTGGTGGGCGTCATTAATCGGTTTCAGTAGCAACAGCCGTAGTTTACAACATGTATACACCATTTCAAAAATGACGATGAGGTATTTCTATAAATTACATATTTTGAGAATTCAAACTCTATACAGACACAATAACCGGCCAGGTCAAACCCCAAAACTGGAGCGTCCGATGGCTGTTGTGGGGTGGGGGGTGTAGTAATAAAAGATAATACGGACGAACGCACTGACGGACTGAAGGACTGACTGATAGTGTGACTACTAATGGCCACCCTTCCTTCGGTGGCATAAAAAGAAAAAAATATGCCTCCTCTGAGAGGATCATACTGATGATTGTATATTAGACTTTAATAAAAACTGACCAAATTAAACGTTACTGACAAATGAATTGGATTTTATAGTCGCACCACCGGCTATAAGGTCATTTGGTGACCTTTCCAGCTTACATTGCTGGAGGGGGCAATGTCCATGTGCGGGTGGGCACCTGGGTAGAACCACTGACGTTCCCCAAGCCAGCTGGATGGCTTTCTCAAAAGTGGTGGGGGGAGGGGGGCACCCCGACCCCACCTGACTCTTATGCCTATGTTTTGTCATATAATTCCACGATCATCGACATAATTATGGTCCCAATTTGAAAACTGTGGGCGAATGAAACATAGATAAACATTGGAGCAATATCCGCAATCTTTTTGTTTTATGGAAATAATTAATTTTCATTATCAAACAACTAAGTGTAAATGTGTGTGTGTGTGTATGTGTGTGTGTGCGTGTGCTTGTGTGTGTGGAGACAGACCCCAGAACTTCAGAGATGACTATAACTGAGAATAAAGTTATTAATAATGTAAACAGAGTAACTTGATTAACACATTTTTTTTGTTTGGATTGTCCGAGACTGAATTGCTCTCAAAGTTAACATTAAAAATTGTATTACATATAAACCCAATGAATTATGTTGCATAAATACAGTTTAATATACTAAATTAAACATGATTAAAGTTTAAACTTCATTTGTAATAAAAGTCGTTTTATTACATTCAATAAATCATTGTTTGGCTCAATAAATATCAATAAATAGCACTACATGTATTTATATATATAGACTTCTTTGCATATGAATTTCATGTTATATACATATGTATTACATATGTATTAAATATGTATTCTTTTTATATTTATTACATATGTGTTCTTTTAATATGAAATACATATGTAGAATACATATGTGCCACATATGTAAAACATATGAATTCCGTACCTAGATATTTTTCCTGTGTACACAAGAACATAAATTAACAAACATGTCGCAATGATTTAATTATTTGTGTCACAGGTCAAATCATCTCAGCAATTATCACCTTTTGTTTGCTTCACAATCAACTTCAATACGGCTTGTGTTTGATCAAACTTCAATTGAACTTCGAATTAGCTAGTGTAAATTACTGTATAGATTCCTGTTTGGGACCAGAAATATAGTTCGAATTAGCGAATAATTCGACTTGTCGAAATTGACTTAAAAGAAGTCAAATAGCATAAAGTAATTGGGACCGTGACAAAAATTCGACTTAAGCGGAAATTCGAAGTAAGCGAGTTTGAGTTACTGAGAGTGGACTGTATGCTTGTTTCATTGTGAATAATTCCCACATTGAAAATTTTACGACAATGTTTGTTTCAAATAAATGTTTTTGATGAAAATAAAAAGTTAAAACCTATTGTTATGTTCTAATTATTCGTCTTTATATTAAAAATGCATGAATGCAATGTAATGGATATTGGATTTGTATTGGGCCATACACTCGTTCTTCCACGTATACATATTGCGCTCCTAAAGTCAACTGATTAATAAATCGAGGTGCTAATGCTTGAATAATACTTCAAGACTGCCATGTGTCCCTTTAATTCATGCACATATGGGAAAACAGGTGGATAATTGAGCTGCCTGCCACTTTTAAGAGACAGCCCTACACTCTTTGTAACGACATTCTTTCCACAAGTTTTCAAGACTTGACTCACCTGGACTTGGTGCCACCCAGCCTAACAGGCTCATCAGCTGACATCCGTTACACACGCCGAAACTGAATGTGTCAGCACGATCTTTGAATGCCTGAAACTGTTGTCGGATAGAAGGGTTGAACATGGCTGTTGCTGCCCAACCTGGAGTGGAAGTATCAGTATGTCTTATGTATGTACGGGGTTTTACATCGCTTCTAACAATAATTTGACATATCGTGAAAGTTATCGTAATTTGACATATCATGAAGGTTATCGTTATCGGACATATCATGAAGGTCATCGTAATTCAACATATCATGAAGGTTATCGTAATTCGACATATCATGAAGGTTATCGTAATTTGACATATCATGAAGGTTATCGTAATTTGACATATCATGAAGGTTATTGTAATTTGACATATCATGAAGGTTATCATAATGTCGACATATCATGAAGGTTATCGTAATTCGACATATCATGAAGATTATCGTAATTTGACATATCATGAAGGTTATCGTAATTTGACATATCATGAAGGTTATTGTAATTTGACATATCATGAAGGTTATCATAATGTCGACATATCATGAAGGTTATCGTAATTCGACATATCATGAAGATTATCGTAATTTGACATATCATGAAGGTTATCGTAATTTGACATATCATGAAGGTTATTGTAATTTGACATATCATGAAGGTTATCGTAATTTGACATATCATGAAGGTTATCGTAATTCGACATATCATGAAGATTATCGTAATTTGACATATCATGAAGGTTATCGTAATTTGACAAATCATGAAGATTATCGTAATTTGACATATCATGAAAGTTAGCTCGTTGCTCCACCTTATAATGCTGCAACACTGAAATACACAGTCATACCGTAAATAGATGACATTCTACCCAGTCACATAATACCGACACATTGAAATACCAGTCATACCGTAGATACATGATATTCTACCCAGTCACTTTATACCGACACACTGGCCTTAAGTCTCATCCGAAAATTTGATCAAAATACATGTTCCGATAAATCAGGCTCATATCCACAAGAAATTTGAGCCAATTAAAAGTTCAATCAATATTTACACCTGTACCAAAAGCATGTGTTGTCCCACAAATAACTCTGAATACAACAGATCACAATGTTTGTGGGAACTTGACCCAGGAACAACAGAGGGCGGACCTATAACCTGGATGTCGGAACTATCCAAATGGCATTCAGTCCGAGCTGAGACGGAGCTTACACCCCTGATTTATTAATTTCAACAATGTTTTTATTCTTTTAGGCTTTCTTAATTTTTCTGGAGACATTTTGTTAGTATCATAATACATGTGTTATTTCAGACTAATCTTTGGAAGGCCTCAGTGTTTGTATATGAACAGGTTTATAAGTGAACTACCACTAATGAGTGTGTTTTTCTCCCATTTCTGCGCATGTGAGATAGGCATTTTTCTCATGTGAGATAACTATCTTACATGACATGTGACTTACGACGTCATGACGTTACGTCGAAGTCGCCTTATTCTGGCGTTAAATCAGCAAAGTCATTGATTTTATGCCAGTAATAAACACATAATACAAGGAAAATAATGCATCAGAGCCTCGTCCCTGGTTGCAATTCTAACCCCTCGGTTGAGATTTCTCTGTCTCACATGGATACTCATGATGGATTCTTATTGTCTCCCATTACAACAGTGATTCGATCTTCACTGAAGCTATTATTTTCCTTCATTCAATTCCATTATTCCGGGTCTATAACAAATATTACCATTTTCTGTAGTTTGTTTGTTTGTATTTATAATCGATTCTATCTGCACTAATATATTTAACTATGACTGATATTTGATAGACGGTTATTTAGGACAAACACTAGATGCCCGGTGGCAAATTGTATATAACTGGTATATCCACTGTACTGATTATTTCACCTGGAAGCATGTCAACATAGTCTATTTTGTAGCAGGCCCACCTTTGGCTGATCCTAGTACATCTGCATAACTGAATCCTCCGACAAACACGAGCCCATGAAAAGTGTCCAGCGTGATACTCCCCGCGCACAAATCCTGCATGTTGACATCCCACACCTCGAAACCCGCCATGATGAGAGCAGCAGACATTTCCCTGTCGCTGTTACTCCCTTCCTCTCGGAGTACGGCTACCTTGGGACATGTTTTCCCTGCAAAACCTATGTGCGTTATATCATCTCACCAAATATAGGGAATCAATATTTGTAAAATATAGGAAGAGGGCCAAATGGTCATGAATCGATCACCTAATGACACTGTCCATTGTAGGCAGTTAAAACAGTAACAGAATTAGGCGAGATAAAAGAGATCTGGCAAGTTCAGAAGATTTTATGAAGATTTACCAATATAAATATAATTCAATGTAACCCTGGTATGGGGGTAAATTTGACCTCAGCACCATCATTTCAACAAACTTGGTTGAGGACCATAAGCAATATTAGTCTATGGCTCAGGTAAGCTGAAATTAGACAACGGGTTCTGGAAACACTTAGGTTCACATGTTTATATAATGTGCATAAATAAAATACACATCATGTTTAAATTGAATCTATAAATGTCGATTTTTATATGCATGATGACAAAATCCTTCTTTTTTTTAAGTTAAAATCTTTAAATTTATTAGTCAGAATTTGACAGATAAGAAAATCGTAATCTTTTTCCACAAACATTCTTACCTTGCGGAATGATATGGACAATATCTGGGTCAAAGGTCAACTTGTACTGAGGTTGTCTTCTGCTTTTCAGACCTTCCTGTTCCTGCCTGACACAGTCTGGGTTGGCCTGGCGACGCTCCAGTTGGAAACTCGTCTCCTCCCACATGTCACGCAGAATGACCATTTTCTCCTCTAATACCGAAGATTCATTTATGTTGATCTGGATCTGGAAAAAGAAGCATTTACATAGTAAAAAAGATTATACCTTCCTCGGTTGGTTAAAATATTAAGATTTATGATGGATATAATTAGGGTTACCTAATTAATTTGGGTTTATTAAACCGTTGACTGATGAAGCAAAGAAGGTAGTAGAATGCCTCGACGTTTATATCCCGACGTAATAAAACGCCATAGAGAAACAAGAAGCAGTCCGAGGGACGGCCATAGTCCCCTACCGGGTCTTGTGCAAAATTAACAATTCAGAAGCTGCACTGCTGTCAAAGGTTACTGTTTTGTCAACACAATAATTGCACAAATGTCAAACTACTGTCAAAGGTTACTGGGTTTCGTCAACACAATAATTGCAAAAATTTCAAAGAAATAAAGTTGTTATTAGCCAGTTTGTTAATTCTGAAGTTATTGAAGAAACAGTTATCTTTGAATGTACCCATATGAAAGGTTGAATTGAATTGAATTGGATTTTATAGTCGCACCAACAGCTAAGGTCATATGGCGACTTTCCAGCTTCCATTGGTGGAGGAAGACCCCAGGTGCCCCTCCGGGCAATTTCCGTGCACGGGCAGGCACCTGGGTAGAACCACCGACGTTCCGCAAGCCAGCTGGATAGCTTCCTCACATAAAGATTCCTAGGCCCCTGAGGGATCGAACCTACAGCGGTGAGGGGCAAGTGATTTCAAGTCAGAGACGTTAACCACTCGGCCAATGACGCCCCTATGAAAGGTTGAATGTAGCCATGTGAATGATCTTGCAAGGAATGTTGAATACATTACCATGGTTAGCTGCAAAATATGTGTTCCTGTGTTCTGAAGGTATCGTGACCTTGACCATTGAGCTACGGACCTGGGTTTGCGTGTGACGCGCCGTCGCATTATGGTGAACATTTGTGCCGAGTTATTTCAAAATCCCACGATGCGTGACAAAGTTACAGCCCGGACAAACCTATTTCTGACCTTTAACCTCCAAGTGAGAACCTGATCTTTGAGCTACAGACCTGGATCTTATGTGCGACACGCCGTCTCATTATGGTGAACATTTGTGTCAAGTTATTTCAAAATCTCATGATGCATGACAAAGTTACAGCCCGAACAAGCGTATTTCTGACTTTTGACCTCCAACTGTGACCTTGACCTTTGCGCTACGGACCTGGGTCTTGCGCACGACTCGCCGTCTGATTATGGTAAACATTTGTTTCAAGTTATTTCAAAATCCCATGATGCACGACAAAGTTACAGCCCGGATAAGCGTATTTCTGACCTTTGACTTCCAACTGTGACCTTGACCTTTGAGCTACGGACCTGGGTCTTGGGCGCGACACGCCGTCTCATGGTGAACATTTGTGCAAAGTTATTTCAAAACCCCAAGATGCATGACAAAGTTACAGTCCTGACAAGCCAATTTCTGACCTTTAACCTTCAAGTATGACCTTGACCTTTGAGCTACGGACTTGCGCGCAACAGGCCGTCTCATTATGGTGAACATTTGTGCCAAGTTATTTCAAAATCCCACGATGCATGACAAAGTTACTTTTCGGACAAAAAAGATGACAGACCGACGGACTGACTGACTGACGGAAGGCAAACCTAAATTTCACTCCTGTCCGGTAGGGGACTAAAAACAAAAGCGGTGACCATGTCAAGTGTATTATTATGTTTAAATCATAAAACTAGTAAACCAAACAGAAAATATGGATAATTTTCATGGTAAATAGAATACTATGTCAACGCCTTTTATTATCTAGTTTATCAGATCGATACGAAAAATACAAATAGCTAAACAGAGCTTCGCCGTTCTTTATTTTCTAAGCTTTTCATGGATCCAGGATTTGAGTTTAGTTGGGGAGAGGTTCAGTGGGATTGAAATCTTGAGAGGCAGCTAGGTGGGTATTGGGCAAAATTATGGATTTTAGAGGGTGCGCCCCCAACCTTGTACTATCTAGTGTAAACCTTCATAAAAAGATCCTAGTATTTATTTTGTTTGAAAGATATTTCCAGACTGATGGGATTTTAACCAAAATTAGTTATTATAAAATAGCACTGTATGTATATTTCGTATGTGAAATTAACATTTTATCATGAATTCTGAAATACACAAACCATGCATTTTGATTTAATAATATCCCTCAACTATTACACGCCATTTTTGATCCAAATGAATGTCAAGTGGGAATACAAATCGTTCTGAAGGTAGTTATCATAATCAGGACCCTGAATCACTAATCCCCTATAAAGTGTAGATATCTACCAGGGATTCTGGTCCTCCATCTTGTGACTGACCAATCAGATTGCAGGAAATATTTGCTGCCGAATATGCTTCTGTTACATATTTAACGTCTGCTTCTGCCACTTCTAGGACCAGTCCAAGTTCTTCAGCAAATAGCGAGCCAATCACGTCTGCATCTGTAGATGGAGGTACTATTATAATTATAATCGCAACAAGTTCTAATCATTGTTTAAAGATTAATGAACATCTCCGTGGCCGAGAGGTTAGTGACGTTGTGTTGTAAACCTTCTCGCCTCTCACCGCTGCAGGTTTGAATCCCACTGGGAGCTCGACTTGTATGTGAGGAAGTACTGATTCTTACAGATGGTGGGAGGTATACAGTACTGGTTCTACCCAGGAAAAGTGGGTGGTCTACCTCCACCACAAAAAAAAATGACCACCATATATAACCATAGGTGTTAAAGATGAAGTGAAACACCAAACAATTAAAGACTAATGAAATCTTGTTTCAAGCCCATTTGACACTGTTTTACAACATGCTGGATTCAAATGATTCCAAATTTCCTGTATTTGACTAATTTTCAGGTGACCTTTTTAAATTTATTTCAAGATGCCAATTACTGAAATATTAACACCAAACATTTTAAAGCCCTGCAACACAAACACATAAGCTTTTATATTTTGAATCTCATAATTATTTTTTCATAAAAATCCAGTAAGTTTTAAACCAACCTTCAGACTGCTTGAGATCCACTTTGATTCCGGCATTTCCAGCAAATGCCATTTCCAGGAGGCAGGTCACTAATCCTCCATCACTTACGTCATGACCAGCAGTTATTGTCCTCTCTGAAACCGACACAGATCACAGAATAATATGCACATTTATGTAAAAGTTCTACAATATGCACATTTATGTAAAAGTTCTATATCTAATATAGACTAAAACAAGAGGTCAATGACCTTGAAGCTCTACTGATTGATTTTGATTTCAGGAAGTAGTCGCTAGAGACTTGTTTTTTGAAAATCTATTTTTAACCGTGGCGGCCATCTTGAATTTCCGGCCGACCTGAAATTTTGCTAGGATCAATTAGACATTAAGAGCAACATTCCTGTGAAGTTTCATGAAAATCCGTCAAGTAGTTTCAGAGGAGTAGTCGCTACAAGTTTTCATTATATAACTCTATGTAAACAAAGATGGCCGCTGGTAGCCATGTTTAACGTCAAATCAAAACGATTTTCGACAAGGACCAACATCATGTCATACTGATCATTTTAGAAAAAGTCCCATATCAATATCTCTTATAGTTTTGAAGAAGTAGTCGCTACAAACTTATTTATTTTAAATCTATTTTTAGCTGTGGCGGCCATCTTGAATTTCCGGCCGACCTGAAATTTTTCTAGGATCAACTAGACATCAAGAGCAACATTCCTGTGAAGTTTCATGAACATCCGTCAAGGTGTTTCAGAGGAGTAGTCGCTACAAGTTTTTACTATATAACTCTATGTAACCAAAGATGGCCACTGGCAGCCATGTTTAACGTCGAATCAAAATAATTTTCCATAGGGATAAACATCATGTCATGCTGATCATTTTAGAAAAAAGTCCCATATCAATATCACTTATAGTTTTCAAGAAGTAGTCGCTACAAACTTATCATGCTGATCATTTTAGAAAAAGTCCCATATCAATATCACTTATAGTTTTCAAGAAGTAGTCGCTACAAACTTGTATTTTAAAACTCTATTTTTAGCTTTGGTGGCCATCTTGGATTTCACATCAACATGAATGTTTGCTAGGATCAACTAGACTTTATGGGCAACATTTCTGTAAAGTTTTATGAATATCCATCCTGTAGTTTCAGAGGAGTTGTCGCTACAAATAAGTTTACGGACAGACGGACAGACGGACGGACGGACAGACGGACGACGGACGCCGCACCATGGCATAAGCTCTGCTGATCTCTGATCAGTAGAGCTAAAAAGGGGATCATCCTTCAGAAGCAACAAACACAAACAAAAGAGGTAAGTAGCAGACTCAATTTTATTTAATCTGTTGATGAGAGGTAATGTAAGGTTTCAACACCTCTCACGACCCCTAGCATGGCTTTGAGCGGTATTCTATTTAAAGCTGCAGAAGTTATATTCATATTCCCAAAGGACAGGAAGTAATAACACTATTGATTCCGTTGCATACTTAACCCTTTCACCGCCAAATTTCGAATGTCGTCTGCTAAAATTTAAATTCAAACATTCCGGTAATATTATAAATAAAGTGTTATGGCTTTTTGACTAAATCAAGGACCACAACTAAAGAATCTGGTAAAGTTTGGTAAAGATCAGATGAAAAATGAAGGCCCTACCATATTAACGAGGCAAAATATAGCATTTTTAACTAAATCAAGAGCCATAACTCCTCTGTTACTCAAAACAATTGAAAAAAAAAAATTAAAAAAAAAAGTCAAAAAAAATCAAATGAAAAAAAAAAAGGAAAAAAAAAGTCAAATGAAAAAAAAAAAGGAAAAAAAAGTGTCATAAAATCTGGTAAAGTTTGGCGAAGATCAGATGCAAAATGAAGGCCCTATCGTATGACGAGGCAAATTATAGCATTTTTAACAAAATCAAGGGCCATAACTCTGCTGTTACTGGTCCGATCTGGCTGGTTTTTAAACTTGACTGAGGTTTCATTGACATTAACAATCTGATACAGTTTGGTAAAGATCGGATGAAAAATGAAGGCCCTATCGTCTTAACGAGGCAAAATATAGCATTTTTAACTAAACCAAGGGCCATAACTCCGCTGTTACTAGCCCGATATGGCTGGTTTTCGAACTTGTCCGAGCTTTCAATGATATTAACAATGTGGTAAAGTTTGGTAAAGATAGGATGAAAAATGAAGGCCCTATCGTCTTAACGAGGCAAAATATAGCATTTTTAACTAAATCAAGGGCCATAACTCCGCTGTTACTGGTCCGATATGGCTGGTTTTTGAAACTGTTCGAGCTTTCAGACGACATTAGCAGTCTGATAAAGTTTGGTAAAGATTGGATGAATAATGAAGCCCCTATCGTCTTAACGAGGCAAAATATAGCATTTTTAAATAAGTCAAGGGCCATAACTCGGCTGTTACTGGTCCGATCCGGCTGGTATTCGAACTTATCTGAGCTTTCACTGATATTAACGATCTGTTAAAGTTTAGTAAAGATCAGATGAAAAATGAAGGCCCTACCATATTAACGAGGCAAAATATAGCATTTTTAACTAAATCAAGAGCCATAACTCCTCTGTTACTCAAAACAATTGAAAAAAAATAATAATAAAAATAAAAAAAAATGAAAAAAAAAATTTAAACAAAAAAAAGTAAACAAAATTCAAATGAAAAAAAAAGAAGAAAAAAAATGTCAAATGAAAAAAAAATGAAAAAAAAAATGTAAAAAAAAATTCATAAAATCTGGTAAAGTTTGGCGAAGATCAGATGCAAAATGAAGGCCCTATCGTATGACGAGGCAAATTATAGCATTTTTAACAAAATCAAGGGCCATAACTCCGCTGTTACTGGTCCGATCTGGCTGGTTTTCAAACCTGACCGAGGTTTCATTGACATTAACAATCTGATAAAGTTTGGTAAAGATCGGATGAACAATGAAGCCCCTATCGTCTTAACGAGGCAAAATATAGCATTTTTAAATATGTCAAGGGCCATAACTCCGCTGTTACTGGTCCGATCCGGCTGGTATTCAAACTTATCTGAGCTTTCACTGATATTAACGATCTGTTAAAGTTTGGTAAAGATCAGAGGAAAAAAGAAGGCCCTATTGTCTTAACGAGGCAAAATGTAGCATTTTTAACTAATTCAAGGGCCATAACTCCGCTACTGCTGGTCCGATCTGGCTGGTTTTCGAACTTGTCCGAGCTTTCATTGATATTAACAATCTGTTAGTTTGGTAAAGATCAGTTGAAAAATGAAGGCCCTATCATCTTAACAAGGCAAAGTATAGCATTTTAAACTAAATCAAGGGCAATAACTCCGCTGTTACTGGTTTTCAACCTTGTCTGAGCTTTCATTTATATTAACAACCTGTTTAAGTTTGGTAAAGATCCGGTGAAAAATAAAGGCCCTATCGTCTTAACGAGACAAAAGTTAACAGACGACGGACGACAGACGACGGACACCACACCGCCAGTAGAGCTAAAAACTCGCCAAATACACGTACCACTAATGAGCTTTTGCGTGACATTGAATGCAGCAGATAAAGTGTCTGGATGATCCAGATCTGGGGACTCATTTCCGATTTGTTTGTAACATTGAGCCAATGCAGAGCCACCAAGACGAGATTTTCCATCACTGATGTCTACACGTAACAAACAACCTGGAAAAAACATAAAATATTTAAGACAATTTTGCGAGTGCTTATATATTATTAAAATTTATTAAACAAGTTGGAAAAATGGTATGATTCAATGGCTTGCTTGAGTTAAATTAGCATGCACGTGAGATTCTATTTAGATACTAAGGGTCAGACAAGGGTCTGGACTTACCACCAGTATACGACGCCCTCCCTGTGACCGTGACCAGACTAAGTCACATAATCTCCAGCAGTAAACACTGATCAGCTGATGAAGGCTATGTGATATAGCCGAAATATCAATGTAGCCCTGAGTAATGGAAATTTCAACTATTTAATATATGTAAAATGTTATTGTAAATGGAAAAAAGTTAATGACTTGTCAATTTCAAGGTCATTGTGGAAGCGATCTGCATAAAGGAGCTGTACTACCCGATATACAACTTTTATCATATAGTTTGGTTGATCTAGCTAATAGCTAAATGCATGCAGTTTCACAGAAATAGAACTCAACCTTGCCGTCTTCACTGCATGATAGAAAGGTATAATTGAAAACATCAAAATTATTGATTGATAATAATTGTTATTTGTAATAGATAATTATAAAAAAAAAACAAGATAATAACATCACCATGAAGCTTAAGTAAATCTTCTTTTTGACCTGTGTCTTGAAATATTTGTCAAGCATGTCAAAAGAGATTTTAATACAGGGTGGCCAAATGGTATCACAAAATAAAATTCCCTGATATTTCTCAGATTTTTCCCTGACCCTGCAATGGGTTTCCTGATTAAGATAAAAAAATATGTATGGCCTCCATCACCAAATATCACTTTTATGACCATATAAAGATTTGTTTTCGCATTTTTAAATGTTTCTTTTTTTCATATTCAAACCATATTATTGTGTAACTGGTGGTCCAAAACGCTGGCTTGTTCTCTATATGTCTAAGCATGCCAGTAACCACAATTTCACAACCATTGTCCATTGTTTTGACCTGTCTAGGTGCATGTTGGTCCAAAAAGGTGGCTTGTTCTCAAGGCCGGATGGGGCACAAACCTTAAGTCCCCTCCGGTGACCAGTAGGGGACTAATTATAAAGCTTTCAAAATAAACTGTTAATATGGAATTGACTTTTGGTTAACAGTTCATCAACACATCGTACATGTTATTTCGAGCTGCCCCAGAGAAAGAGGAAAGATACATAGGAATCCAGGAGGCATGCCAAATGCTTACTATCGAATAAATTCCTTTAACGTGCATGATGGATAAACTCTGATATACAGGACTGCCTTACGTCCCCATCCGACAGATGAGGCAAGTGTCTTGCCTAAGCCAAGGACACACCGAGTAACCCAGTGGCGCTAGACACCGAGTAACCCAGTGGCGCTAGACACCGAGTAACCCAGTGGCGCTAGACACTGAGTAACCCAGTGGCGTTAGACACCGAGTAACCCAGTGGCGCTAGACGCCGAGTAACCCAGTGGCGCTAGACGCCGAGTAACCCAGTGGCGCTAGACGCCGAGTAACCCAGTGGCGCTAGACGCCGAGTAACCCAGTGGTGCTAGACACCGAGTAACCCAGTGGCGCTAGACACAGAGTAACCCAGTGGCGCTAGACACCGAGTAACCCAGTGGCGCTAGACACCGAGTAACCCAGTGGCGCTAGACACCGAGTAACCCAGTGGCGCTAGACACCGAGTAACCCAGTGGCGCTAGTGATGCTTGAACCCGTGACCTCTGGTTCTAAGCTGTACATGCTATTCACTTAGCCACTGCAATGGCCATGTTCTGTTTAGTGACCTTTTTTTAAGAATGCCAGTTCTTTTAATGACAGTACAGCCTATATTTAGCACAAAATGAAAAGTTCACAATATATATATTTATTTTTTTTAAATAGCATACAGTATTAGTAAAACATTTCTTTATTAATAATAATTAAGTGAAATTATTAGTTAAGATAATATTCACACACAAAAACAGGATAATATTTGTTCCATTTAAAACAGTTGATCAAAAGCTCATTCAGTATGGCTTCCTCTTGCTATAGTTGTTTAATAAACAATTAGTCAAATAATCTGTCAAGTATGGAAGTGGTAGGGGTTTTAGTATGACATACATATAGTCACAGTAACATAATGTAATTGGTGGTCCGGAGGTGGTTGGTTATCCCTTGACAAATTCTTCCAGCTTCCATCATTCTACTACCAGTTTGCCTCATGCTTATATGCCCAATGATTGCACTATATCAGAAAGGTAAAGAAGATGGAAAATAGGTGTTTCAAGTCCTTTTTTTTTAAATTAAAATGTTTAATTTAATTAAAAACTAGAATGCGTCCTAATGACGCAGATGCGTCATATCCCCCGTCATTAGGATGGCTGGTTATCAATAATGCCTGAATTCCAGCTTCCAGTACTCGACCATCATTTTGCCTCTTGGTACATTAGAGCATTAGGTGTAAGGCAGGTAAGACTGAAGTGAGTGTTTTCAGTCCTGATTTTTGTTTTTTTTAACAAAAATTAAAAGATCATTTATGATTGCCGGTTTGTTTACTAATAGAATCAACATTGTCAATAAATACTGTCATTCAACCTTAACAGGGGTGCATCCCCGTGTGTTTGCCCAGGTAGAATATAACCACTGCAAATCCCGCTAGAGGCAGAGGACATTCAAGGTCTTCATCATTACACAGCGTATGCAAACGTGGAAACGACTGCTCCGTCGAAAATGAAGTGTCTACTATAGAATATGCAGCAACTCTGCAGTTCTGGAGGTTCTAGGCCTATTATCCATAATTTATCTTGATGTAAATGGTGGATGAGCCTTGCATATTCATTCCTGTTACTCGCCATATAAGTTTTAATGTGTTGGTGCATCGTAAAACCCAATTAATTTCAATTTTTACAGGGATGCAATTTATTATTGACTGGAACCACAAAACAATTTATTCTTGATGATACTGAAGACAATTATGCAAAGTTGGAATAAATAAGCAATGTGGAAGTTATTGAAAAACTTAAATGCAAAACATTTAATGTAAAATTTGACACTGCCATTGCAGAGTGGTACCTACGCCTGGCCACATTCTTTGATGGCGAGACAATCGTGACAAACACGGGCCCAATGACGTGACGTCAAACATGTATGTAATTACTTTGTACGATATTTAACAGTTGCTGAAGATTTTGAATAAACAACTTGTACAACGATGTCACGATACAAAGACCAGAGGTTCATTTGGCCCTAAATAGCTCAACTGATGTTCTTGTTACATTACAGACTTGCAACAGTAACAGAAGTGGCTGACGTTCTGGTTGGTTCAAAGAAAACGAGAAATGTTTGTAAAACATAATTATATGCCCTCCTTCAACTACCATGACACAAACATTCCTGCGAATTCCACCAAATATCATTCAACAGGAACACGTCAACGATATGTGCAACTAGGCTTGGTACTGGTCATTCCTGCCAAATTTCACTGAAATCCAGCCAGTGGTTCGAGAAAATTAGTCCAGATAAAGTTTGTGTATATAAAGGGGCCATAACTCTTTCAAAAATCATTAAATCAGAACACGGCAATGATATGCGCAACTAGGCTTGGTACTCATCATTCTTGCCATGTTTCGTTAAAATCAGCCAGGGGTTCAGGAGAACTAGTCTGTACAATGTTAGTGTATTAAAACCTTTGAAGGACAATAACTCCTCAAAAAAAAATCATTCAACCGGAACACGGCGACGATATGCACAACTAGGCTTGATACTGATCAACCTTGCAACATTACGATGAAAACAATCCAGGAGTTCAGAAAAGACTAGTCTGGACATGTTTGTGTATTAAAACATTTAAAGGGCTGTATCTCTGCCAAAAATCATTGGCTGTTCAGGAGAACCAGTCCGGACAAAGTTTGTGTAGTAAAACCTTTAAAGGGCCATAGCTCCGTCAAAGATCTTTCAACCGGAACATGGTGGTGATATGCACAACTAGGCATGGTACTGATCATCCTGCAAGGTTTCGCTGAAATCCGCTTTGTTTGGGGTTCAGGAGAACTAGTGCGAACAAAGTTTGTGTAGTAAAACCTATAACTCCACCAAACATCATTCAACCGGAACATGGTGACGATATGCACAACTAGGCGTAATACTGATCATCCTTGCAAGTCCAGACTCTATTGTACCTATACCTTTAGGACGTCCTATCGGTTTTATGGCTGAGGGACTATAAACCTTAAAACTACACACACACACACTGATCATCCTTGCCAAGTTTCATTGAAATCTGGCCAGGGTTCAGCAGAACTAGTCCATACAATTATGTGTATTAAAACCTTTAAAGGGTCATAACGCCAAAAATCATTCAACTGGAACAAGGTTAAGATATGCACAACTCGGCTTGGTACTGATCTGACATCCCTGCAAAGTTTTTCTGAAATACGGAAAAATGAAGGCCCTATCATAACAATCTGGTCAAGTTTGGTAAAGCTCAGATGAAAAACATAGGTACTAGTGTTGACATCAAAAAGTTTAAAACATTTTTCAATAAATCAAGGCCCATAACCTTGGTGTTACTGGTCCAATCTGTCTGGTGTTCAAACTTGACCGAGCTTTCATCAATATCAAGATTTTGGCAAAGTTTGGTAAAATGGAGGCTCTAGAGTGTTGACAAGACAAAATATAGCATTATCGTTAATTCAAGGGCAAAAACTCCGGTGTTACTGATCCGATGTGGCTGGTTTTCAAACTCGTCCGACCTTTCATTGATATTAATAATCTGGTAAAGTTGGTAAAGAAATGGATAAACAAGAGGCCCAAGAGGGCCTGTGGACGCTCTACTGGCTCAAGATAAAGTTTATGTATAAGTGGCCATAAGTCTTTCAAAAATCATTCAACCAGAACATGGCAATGACAGGTGCAACTATGCTAAGTGCTGATCATCCATGCCAAGATTCGCTGAAATCTGGCAAAGAGTTCAGAAGAGACTAATGCTGGACAAAGTTTGTGTATTAAAACATTTAAAGGGTCACAACTCTGCCAAAAATCATTCAACTGAAATATGGCGATGATATGCACAACTAGGCTTGATACTGATCATTCTTGTCAAGTTTCGTCTGTATCCAGCCAGGGGTTCAGGAGAACTAGCCCAGAAAAAAATTGTGGTATCAAAATCCTTTAAAGGGCCATAACTCCGCCAAATATCTGTAAACCGCAACTAGGCTTGGTGCTGATCATCCCTGCAAATTTTCATTGAAATCTGGCGAGGGGTTCAGGAGAAGTACATCAGAACAAAGTTTGTGTATTAAAACCTTTAAAGGGCCATAACTCTGCCAAAAATCATTCAACCGGAACACGGCGATGATTTGCACAACTAGACATAGAATTGATCATCCCTAAAAAGTTTTGTTTAATCCAGCCAGGGGTTCAAGAGAACTAGTCAGAACAAAGTTTGTGTATTAAAACCTTTAAAGGGCTAAAATTCCGCCAAAAGCATTCAACTGGAACACGGTGACTATGTACAACTAGGCTTGGTACTGACCATCCCTGCAAAGTTTCAATGAAATCCGGCCAAATGAAGGCCCTTTCGTCTTAATGAGGCCAAGATATAGCATATTTCAGAAAATCAAGGGCCATGACTCTGATGTAAATGGTCCAATCTGGATGTTTTTCGAACTTGTCCAAGCTTTCATTGATATTAACAATCTGGTAAAGTTTCTTAAAGATCGGATGAAAGATGAAGGCCTTATCGTCTTAATGAGGCAAAATATAGCATTTTTAACTAAATCAAGGGCCATAACTCCACTGTTACTGGTCCGATCTGGATGGTTTTCGAACTTGACCGAGCTGTCATTGATGTTAACAATCTAGTAAAGTTTCATAAAGATCGCATGAAAAATGAAGGCCCTATCGTCTTAACGAGGCAAAGTATAGCATTTTTAACTAAATCAAGGGCCATAACTCATCTGTTACTGGTCCGATCTGGCTGGTTTTCAAAATAGTCTGAGCTGTCATTGATAGAAACAATCAGGTAAAGTTTTGTAAAGATCAGATGAAAGATGAAGGCCCTATCGAATTAACAAGGCAAAATATAGCAATTTCAACTAAAACAAGAACCATAACTCGTCTGTTACTGGTCCAATCTGGCTGGTTTTCGAAATTGTCTGATCTGTCATTGATATAAACAATCAGGTAAAGTTTTGTAAAGATCAGATGAAAGTTGAAGGCCCTATCGAATTAACGAGGCAAAATATAGCATTTTTAACTAAATCAAGGGCCATAACTCTACTGTTACTGGTCCGATCTGACTGATCTTCGAAATGTCCAAGCTTTCATTTATATAAACAATCTGGTAAAGTTTGGTAAAGATCGAATGAAAGATAAAGGCCCTATCATCTTAATGAGGCCAAATATAGCAATTTTAACTAAATCAAGGGCAATAACTCCGCTGTTAATGGTCCGATCTAGCTGGTTTTCGAACTTGTCCGAGCTTTCATTGATATTAACAATCTGTGCAAGTTTGGTAAAGATCAAATAATAAATGAAGGTGGTAGAGTGTTCACAAGGCTTAATATGGCATTTTTCAGCAAAACAAGGGCCATAACTCCGGTGAAATTATTTCGATCTTGCCAGTTTTCGAACTTGTCCGAGCTTTCATTGATATAAAGACACTGGCAAAGTTAAGTAAAGGTCCGATTAATATTGAAGGCCCTAGAGTGTTCACAAGGCAGAAAATAGCATTTTTCAGAAAAGACAAAGGCCATAACTCCGGTGTTACTGATCCGATTTAGCTGGTTTTCGAACTTGTTCGAGCTTTTATTGATATTAACAATCTGTGCAAGTTTGGTAAAGATCAAATAATAAATGAATGTGCTAGAGTGTTCACAAGGCAGAAAATGGCATTTTTCAGAAAAAACAAGGGCCATAACTCTGGTGTTACTGAACCAATTTAGCTGATTTACGAACTTGTTGAAGCTATCATTGGTATTAACCATCTGTACAAGTTTGGTAATGATCAAATAATAAATGAAGGTGTTAGAGCGTTCACAAGGCAGAAAATGGCAATTTTCAGAAAAAACAAGGGCCATAACTCCGGTGTTACTGATTTGATTTGGCTGGTTTTCAAACTTGTCCGAACTTTCATTGATATTAACAATCTGTGCAAGTTTTGTAAAGATCAAATAATAAATGAAGGTGCTAGAGTGTTCACAAGGCTTAATATGGCATTTTTCAGCAAAACAAGGGCCATAACTCCGGTGAAATTTATCCGATCCGACTGGTTTTCGAACTTGTCCGAGCTTTCATTGATATAAAGACACTGGCAAAGTTTAGTAAAGATTCGATTAATAATGAAGGCCCTAGAGTGTTCACAAGGCAAAAGTTAACAGACGGACGTAAGACGGACGGACGACGGACGACGGACAACTCGCCATCCCATAAGCTCTGCTGGCCTTCGGCCAGTAGAGCTAAAAATGGAGGCTCTAGTGTTGACAAGACAAAATATAGCAATTTTCGTTAATTCAAGGGCAATAACTCCGGTGTTTTACTGGTCCGATTTGGCTGGTTTTCAAACTCATCCGAGCTTTCATTGATATTAATAATCTGGTCAAGATCGGATGAAAAATGAAGGTGCTAGAGTGTTGGCATAAAAAAGTTCACATTGTTCAATAATTCAAGGACAATAACTCCGGTGTTACTTGTCCAATATGGCTGGTTTTCGAACTCACCCGAGCTTTCATTGATATTAATAATCTGGTAAAGTTTGGTAAAGATCGGAATAAAAATGGGGGTGCTTAGAGTGTCGACAAGACAAAATATAGCAATTATCGTTAATTCAAGGGCAATAACTCTGATACTACTGGTCCGATCTGGCTGGTTTTCAACTCGTCCAAGCTTTCATGGATATTAATAATCTGGTAAAATTTGGTAAAGATCGGATGAAAATTGAAGTGCTAGAGTGTTGACATCAAAAAAGTTAACACATTTTTCAATAACTCAAGAGCAATAACTGCAGTGTTACTTGTCTGATCTGACTGGTTTTCGAATTCGTTCGAGCTTTCATTGATATTGATAATCTGGTCAAGTTTGGTAAAGATTGGATGAAAAATGGAGGCATTAGAGAGTTGACCAAGACAAAATATAGCAATTTTGGTTAATTGAAGGTCAATAACTCCGGTTTTACTGGTCCGACCTATCTGGTTTTCGAACTCGTCCAAGCTTTTATTAATATCAATAATCTGGTAAAGTTTGGTAAAGATCTAATGACAAATGACGAGTGTTGACATCAAAAAGTTAACGGATGACGGACAAAAGACCATGGCATAAGCTCTAGCGCAGACAAGACTTTTGTGTGAAAATATTCCACAGGTCATAACTCCATCAAAAATCATCGAACCGGAAAGAGACAATGTTTTGAACATATCCACTTCTAACATGCTTTTCATAAAGTTTCGTGAAAATCCAACAACGGGTTATGGAGAAATAGCCAGACAATATTTTTGTGTGATAACATTCAAAGGGCCCTAGTTTCGTTAAAAATCATCGAACCGGAACAGGACGATATTACGTACATCTCCACTTCATACTGATGATACTGACCAAGCACCCAATCGGCCAGCTGACAGAGTGACTCCTATATACACCCACCCTCAAACTTTGTTTGTAGGGGGTATAAATATTCTTTTGAGAGATCAAATAACTGGGATTTTACATCCAATTAACAGGGGTGACCGTGGCCGAATGGTTACGAGTCTCTTGACTTGTAATCACTTGCCCCTCACAGCTGTGTGTTCAAGCCTTCATCATGGACCAGGGACCAGGAATCTTCATTAGATGATACAGAGGCAGAGGAGATGAAGCAGGAAGTTTTCCATCACATGTCTCCGCCATGCAGCAAAACACATGCGAGAGCAATGTCAGAGAGATCTACTTCATATTACTAGATGGGGACATTATAGTATCAATAAGGTAGCTATAGTGAGTAAATTATGTTTTGCTATCAATTGTATAACAACAAGCACCGCCTGTCGATGCAGACGCTCGACTTTCGAAGCCTTATCTATTTATTGGGATATTAAGTTGAAAGGCATAATTCTGCTTAACAAAAATATGGCACTAATGTCTCTGAATTTTTCATATAAAAGGGACTGCATGTGTGATGTATCATTGAATCATTTAAGGGGATTTTAAGATATATTAAAGTTGACAAGCTTACATACACAACTTTTATCAGATTTTCTATGATAAAAGCTGCCAGAATTCTGTTAAAATAAAAGCTGCCAGAATTGTGTTAAAATAAAAGCTGCCAGAATTGTGTTAAAATAAAAGCATGAGTTGTAGAACCTGGCTCTATGAGGTTGTCTAATGATGCCAAATACATCTGTGATCTTTCAGTCCATTATGTAAAGTAGTTAGTTTCAGAGAAACAAGCTTATATACAAAACTTTAACCACATTTTCTAAGTATAAAAGGGGCCATAATTGTGTTAAAATAAAAGCACGAATTGTAGAACTTAGCTCTACTACATTGTCTAATGATGCCAAATACATGTGTGAAGTTTTAATCCATTATGTAAAGTAGTTTCAGAGATACAACCTTACATATAAAACTTTAACCACACACAGACGACACCGACGATGAAATGATGACAATAGCTCTAAAATGTCGAGCGAAAAAAAATGACAATAAATTGACATCATTTTCTAAATTTTATAAATAATACTACAAAATTTAACATCTAAAATTAAAAACAACAATGTCACTTATGTCACTGTAAGTGACAAATGCCCCGAAGTGGTTTTGACCTTTGACCTCTAAGTGTGTGACCTTGACCTTGGAGCCGAGGACCTGGATATTGTGCGCCACGTCGTCTTGTTGTGGTGAGCACTTGTGCCAAGTTATTTAAAAAAACGTCCACGAATGTCAGAGTTATTAACCTCACACGAAAGCACATCTTTTTTAGCCACATACCTGGATTTTGCACGCGACGTCTTGTTGTGGTGAGCACTTGTGCGAAGTTATTTGTAAATCTGTCCAGGAATGTCAGACTTATTGATCGGACATGATTGGACGGATGGACTGACAGACGGTGCGACTACTATATGCTGCCCTTTGGGTGCATAACAAAATATTGAAAGAATAATCATCAGAATTTTAACAACCATGAAGCATAAGACAACAAGAAAAAGCCACTAAGGCCAGAGTTTTTTTATTTTTATTTTTACGGGAGAGCCTACCTTAAATTTTGCAAAACTGAAATAAAAATAAAAGTCGAAATTGTGAATTTTATTTTATTTTTTCCTCCTGTTCTGCTACATCTTTTTTAAAAACAAAGTTGTGCCTATCCTAAAACTTATTTTCACAATAACCTTTTTTTTTGAAAATTTGGATTATGACTTAGTATTTACTAAGCAAGGTCGAAATTCGAAGTATTAATTTAGTCTCTTTAATATACATGTTTACAAGCACAATTTAATGCATACCATTGAACACCTATTTTGCTCTACTAGGCATTGAGTTCATAAACCTTTCTTGAGAATATTCTTAGTCTTGACCTATGTCAGGGAAATATATGTCTATTATTCTTGCAACTATGAAAGATAAACATTCAATAATTTTAAGTTTATATATTACATTTTGTTTCAATTTGAAGTGTGTTTAATAGCAAATTTGTGATAATTTCTGTAAAATACATACTCAAAAATCTATTAATTTGACAGTCAACAAACCAATTCTCAAGAGTGGAAAGTATTTTTAAGATCGGTTTGTGAATTTGAGATAACATGTAGGCATAAAGTGGATGTTGGTTACATTTATATGCAAAACAACTTGAAAAAAAAATCAACATAAAAAATGAAGCAATACATTTAATATTAATGTTACGTAAAACTAACTATAAAAAAACTCTGCCCTAATTAAAACGTTTCCATTCAAATTCCTACATTGTTAAAACCTCGCGCCCCATAAACACACATTCCGATCCTGCTTAAAGTGTGTAAAGTTTGATGAAAACTCCTTCAGTATTTTCAAAGTTACAACTGAGACACAATGTTGACCCATTTGAAGTTTGACATCCAAATGTGACCTTGACCTTTAATTTGTATTCATTGCGATTAATATTTGCGTTACGTTTCATGATTCCTTTCGAAGTTATGGGAGAGACTAGATGTTTAGGACAGACGGACGAACGAAAGGACAGATGGTGAGATATGCCTTCCTTCGGGGGCAAATAAAATAAAATAAAGGATGCGTAAAATACTTATTAATATGTAGAGGATTTAACATTGACGAAATTTAATGTTCGTCAAAAAATAAATAAAAATAAATGAAATATTGAAAAGGAGAATCTTACATGAGTGACTGTGTATTACTAGCTGACTTCAATGAATGAGTTGGATAACACTTTCTTGCATACCGAACAAGGATATCCGTCATTTTACCGGGGCTAGATATTTCCATCTCACCCTAGGGTCGAGATAAAATTCACGCGCGCCAACATCCGGTATGCCGGAAAACATGCAAGACGCCAGTAGCTGGCGGCGTCAACGCACAACGTGTCTCTGATATGCAAGAAAAAGAATCTATCATGGGTATTCGGTTCAGATAGGGAATTCCAACCCTCGGTATACGTGTTTTAATCGGAACCTCGGCAGAGCCTCGGTTCCGATAAAAACACGTATACCTCGGGTTGGAATTCCCTATCTTCACCGGATACCCATGAAAGATTCTTATAATATTACATGAGGCTCTAACGAGTATCATATATTTACGCCAATGAGTTAATTAAATTCAAACTTAAGTATTCAGTGGCAAATACACTTTTACCATTTTACACCAATAAGACGTTGAAGTATCAATTTAACGCTACAACTGTTGTATAATATTATTTATAATGGCCGTACAACACTACAAATAATACACCTTAACGTATATCTTATGATTTATGCCATGAAAATGCATGAGTTTAAATATTTTACTCCATATCCATCATCACTGTAGGGATCCGTACACCGGATCTTGGTCAAGACCCCGTTCACTATTACGGAGTTTTGGTCAGCCATGTTGTAGCAAACGTACGGATAACAACAGCAAAAGTAGGTTAACCACGTTTTTCTCCTATTTTTGTTCATTTTATATGAATAATCAATATTGCTATATGGTGCAGAAACATTTCCCCGTTCAAATATTACCGTACATTGTTGACATATTACTTTAAATGCTACAATTCGGATCAAAGAAAAACAATTGCCGCTGCTGAAATTCGCCCAAAGTACCCTTCAGCAATAAATATGTCATTAATTTTGAAGTTAATGAAAATTTTGAATTGGCAGATTTATTTGTTTTTCCAATATACGTGCATGTTCAAATGTTCAACTTCCTTCATTCGAAATTGACTGAGATATGAATCGAAACAAAATTAATGTTTGTGTACGGGGTCTTGGGCACTTGTGTACGGAGTACTGCAAATATTCTCTTTTTACTGTACGGAGTTTTGCTTTAAATATATTGTATGAAACTATGGTTTTAATGGTACTTGCATTACATGTAATATAAAACATTCATTGAATGTTTGTAAACAGTCAATGTAGTGTCATTAGAACTGAATCAACGTAGATTTCCTTGAACAGATATAATCATGCGAGCTATGAAGATAATTAATATTAACCCATGCCGTTATCTATATCATGTGTTGTCAATGTAGTTTAAGAACCAACTTTACATTTCCTATTAACATGCTTAGGAAAGTTTGACATAGTTTAGATGTCAGTATGGGGCATAGAATTAATTTTAACCTGACAGGCAAACTGTTTGAAAAAAAAAAGCCAGGATTTTTAACGCCTGTGGGACGTATAATAATACTTTGACAACCATTCGTCTGTCTGCCCGTTCGTAGGTCATAAAACATATTGAAATTTAATCTTTAATTACGTTTTGGAAAGGTAGATCCATTGGAAGCATCTATCTAACTTTTTTGTGACAGGGTTCAGTGTCCTTTCTTAGAAAGAAATGGGACATAATTCTTCGAAAGAAAAATGAAAGAAAATAAAAATATTTATGCAATGTTCCAACATCATTAGTAGGTGAGGGGTGGTAAAATATCATATCATATTGTGCATACCAAATTCTACACATCGGGTTCTACATATGGGGTTCTACACATGAAGTTCATTTATTTACAACGCGACAAACTAACTAAGGAGGCTGCCATTATTATAAACTACACCCAATCATAGCGGGTACATTCCACTATATAATACAACACAACACGTCAACATTATATATAATACTAATGGTGTTGTAAATGACAAACAAATTTATATGACGTTAACTGTGGTCACAATGAGCTAAAATTGGACAACTGTATCAATTCTAACAGACAATAATATACGTCTGGACTTAGTTTGTAGTACATGTAGTTATTTGGAATAAGTACGGAGACTTTCTCAAGAATTACTCCTTTTAAGTTTTAGTTTTTTCTGCATTTTTTCGTCTTAACAATACAAAATGGCATAAGACATATAGGACCCAAATAAGGGTAGGTATAAATTGCGGACTAACACGCGCGGACTAGCAGACTGCGGACTAGCGGACTGCGGACCAGTATGGTATAAAATGTGGACTGGTATTTTGCGGACCATGTAAATAGATGGGACAACTTATACAAATATTTTGGCCAGCAAATATTTCATAAAACGAAATAAGTATGTGGTGTATGGTAATGGTCATTTGAAAATAGATGTGCATGAAAATAATTCGTCAACATGTTTAAAGCAAACGAATTTACAAAAGTAAAGTTTTTCGCGCTATGATTTAGTAACAATGATTGTTTGAATGTAATTTTTCTTTCTTTCTTTCTTTCTTTCTTTCTTTCTCTTTCTTTCTTTCGTTCTTTCTTTCTTTCTTTTCCTACATTTTGTGAAATTCTGATGTGCAAGCAGGTGAATATTTGAATCTGTTCTAACTACGCCCCTGCTAGGGTTAGCAGGGGCGTATTCTGGGCTTAAAAATAATTTTCTTAAAATGGGGGCATGGATGGTGATTACGGATATTATCTGGAATAGCCCATTCCCGCCTAACAGAAATTCGTTTCTGTCTAATCATAGGGTTATGCCCCGCTGCACCTTTTCACAGGCACTCACCCGTCCCGGAGAATATTTACGCATTTATCCCTATTGTATAAAGAATGATTGTGTCTATAATCAAAGTTGTTAACCTCTAATAAAATATGTGTAATCCAAATTGAGTTGTTATTAATTTAGATTAAACAAAAACACAACCAACACTATTGAATTAATGATAATATATATTTATTGAATGTTAACGTCGTCTTACAAACACACTGCATATACAACATATGAATGTAGAATGTGAAAAACAGGATTTTCATGTAGAAATTGCGGGTGTAATTCGTTGAATATAACGAGATATTTTAAACTAGGTTATATAGTGCGGATGTATTAGAATTGATGATAAAGCACCTATCAGTTTATCGAATTAAAATTCAACTAATACTTTCAAAAAAGTTCAACATCATGGTGACACAAATATTATTTTCATTTTAAATACAGGTGTGTGATATTATCAATAATCAATCAAAATCAACGCGTGCCTTTTTTTTAATAGGTAGAAGCATGCATCCACCCGTATTTTTTTCTTTTTTATGAAATATCACATATAACACAAGGTTCTCAGTAGGTGTATTCATCATGACCATATTGAAATGTAATCATGGGGAAAAGCTTTTGATAAAATCACATCGTTATAGACAACCAATTTAATGTCAAAAGGATCACGATTTCTCAAAAGTAATCCCTCCTTTTGCGATGGAAATGGGCATTATAAGTAGGTGAAAACTACCCATTTCTATTCGATTTTGTGATTATATGTATAAGAAGCGTATTAATAGGTTTTACTGGATCACTGATGAACATTTTCGAAATTTCGACTCTATGCTTACACTTTGTGAGCAATAAAAACAGTCGATCAATAAAAAAGCTGTACCCTTGACCTGTTTAGTAAACAAACAAGAACTTTCTTACATGTCTCAAGTTGTGACCCCATGTTTTCTGGTGATTTTTCAAGTGGAAAAAAACAACAGTTTTCTATATGAACATTACACTGCTGCATTATCCATACTTGAGTTGAATTTGCAGCAAATCATTAATATGTGACACTTTAACATTGGTGTCTATGGGGAAAGTAATTAGTGCTTTCACACTACTTACATTCTATATATAAGAATCCAGCCCATATAACGGACGTAAAAGAAAACCACTTGTTTTTTAATCAAATATTTCATTATTTGGAGAATACAGAGCTAAAAGAGCAAAATACACAAAACATAACACTATTATTTATTGTGTTCGTATTTATTGAAGCATTCACAGATATATAAGATTCAAATTAAATTGCAATATAAACTCTGTAATATATCAATCAATTAACATGGTTTAATACAACACAATTTCTAATTGTATTCGTACTTAAGGGGGCCCTCTGGTGAAAATCAAAACAGATAGAATTTTTTATTTCCCTGTTTTTTATGAAGACTAACATATTACTAGTTAGTTTCTGGGAAAATAATGATGTGTTGGTGATTTAACTTTTTAGCAATATTAATCTTTAGCTATACACCCCCAAAGTGGGGTTTTAAATTCATAATCAGCTGAAAATTGGGTATGGCTTTAGAAATCACCTAATATGTTATGTAAAAAAAAGAAGCAAATGAAAAAAAACTTATGAGAAGCTAAACAGGTATCAATACAAAAGTAAGAAAACCCTTGAAATAACAAAAATAGGAGAAATCTTTGAAGTTTTCAATTTCAGCACACCTTCTAATGAAACAAAAAAATCACAGAAAATTGCATTTTTGGGCAAATTTTGGGCAAGAATAACTAAAAAAAAATCAGATGAAATTTGTAATAAACTGGTATATAAATAGAGAATTTTAAGTTTATCAAATAAATGTGATAAAAAGTATATGTCGGTGTTCATCTAAAAAAGTTACAATTAAACATGTTAAAGACCCATCATTTTATTATAGAAAAATATAGATATGTGCTTTGGTTTTATTTATTATGTCAAAGTCATTCTAATGACTGGCATACATACAGCTGATATACAAACATCACATCTAATTGAATTACAAACAGTGTATCAGTATATAATATACACAATATGACCAAAATACGTTAAAAGAGATGTTAATTTACCCCACCCACTTCATTTTGTATGGTATATTTTACCCGACTGTTGTATTTGCTTGTGTATACTGAAATAGCATATGCCATGTTAGAATTAAAATTAATGTTAACACAATGTTATATCAAATCCAAATAATCTATCTCTAAGTGTGATATAACACAAAATATACAACAGTTTGTCAATCAGAAGCATGTTATTAATTCACTCGTGTTTTTAGCCCTCGTGATATAATACCTGCACATAAGATCTCACAACTGTGGCAAAGTGTGCGATATACCATTATTATGAATGAATCAAACCCTAACACTGGTATGTCGCACAATATACCAAAGTTTAGAGATCAGATGTGTAGGAATTATATCTCGAGGCTAAAGCCCTCGGGGACATATAGGATCTCAGGGATGATAGTGGTTGAAATGAAAACTGACATATAATAATCTATAATTATCGAACCTACATCAATGTGTGGGGTTCATGATTGAGAACATGTATACTAAGTATCAAGGATGTATGACTAATGGTTACTGGTATATGAGCTTGCCAGAATTGTTTAACGGCTCATCAACACATATAGGTTATTTAGAGCCCCACCCATAAAAAAAGCAGGAGGATTTATGTCCCCTTACGATGGACGAGGCTAATTGGAAATGACCAACACTGAGGAAACTCAATGGCGCCGTTGAGGCTTGAACCCGAATCCTGTGCTTTTAAGTGCACTGCACTATCCACTATACAGGAACTTGACAAAACAAATATAACGGCTTAATATGTCAAACTAGTATAGACATGGAAATATCAGTTTCCAGACTGTAATTAGTGGGAAGCGGTCACTAAGTCGACCTTGAACTAGAAGTGTGTTCCATCATCCATGGAACACTTGCTTCGCCTGCTGACAGTGCTGTGTGCTTATTTCCAAGGTTAGGTTGCAGGTTAGGCTGATAGAAAGGGCATAACCCTGCCAAAATGAAAGTCAGAGGTGCACATGTGTAACAACATTTCTTGAGATGAAGATGAGTGTGAAGTTTCATGAACATAATTAAAATACTTTTCAATTGATGGCCAAGCATAGGTTGCAGGTTTAAAGCATGACGGACGGACGAACGACGACGGACAAAGTGATCGATAAGTGTCTGCCACCCGAGGCATATAACACAAAAATAAGTGTTCAGTTCTCATATTAAAATATCCGTCATGCGGATATTTTTTATGCACTCTTCAACCCAATGAATTTTACTTGACCAGGCTAGACCAGTGACATTTGCTTTATCAGAGGAGTACCGCTAAGTACAGCAAAACATGTTTCGAGATGCTAATTTCAGTGCTTGATGTTCACTTCGAGATTGCCTGTCACTTTAATTACAAAAGATCTATTTCAAAAGCTTGAATAAACAATAAATAGATTAAAATGACCTTGTGTTCCTAAAAGGCAGTTTTTCAGTTTCAGATACATGTACGCAAATGGAAACTTTTTTTTTTTACACAGATCCAACTGAACCAAAGAAAAAATAATACAATATTTTATTTATATTATATTATTTTATTTATATTATATTTATAAACTAAACATCTATTAAATACCACAATAATGAAATTTACTTCATACTTACAACAAAAAAAATCAACCGTCATATATGGCCTAAAATGTGTTAAAATGATGTAAAACACCAAAAGTTATTTTGAGTGTGAGCAGTATGACATCGTATACATTTGGTGTTTTTTAACAGCTTTACACATTATATAAATCTCTGTGAGGTATAATTATGTTCATTTTGGTTCTTTAAAAAAATAACGTCTGCTCAGTCCTCGGGATTGCCAAATAGAAGTCACCATCATGATCAGACGAACACATCTCAAGCGAGATACGCAGTAACAAGTATACACTGTAACACATCAGCCCGAAGAAAAATTAACCGCGTTTCTGATTTGGCCTAATTAAATTAATATATTTCCTGGAGTTTAGAATCTTGCGATCACAGTATAGTCAACTTTTTTGGTTAAATCCATGTCTTTCAGGGTTGCATTGGTATTTGAAGAACGAAGGGTATCTCTAAACCAGATGATGTGTCTCTGAAATGAACAAAACAAGTTGTTAAAAAGGATGGCGGGGAAAAATATATAAGCCATATGATATATGCATGGAATTTCACATGAATCCACAGAGTGTCCTGTTATTTTTAAAGGGAATTTATATACCGTATTTCCTCTAATAGTAGCTCCCGGGCGCTATGCAAAGTGCGAAGGGGGGTGATACCATTATGATACAAATTTTCAATATATTTCAGTTCCTTTCCCCGACTGTTTCCTTATAGAATTACTGTACGGGCATCTTTTACTGTTACACTGGTATTGACTTAACCTAAACCCGACAATGTACTGAGTATATTACTGTCACCACTCTGCATCTGTATGATACCCATTTCCGTCAAACTTGACAATTACAACACGTGTTGGTTGCGTATAAATTAAATAATAATAAAAGAAACTAAATAGTAAAATGAAAGAAACAAGATAAATAAAAGTGGTAATTTGTATTGATGATGATAGCGCTTTAAGGTTTATGTCATAGACCATACTGGTGTCGAAGGTAAAAAACTCCCATTATCAAATCCATTAGCGGTAAAGACGAAAAACAGTGTGTGTTTTTTAGGAACTTTTAGATTTTTTAAGAAGGTAAAGTTTCTTAAAAGAGGTGGGGGTGCTTCTATTAGGGACGGTGCTTCTAATATAGGAAATACAGTATTATTAATTTAATATATAATAGGTAAATTTACATCACAGAGAAACGTGAACGTATTACCATCAACTTGTATGGGTTTTGTGTGATAATTAGAACCTCAGAAAATCATCTATTATTTATTAAACTCTTTAGCAAACATTATTTGGTGCTCGACAAGCTGTCGCATTGTATCTTTTTGCAAACTAGTTTAATAAATTCTATAATAAATCAGCACTCGATCATATAAGATCAGCTATTATATCTGCCAAGAAATTAATATATAATCATTCTTCTCCCATTACCACTAAACTTGAATCAACAAAATATTTTTTACCAGTATGGTGTCGGGGAGTCTTAACTCTTACCTAGCATTGCAGAGTTAGTTACGTTGAACTTTTGGGCATTACAAATATGGTTGTACGGACATAACAAAAATGAAATCTTGATTATTTAATTATTACACGTCTTTCATATTCAATGTGTGTTTGTGACAACAGATAATATTTTTATTTATTGACTTGGGGGAAATGGGTAGATTTGGGTGTTTCGGGACACCCGTTAGAAGGAATAGTTAAGGTACCACATGATATTTTGGCTACTTCATTGGTTTAGATAGGAAGTTTCCACTCTGTTTGTTGTTATTTCAATATTTAAAACCAGATTTTTCCCTCCTGACAAGATATGACGTGGATATGGGTGTAGAACCACTGTTCTGACTTATTTTATAAATGAAAGTTTAAACATGTTCAGGTAAACTGTTGTTACTCATTAAAATGTGAAGCTTTTTTAATAAATCGTATAATTAATTGTTTGGCATTTTATTTTTTGTATACCATAAGAACTTAAGAACTTCATGCTCCCCGAAAGATGTCGGTACTGAAACATTTCAGGGTAGCATATAGTCCAACCGTGATATATTACAAGATAATTCACCGTAAACGATGTTCTATTTCTGTTCTAATACCCCTAAAATGTGAAAATAACGCACACATCTCATTCTGATATCTTTCGCATTGCTTTGCTGACTCTCCTAACGTTGCAAACGTTACAGTGATATCTTTCGCATTGCCTTGCTTATTCTTCTAAAGTTGCAAACGCTACAGTGATATATCGTTGAATGTAACGAGAATTGCATCAAGAATTGCAGGGCAATCCATAGATCCCACCGGCCCAGACAAACATTTTCCAGACATTTTCTATGATGGAGGTCAAAAATCAAGGTCAAGGTCACAATGACCTTATTTCGGTACGCGACACACCGCTATCCCAAGACGTATTCACATACCAAGTTTGATAGCTCTCTAAGTGTTATAGTATTGAAAATACTGTCCGGACGTCAAGGTTACAATGACCTTATTTTGGTATGCGACACACCGCTATCCCAAGATGTATTCACATACCAAGTTTGGTATCTCTAAGTGTTATAGTATTAAAAATACGGTCCGGATAAGAATTTTCTATGACAGAGGTCACAGGTCAAGGTGACCTGTTTTTGGTACGCGACACACCGCTACCCCAAGTATATCCACATACCAAGTTTGGTATCTCAGTCTTATAGTATTAAAAATATGGACCGGACAAGCATTTCGGAAAGACGGACGGACAAACAGGGTGCAAACCTATAGTCCCCAGACGGTGGGGGACTTATTAACTGACAGGTGAAATCAGCAGTTACATTATGCTCAATGTTGAAAAGTCTTGCAACCATATTTACCTGTTGCTAACTTTGTGTTGGCATACCAAATTCTATTGTGCCTCTTCCCAGTTGGTACATTGTTAGTGTAGCCGCACTGTGTATTACTGCATGAAACTGATAAAAAGAAGAATTTTCAAAACTGATTACTAACTTCCCTGGTAAGGATGTATTAATTACTTTCAAATATTCAGAGGTTGGGGACAGTATGCTTATATAAAACAATATTTTTATGATCAGGATTTTCATTTATAAACATTAATAAAACATACATCAGAGTGGTCATAGCTATTGAAATCTAAGAGTCAATAACTTGTCATCCCCAAGCTATCGGCTTGCGGGTTAAATTGTCAACAGTTTACAAGTAAATTTGTTTGCGTACAATTTCAGAGATGTATAGCTTTAATACACGATAAAAATTCAGAGATGAAAATTGTAATTAAACCTTGTGTGAACAATGAAAGGTTTAGAATGTTCTGTGTCTGAAAAGTTGACTGTCCGATTAGTGCATCTGAAATGTCACTTGCTTCTCACCAATGGGACTATGGTTCAATTCTCGGCCGGGACATGTGAGGTGACACGGTGGTCACCAAATCAGACAGGCTTGTTTTCTCCGATTATTTCTCCGGTTACTACGGTTTCCTCCCACACGAAAGACCACAGTTACGCTTACATTCGTGCCAACGAGAGTAATTGACATATGTTGTATAAACTTGTTTCGCGATTGTTGTAAAATAAATGAAGTTTATATTTTAAAGTGAAGACCCTTGTCTGAATAGTGCACAAAGCACAAATTGAAATTGCAAAACAAGCACTGAAAATACAACCTTTTTATAATTGTGGACAATCCATATGCGAGTATCCCCATGGCATGTGACAGCTGAAGTGGCACTTTTTGCAAGAAGATAGGGCATCAGCAAGAACACCTAGCTCAACAACCCTTCTACCTGTCCGCCAGTCTCCAGCTCCCTCGTCAACCAAACTGTCATCCGCAATATCTGACAGTCAGGTATGTCATTCTGTGACAAAGGCCTTTAAAAAGAGGAAGAAATAATATTGTAGAAGATATTTTCATGATTTCATCATGTCACTACTATGACAACTGACCAATAACACCTGGCTGGGGAAAAAGATCTTCTTAGGCTTCTAACCTGCAAACACTTCCACTGTTTGAACCAATGGTAAAGTCTGAGGTGACATGTCGTACTTGACCCCGGGAACAATCCTGTATACACCCCGTGTACAATCCTGTATACACCTCGGGTACATTCCTGTATACAATATTGTACCAGACTTTAAATCTTGCCAGATCTTATCGTATTTTGAAAATTCTAACATTGATGTTTTGTGTGTATTTTCTTTAAAAACAATCAAGACCATAATGAAAACAAGTGTATCTGTTAAACATATTATAAACATATTGAAAAGCTTTATTATATTTTAAAGTAAATAACAATAAAACCATTTGCAAGCATTAGACACGCGACCTTCACTCGAGATCTGCAATAGTGGGGCACATTCCTGTATACAGAAATGACCTTGGGTACAATCCTGTATACAGGAATGTATCCCCACATATACAGGAATGTATCTGGGGTACATTCCTGTGGGGATACATTCCTGCAGACAAAGACCCCATAAGCGTAATTAACGGTGCGGAAGTGCAGTTTTTAATAAAACCAATATTAGCAATAAATGTTGCTAAATGTAAAATGCTCCAATCACAATGACCAACCTGAGCAAGTAACATAATTTTACTTTCGTTTTCGCCAAAAATATGCACTACTGAAGTCAGAGAAAATATAAAATTTCAGAGAACATTTATACGTACAATAACCATGATCGCCGGTGGAATCTACGGTTTCAGTGTTCCCTGTGTTCTGCCATCTTCTCTTCTGTGCTTCTAAGATCTGTTTACGTTTGTTTAATTGTTTTACGCTTAAGAAACCACGTTTTGTTTTACCCATTTTTGTATTCGAGGTCAGCAACGCGAAAAGCAGTCTGTGTCGAAGGGAGGTAAATCCCGATGTCGTAATAGTAAAATGGCAGCGGAATAGAATGTAGAACTTATAAAAAGAAAGCGACATGCTACAGGTTGTTGTTTAATAACATTTAATTGTTTATTATTATTTGGAAAGTGATTTTGGAACATCTTCCCACTTTTTACAACATCCACAAATGCGTTGCGCGAAATTATGCGCAGATCACGCTAATTCGTCACCAGAGGGCACCCTTAATTAGAAAATTACAAGACTATTATAGTTTACATAATTTAAAACATCAATATAATTGTTCACGGCATTAACCTTTTTTTAAAAAATAAATAAATATATGTATATCTATTTTTGCTTTAAACATCCATTGAACCTAATTACAACTGTCAGTTGACGAATTATTTTCCTGCAAATCTATTTTCAAATGACCATACATCACATACTTATTTTGTTTTAAGAACGTCTAACTTTAATATTTGCTGACCAGAATTAGAATATTTATATTATTTGTCCCATCTATTTACATGGTCCGCAAAATATCAGTCCGCATGTTATACCATACTGGTCCGCAGTCCGCTAGTCCGCTAGTATCAGTCCGGATTATATACCCACCCTCTAAATAATGTCTACAAATAACTACAATATCAGTAAATAACATCAGTGCAGAGCAGCGAAAACAATCTTTGCATTGCAAAACCCCGTACAGTACATGGACAAGACTCTGTACACAAATCAGCATTTTTTTATATGAATTAGTTACGCTGGGCACGTTTTGTTTCGATTCATATCTCGGCCAATTTTGGATGAATGATGCTGAAATTTTGAACATGCACGTATATTGGAAAAACAAATACATTTGCCAATTCAAAATTTTCATTTACTTCAAAATTAATTAGATATTTATTGCTGAAGTGTATTTTGGGAGAATTTCAGCACCGGCAATTGTTTTTCTTTGATCCGAATTGTAGCATTTAAAGTAATATGTCAACAATGTACGGTAATATTTGAACGGGGAAATGTTTCCGCAACATATAGCAATACTGATCATTCATATAAATGAACAAACATAGGAGAAAAACGTGGTTAACCCACTTTTGCTGTTGTTATCCGCACGTTTTCTACAACATGGCTGACCAAAACTCCGTACTAGTGAACGGGGTCTTGACCAAGATCCGGTGTACGGATCCCTACAGTGATCATGGACACAGTTATTCGGTCCTCATTTGCATAGATAATACACTAATGTATTAGGATATTTAGGTCATGAATTGTTAAAGCGACAGCAGCAATCTTGATTTATGTAAAACTTGCGGCGTCTCACTAGTTATAAACTCAGCATTAATATTAATTATAAGAATAAAGCAAATTGTTTTTGCATATTACTAATTTATAACTTCTGATAACATTTCACCAATAATATAGTCAAACTTATGGTAGAATAATGAATAATAAATGTTGATAACTCAAAATTGTATTCAAATATATCCAAGCAAATTTAAAGTCAGAATGACACTGGATTAATAAATTGAGCACTAAAAAAAATAAAAAAAATAAAAAATAAAAAAATTAATTCTACATAAAAAATTCAAAATTGCTGTGTGTCCCTTTAACAGCTTTAGCAGGTTAAAACCATCTTTTCATATAAAACATATAAATGATGATTTTTCTCTTTTACATATGACACCATTTGCTTGAGATATTCACTAAAATAAGGAATATCGATACACCAGTTTAAGAATTTGGTTTTCTATATAACTTTTATATTTGATTAATATTATGAGAATGGTTCTGAGAATATTACTAATATATTAAAAAATCTCAACATTTATTTTAAAATTATTAGCAGAGAGGTTTGAAGGCAAGTTGGATCTGAATTAATATATCAAGAAGCTAATTTTAAAACGTGTTAAAAACTTCCAAGATTGCTGTGTGTCCCTTTCAAGCACAAAGTTGAAAGTTAACCCAAGTCATTTTGAAGTTTAAACCTGCATACTTATGAGCACATCAACAGTGACCTAACAACTGCAGCGAAAAAACACCTTTATTATGCTGGTACTGTGACTGGCAATATAAAATTTTCCCTCAATGTCACAGAACTTAATCGAGTATGGCCATCGTAATCCGTCTTGCCCTTTCAATATTATCTGGGTCTTCGTGAGATTTGCTGTCAACTGGTGAACGTTATGAGACCACATACTGCACACGTACACGGATCCGTCTGCCGTCACGGTCAGTCCACGTGGGTACTTCAACTCCGGGTCTTTGTAGACCCTCTTAACGTGACCCTCCATCGTCATACTGGTTACCGTGGCATTGTACCAGTCAGATATGTAGATCATTTGGTGATTGGGACTGATCGCAATGGAAAATGGGAAATCGCTAAACAATGGTGTACCGGTGCCACTAGTGTTGGTCTCAATAGTGTTTAAAATAACACCACGCGTATCCATTATTAGAATTACTGTAGGGTCACAGACGGTCACAAACAACTTATCCCTACTGTACGCTATACCCCAACATTCACCTTCTTTGAGCACTATCTGACGATCAGTTGACAAGGACCTGTCTCCGACCAACAATAACTGAATCAATCCTTTTCTAGGAAGTGTAACGGCAATTTGTCCGTTCTCTATATCTACAAGTTCATGCGGCTCTGACGGCAGATTTGTCCGAGATATTATCAAACTTTGAACAGTATCTACAAGCTTTATGGATTTGTTCTTCCAGTCAGCTAAGACTAACGTCCCGTTTAATAAAACCGTCATTCCCGTTACCCAACATTCCTCTTGATCATGCATTGTTTTGACATTAATATCTCCGGCGTATATCGCTTCCATTTTGCTTTGATCACGTCTCTGGCGTGAGGAGAACACCCTTGTACGATACACCGATCCAGACTTTGGTTGGTCAAAGTCTAGAACAGAATGGCTGTTTGTTGCCTTAGATTTCTGATGACATTCTAAGCATGTTTGGCATAAGTGTTCACTGCAGGTTAAACACATACCCTTGGCCTTAATCTGTCTATCATCGAGCGCACACTGTTGACAAAATAATATGCCTGCCTCTCCAGGTCTTCCTCCGACAGCGCGTTCCACAGTCCCACCTACGGCATCACCATGCATACCCCTTACACTTGACTGGCTTTTAAAACTGTCAGCTTCACCAGGTCTCTCAACAATTTCATCCGACCCGTCAAGAAAATCAGGCATTTTTGAAAGATCCAGCTCTGTTTCTGAACAACCCGGTACGGAGATTTCACTTCCCGACACGGATCCGACAGCCTCAATTCTTGTCAATGACCTCTCAAGTTCTCCAGGTATTGGTAAATTTACCTTGCTCACCATCCTCCCTGGTACAGTGTCTCTAACCATCCTCCCTTGTACAGCATCTCTATCCATATTGTCTACTCGACATTCACTCGTTTCAGGTACCAATCTCCTGTCCCTACTTTCTACTCTCTTTTGTACACCATTTTGCTTTCCAAGAGCTGCTTTACCAACATGTTTAACCAAAGCAGGCTTGGCACCCTTCCTACCTGGTACTTTATTCATTATACTTTCATCCAGTTTTATAACTTTTGTAGTACTTTATTCCTACCATCTTAAAGTGTCACTCCTAATATTAATTTAGTATCCATACATTCAAGCTTTGATCCTTTTTCCCAATTTTCAATGCTTGAATTCTTTTTACATTCACCTTAACATAATTTCCAATGTGACCTATGATTCCCTGTTTTTGCTTATGTCTCTTTAGATAAACTGATAAAACTGCTAGGGTATATCTTAATACCCAATATAATTTACAACATATGGGCTGCATTTAAAACAAAATCAATACCCTATTTAATTCACCTACTGGGTGTTTGTGTGTATCTACCAGTATTCTATCAACAAGGAAGTACCGTCTCTAATATCAGAATGACAATTGAATAGAAATTGGTCCAACATTTAAAACTTTTAAAGGGAAACATTGCAATCTTCAATTGTATGAAACTTGTGGTTAGTTTTCCTAAATAATTTGCATATTAGCTATCATTAATATTATTAAAGGGACACTGGCCATAAGAAAGCAGATATTGAGCATAACCAAATAACTGCCTGATTTTTATTTAGTTAAATGTATACATAAAAACATGAGCATAGACTCAAAATGTAGTAATATATTCGTAAGTTTGAAAAAAGGTTTTATTAACTGTTTGTAAACAATGTGGGTCCCACAGTATTTACAGTTTCTGCTGATCACGTGACAGCCATTAGCACATTAGGTTTTCTATATAGTATGTATAGTGTAATATAACTTACCCGCTTAGCTCAGTCAGTAGCGCTCTCGACTATTTCGCGCTCACTATTATTAATTTACCCGCGCGTGTAATTTTAGTTTGGGCTGCGAGTTCATACGTGCGGAGAGGTATTTCTTTTTTTTGTACTAATTCTGTCAAACAATCTTGTTTTTATTTAGCTAATATTCAGTAATGGTAAGAGTGTTTAATGTTTGTCAACGTAATAATTTCGTGTTTAATAAACTAAAAGTTACGGACATTGTCCCTTTAATTAGAATAGTCCAAAAAATTTCACCAATAATATATATTATGTTTTTCGTTGAATAAAGAATAAAAGTTGAAATTTCGTTTTTTTATTAATATGCAGGCAGTTTTAAGCCAAAACAATACCGGATTAATAAATTGAGGTGCTAATATTAACCCTTAACCCGCTACATATATTATGGACTGTTCTTTCTTTGAATTAAGACCGTTCCATTAATGTGACAAAGGGTGTTTTGTGGAAAAGGACTGATCAGCAGCCGGACATTGTAAACCCTGATCAGCCTGCGAGTTACTAATGTATGATGTAATTTAATGTGTTATGTAATACCCTTTATATCTGGCATGTACTCAGGCCTCTACATTAACTGTTGGATGCCTTTACAGTAAAAAATTGAGATTTCATATTCGGACAAGTTCATTATAGGTCAGGACAAGTGGATTTCTGAAGTCACTTGTCCTGTCGATTTCTGAAGTGACTTCAGAAATCCACTTGTCCTGACCTATAATGAACTTGTCCGAATATGAAATCTCAATTTTTTACTGTAAAGGCATCAAAACATGTAAAATAAAGCATTTCTATCCAGAGATTGCGATCCGATGAAGCGTGATACATGAACACAATCCGCAAAGCGATCATATGTAATTGTCGCAAAATGTTCAAGCGATTTTTATTTCGTAAAATTTATGATTAGCGTATAATTAAACAACTTGCTTTTGTTGTATTTTATTAACAATATTTTCACAACAGAAGGAATGCTTTTTGTCATTCAAAATCAGGAGAATAAAACGTCAAATACAGGGATCCCAAGCAACGTGTTGCGACAAGCAACTATCTATATATACACTATCTATATAAATCGGCAGGGAAAATCCTGCCGCGCATGCGCAAAACTGTCTAGTTTACAATCACTTCCTATTAGACAACACTCGCTAAGGTGAGGTTTGAATTTTGCCATTTGGTGTTGGTTTTTAGCGTATTTTGGCGTGGGTTTTCATTTTGATTTTGTTTTATCAAATTTTTTCTTCTTGCCCGATTGGACAACCTGGATTCAGAATCAACTTGTCCGGACCCAAGTCTGGGTTGCCAAAACCTATCGGACAATGCCTAATGTCGAGCCCTGGTATTGATGTAAATATTTGAATATAAAATGTTTTAAATCAAATAGATAATTCACTTTGATATCTGACTTGTTACATATTTTTTACTTAGTCATAAAAGATAATAGTTAAGACCTTCTGTACCTTAAATGTTTATTGTTTACCATCGAATAGTGAGGCGGCATATGGTATTAGTCATTTGTGCGTCTGTATCCTTCCACAGTGTTTAAGCAATTAACATGTCACCAGTTGTCAATCATTTATCCACTTTCACCAATCAAACCAATAATATACCTCCGACAAACAATAGCACATGCAACAGTATAATAAAGCATGTGCAGCTGTATTATAATATAATCTATTGTCAATATACTCAACATCAACAATAGGGCGGAGATATCTAAGTACTGGCGACATGTTAATTGTTTCGAAACTTTACATCATGCTTATCTATGATGTTAGGAGGTGCATATCTATTTTGCATCAAAATCGGCATTATTTATGAATATATATTCTTGCATTGTACAGTTTTCCACGGACTGTTTTCAGTGGGGTCATTCGTGTCCCATGGACATATTGAGTTATGGAGATGTTCGATTGCCCTTTTTATATTTGTATACATTCTCATTATCACCTCTCACCGTAGCGGGTTCAAATCCCACTGGGAGCGCTGCGGGGTCAAATCCCATTGGGAGCGCTGCGGGTTCAAATCCCACTGGGAGTGCTGCGGGTTCAAATCCCACTGGGAGCGCTGCGGGTTCAAATCCCACTGGGAGCGCTGCAGGTTCAAATCCCACTGGGAGCTCAACTTGTAGGTGAGAAAGTGTCGATTCTTACGGATGTCAGGAAGTATATGCAGTACTGTTTCAACCTAGAAAAAATGGGGTGTTCTGCCGTTGGCCTAAAATGTGCTATAATGTCATAAAATACCATTCAACTTTAAAAATATAAAGTGAAAAAAAGGCCTTTCTTTCCTTCTTATCAGAATCGTTGAATAAGTATTACAACAGTGTTTCTGTCTGATTGAAAATTCATCTTAGGTTTCAACCGACAAATGGTCTATATTTAAACTAATATAAGATCCCCTCAAACCCTTTGATGTGTGGGTGATATATTCCATGGTTGATTCATGATACTAGCATCGGACAGCTACATGACAGTGCTGAGTGCAGTCGCGGATGACTAAGTAGACACAGTACAGTCCAGTCAAAAACACTCGCAAGAGCTTTCAAAACAAACTTTTATGATTTTAGTTGGGGTAGGTAAGGGGATGGGCCGCATCCTTTTAAATCACAGCTCAGAAGCCTCCATCCCCACCCACCCCCACCTTCCCCAATTTGAACAGTGGCGATTGTTACCTACACTTTCCACATATGAATACGCGCCTGTAGATCTTGCGAGGACAGTCAAGACAAAAGTACAGTCGAGTCGAACAACTCGTATTTTCGTGTACTTTTGATAAAGAAATAACTTGCTTTTCGTGACATGCAACAAAATTCATTTAAGCTAAAACAACATCATTCAAGTATCTCCTCGTGTCACAGCCGAAAATCACGTAATTTAAAGTGGTACTGAAATTTCATCATCAAAAATTGTCACAATCTTCCAAATTATGTGTTTTAAAAAGTCCAAAATGGCGGGCATTTCATTTTTTTTTTTTTGACGTTGCCGAAAGATGACGTACCACTTTTCATTGCCATGCATTACCAAATATTTAATCGATGTAGGAAAATATCAAGGCTGCGCATCTACTGCAGAGGCAGATGAGATGAAGGACGAAGTTTTCTATCACATATGCCTCCGCCATGCAGCAAAACACATGCGAGAGCAGTGTCAGAGATCAACTTCATATCGCTAGATGGGGACATTACAGTTTCAGTAAGGTAGCTATAGGAGTAAATTATGTTTAGGCATCAATTGTGTGGGGTAACAAGAAGCACCACCTGTGGGTGCAGATGCTCGACTTTCGAAGCCTTATCTCTTTGGGATACTAAGTCGAAAGGCATAATTCTGCTAAATTGCCTAACAAAATTATGACACTTGTCTTTGAAAGTGAATGCATGTGTGATGGGTCATAGAATTTTTTAAGGGGATTTTAAGATATAATGAAACATTTAAATTTAAAAAAAGACAAAGTTGACAAGCTTACATGTATACAAAACTTTAATCAAATTGACTATATATAAAAGTGGCTATAATTGTGTTAAAATAAAAGCACGAGTTGTAGAACTTAGCTCTACGACGTTGTCTAATGATGCCGAATACATGCGTGAAGTTTCAATCCATTATGTAAAGTAGTTTCCAAGATACAAGCTTACATATAAAACATTAACTGGACGCAGACAACGATAAAGTGATGACAATAGCTTTTTTTTCTTCTTTGAAAAAGTAGAGCTAATGAAAATGACTATAAATTGACAGCATTTTCTAAATTTTATAATAACTTTCTAACTATAAAATTTAACATCTAAAAATAAAAGCAACAAAACATTGAAAGAATAGTCACTGGAATTTTAACAACCATGAAGCATAAGAAATTTCACCAGTAAGTCACACATGCCACCTAAAAGGTTTTCTTATTCAAATTCCTACGTTGTTAAAACTTGTAGCACAACATGCATTCCGATCCCGTTAAAAGTGTGTGTATAGTTTGATGAAAATTCCTTCAGTACTTTCAAAGTTATGACTGAGACACAATGTTGACTTATTTGAAGTTTGACCTCCAAATGTGACCTTGACCTTTTAGGTACGAAACTGATTCATTGCGATTAATATTTGCATTACGTTTCAGGATTCCTTTCAAAGTCGTGGCCGAGACTAGACTGTTTAGGGCAGACGGACGAACGAAAGGACAGATGGTGAGATTACTATATGCCTTTCTTTGGGGGCATAAAAATAAGAAAATTTTGCTCCTCAAATTGTATCCTCAACTTATCATATGGCCTTGTATCACCCAGCGATTTTCAATTTGCAGTTCCATTAGTATTTTATGCTCCAGATAAAATATATTAGTATTTTATGCTCCAGATAAAATATGTAAATATAAAATTACAAAGGGCAATAACTCTTATTTGAATGAAAAAATAGTTATGGTTCTTGCACTCTGCACTACCTCTCATTGCCCTCTATCATTGTGTGAAGTTTTTTTGCAATCCTATATGTAGTTTTCAAGATATGCTCTGGGCAAAAATTCTAAGTATAAAATTACAATGGGCAATAACTCTTAATTTGAATGATGACACAGTTACAGTTCTTGCACACTGCACTTCCTCTCAGTGTGAAGTTTCATTGCATTCCCATCAGAAGTTTTGAAGATATCATGCCCCTGCGTAACTCTGTTCTTATACTCAAGAACAGTTCATGAACAGTTCTAGAACATTAAGAACAGTTCCTGACAGTTCCTGAACTGTTCTTGATTCATTGTTCTAGAACATATGTTCTTAATATGTTCTTGAAAATTTTCAAGAACTATTGAAGAACATTTTAAGAACTTTAATTTTTCTTAAGATATTCTTGTAAGGTTCTTCAAAAAGTTTAGAAAAGTTCAAGAACCTTTAAATAGAGAAAATGTTCTAAAAATGTTCTGGAACAATTTCAAGAGCAAATCAAGAACAGTTTAGGAACTTCAGGAGTTCCTGAACTGTTCTTAATTTGTTCTTGAACAATTTGACGAACAAATGAAGAACCAATCAGGAACTTCAAGGGTTCTTAAACCGTTCTTAATTAGTTCTTAACTCTAAATGTTTTTAAACTTTGTGTTAAGCACTAATTAAGAACAGTTTCAACCTTTAAAGTTCCTAAACTGTTCTTCATTTGTTCTTGAAACTGTTTGAGAACAGTTTTAGAACATCTTCTCTATTTAAATTCTTCAAATGTTCTTTAAAATGTGAACTTAATTCTTTTAAATAGGAAATGTAATTAAGATGTGCTTAAAATATCTACAAATATGTTATCTTAATGGAAAAAAAAAATCGTTACAGATCGATTACATCTGTGCAAATGTAAATATACATTAAATTAGTAAGCAAGTCACAATATTAACCACCTAATAAACTATTGTGATCTTTCATTATTAGTCACACTACTTACTGATACAGCGTTTGAAAAAGGCAATATTTTTGTAAAGCTGACACTGAGGCTGTAAAGGTATTATAATGAAATATTAAATTTCTTTGTTTTAAGTAGCTTGAACACACCCCAAGTATACATAGATGGCTGGGACATGAAAACAATAATCCATAAACTTGGTATAAAAAGACATTTATTTTGTAGCACTTTAGTTTTGTGTTGATTAAATTAAAGTTCAAAAGTTTCAAATCTTTTGAGTATTTCCACTAAACAACATTATTTTATTACACTATTTCCAGAACAGGTTTTTCCTTAACAAATTGAATGTTTATGAATGTTGTTTAACGGCTCATAAACACAGTATAGGTTATAAGAAAAATTACAGTTCTTGAAATGTTCTTCAATAGTTCTTGAAAATGTTCAATGTTCAAGAACGTGTTCTAGAACAATAAATCAAGAACAGTTCAGGAACTGTTCTTAATGTTCTAGAAATGTTCTAGAAATGTTCATGAACTATTCTTGAGTATAAGAACAGAGTTTTGCAGGGGTTCATCTTCATTAATTAAACAAATCTATACTACTACTGTTAACGTTTGTTTACATTCGCCGACATTTTTAACCGTTGCTTGATTTAGATCGCCAAGCACCTACATGATATAAAAAGGGTACAAGCAAAAATGAGGAAATCGCGCACAATTAAAAATGAATTTCGGAACCATTCTGTCCACCTATATTTGATTTTGTTTCGAGATATTGTGAGAACCCTGGGCCAATACGCGATTGATTAGAAATGAAAAATTGGAAATACGCAAGCAATTTGCGAGGAATTGCGTATCAGACATTTCTTTTGCGTTATGATACGCATGGTTTTGTATTTATATTGCTTTTTCTACCATTTTATTTGCGTATTTACGCAAATATACACCTTATCTGGAGCTCTGCAACACTACAAATAAAACACCTTAAAGTATATCTTATGATTTATGCCATAAAAATGCACGAGTTTAAATATTTTACTCCATATCCATTGTGTAAACAATTATTCGGTCCTCATTTGCATAGATAATACCCTAGTGTATTAGGATATTTAGGTCATGAATTGTTAAAGGGACACCCAGCAATCTTGATTTACGTAAAACTCGCGGCGTGCCATTAGTTTCTCTACATAAACTGCAGCATTAGTATTAATTATAATAATAGAATAAAGCAAATTGTTTTTGCATATTACTAATTAACTGCTGATAACATTTCACCAATAATATAGTCAAACCTATGGTAGAATAACGAATAACGAATAACAGTTGACAACTCTAAATTGTATTCAAATATATGCAAGCAGATTTAAAGTCAGAAAGATACTGGATTAATAAATTGAGCAGTTAATTTTAATTCTAGACAAAAACCTCAAGATTGCCGTGTGTCCCTTTAACAGCTTTAGCAGGTTATAAACATCTTTTCATAAATGATGATTCTTCTCTTTTTCATATGACACCATTTGCTTGAGATATTCACTAAAATAAGGAATATCGATACTTTAGTTTTCTATATAACTTTCATGATTAATATTATGAGAAAAGTTCTGAGAATATTACTAATATATTAAAAAATCTCAACATTTATTTTTAAAGAGGTTTGAAGGCAAGCTGGATCTGAATTAATATATCAAGAAGCTAATTTTAAAACGTGTTAAAAACTTCCAAGATTGCTGTGTGCATCATTCCTTTCAAGCACAAAGTTGAAAGTTTACCCAAGTCATTTTGAAGTTTAAACCTGCATACTTATGAGCACCATAAACAGTGACCTAGCAACTGCAGCGAAAAAACACCTTTATGCTGTTGGTACTGTGACTGGCAATATAAAATTTTCCCTCAATGTCACAGAACTTAATCGAGTATGGCCATCGTAATCTGTCTCGCCTTCTCAATATTATCTGGGTCTTCGTGAGATTTGCTGTCAACTGGTGAACGTTATGAGACCACATACTGCACACGTACACGGATCCGTCTGCCGCCACGGTCAGTCCACGTGGGTACTTCAACTCCGGGTCTTTGTAGACTCTATTAACGTGACCCTCCATCGTCATACTGGTTACCGTGGCGTTGTACCAATCAGATATGTAGATCATTTGGTGATTGGGACTGATCGCAATGGAAAATGGTAAATCGCTAAACAATGGTGTACCGGTGCCACTAGTGTTGGTCTCAATAGTGTTTAAAATAACGCCACGCGTATCCATTATTAGAATTACTGTAGGGTCGCAGACGGTCACAAACAACTTATCCCTACTGTACGCTATACCCCAACATTCACCTTCTTTGAGCACTATCTTGCGATCAGTTGACAAAGACCGGCCTCCGACCGACAATAACTGAATCAATCCTTTTCTAGGAAGTGTAACGGCAATTTGTTCATTCTCTATATCTACAAGTTCATGCGGCTCTGATGGCAGATTTTTCCGAGATATTACCAAACATTGAACAGTATCTACAAGCTTTATGGATTTGTTCTTCCAGTCAGCTAAGACTAACGTCCCGTTTAATAAAACTGTCATTCCCGTTACCCAACATTCCTCTTGATCATGTTTTGTTTTGACATAAATGCCTCCACCGTATACCGCTTTCATTTTACTTTGATCATGTCTCTGGCGTGAGGAGAACACCCTCTTATGATACACCGATGCAGACTTTGGTTGGTCAAAGACTAGAACAGAATGGCTGTTTGTTGCCTTAGATTCCTGATGACATTCTAAGCATGTTTGGCATAAGTGGTCACTGCAGGTTGAACACATACCCTTGGCCTTAATCTGTCTATCATCGAGGGCACACTTTTGACAAAATAATATGTCTGCCTCTCCAAGTCTTCCTTGGACAGCGTGTTCCACAGTCCCACCTACAGCATCATCATGCAAAGACCTTAGACTTGACTGGCTTTTAAAACTGTCAGCTTCACCTGGTCTCTCAACAATTTCATCCGACCCGTCATGAAAATCAGGCGTTTCTGAAAGATCCGGCTCTGTTTCTGAATAAGCCAGTACAGAGATTTCACTTCCCGACACAGATCCGACAGCCTCAATTCTTGTCAATGACCTCTCAAGTTTTCCAGGTATTGGTAAATTTACCTTGCTCACCATTATCCCTTGGACATTGTCTCTATCCATCCTCCCTAGTACAGCATCTCTATCCATACTGTCTACTGGACTTTCACTCGTTTCAGGTACCAATCTAGTGTTCCTACTTTCTACTCTCTTTTGTACACCGTTTTGCTTTCCAAGAGTTGCTTTAGCAACATTTTTAGCCAAAGCAGGTACTGAGTCTCTATTCATTATACTTTCGTCCAGTTTTATAACTTTTCTAGTACTATATTCCTACCATCTTAAAGTATCACTCCTAATATTAACTTAGTATCCATACATTTAAGTTTTGATCCTTTTTCCCAATTTTCGTTGCTTGTATTTTTTTTACAGTCCCCTTAACATAATTTGCAATGTGACCATTCCCTGTTTTATCTTTGCTTATGTCTATTTAGCTGATACAACTACCAGGGTATACCCTCTAATCAATACCCAATATAATTTACGATATATGGGCTGCATTTAAAACAAAATCAATACCGTATATCTAATATCAGAATAACAACGGAATAGAAATTGGTCCAACATTAAAAACTTTTAAAGGGACACATGGCAATTGAGTTGTATGTATCCTGATAGTTTTTCTACATAATTTGCATATTTACTATCATTAAGGTTTACCACCACCAATTACATGTAAACCTCCGAGGTGTAGTCGAATGTAGTTCCTATAATAACAAGAGCTGTCGGAGAACAGCGCAGCACGACTTTTCGATTTTTCAGAGAATAATACATTTATAGCTAGTATATACCATCAGAAAACAAGGCTACAACAATGTGGGGTGGGGTTGGGAGCACAACATAAATATGTGTAAGAAATATGTAAAAAAAATAAAAAAATCGAGTTTTGAGTGGGGTGCGGGGTGGGGGTGGGAGTGAGGCGGGTGTGGATGGTGGGGGGAGTGGGGGTGGTGAGGGCAACATAAATGTGTAAGAATCTATGTAATAATTCACCAAAACAACACAAAAATATGAAGAAAAAAAATAATTAAAAAATCGAGTTTGAGTGGGGATGGGGTAGAGGCGTGGGGTGGGGAGGGCAACATGTGTAAGAAATGACTAAAACAACAAAGAAATATGTAAAAAAAAAAGAAAAAAAAATTCAAGTGGGGGGGGGGGGGGGGGGGGGGCAACGTATATGAGTAAGAATTGACAAAAGCAACACAGAAATATGTAAAAAAAAAAAGTTTCAAGTGGGTGTGGGGGTGTGGGGGAGAGCGGGGGGAGAGCAGGGGGAGAGGCGGGTGTGGGTTGAGGGCGGGGGGAGGGGGCAACATATATGTGTAAGAAATGACTAAAACAACACAGAAATATGTAAAAACAACAACAAAATAAGATTTTCAAGTGGGGGTTGGGTGGGGGGGAGCGGGGGTGAGAGGCGGGAGTGGGTTGGGGGTGGGGGACGAGGGGGGCAATATATGTGTGTAAGAATTGACTAAATAAAGAAATATATGTAAAAAAAAAAAATCCAAGTGTGGGGCGGGGTGTGGGCAGGGGGGGGGTTGATGGGGTGAGAGGGGTGGGGGGAGGGGGGTTGCAACATGTGTAAGAATTGACAAAAGCAACACAGAAAAATGTAAAAAAAATATATATAATAGTTTCAAGTGGGGGTGGTTTGGGGTGGGGTGGGGTGGGGTGGGGTGGGGTGGGGTGGGGTGGGGGTGGTGTGGAGTGGGGGTGAGGGTGAGAGGCAGGAGTGGGTTGGGGGGTGGATGGGGCAACATATATGTGAAAAAAATGACTAAAACAACAAAGAAATATGTTTAAAAAAAAAATTCAAGTCTGGGGCGGAGTGGGATGGGGTGAGAGGCTTGGGGGAGGGCGGGGAGGGTTGCAACATATATGTGTAAGAATTGACAAAAGCTCACAGAAATATGTAAAAAAAAAAAAAAAAAAAAATCAAGTGAGAGGCAGGGGGAGTGTGGTGGTGGGGGCGGGGAGGGTTGCAACATATACGTGTAAGAATTGACTAAAACAACACAGAAATATGTAAAAAATTAATTAAAACAAATAAATAAAAGGTGTGGAGGGGAGTGGGGGGGGGGAAGAAGGAGCCCATGACCCAATATGGGTGAAGTAATAAGATGCGTAATGCTATAACAAATCCCAAACCAAAATTATAGATATATACATGCTTACATGCAAACCTAGATCTGCATTTATTGCACATTTTATGGGCCATCACAATTTGGGTTCCATGGGAGCCCAGAATTTGCAGAAGACAAATTTACTTATCCAACCCTTTACAACATACTATAAGGAAACAAATTCCAAAATTTCGTTCAGCTAGAACAAAAAAATGTAAGAGATATAGACCTGTAAACACAGCTTACATGCAAAATTTGATGTGAAACAGACATATTTTAAGGGCTATCAGAATTTGGGTTGTGAGCAAAGAAAACAGGCGATCAATAAAAACAGCTGTACCCTTGACCTATTTAGTAAAAAAACAAGAACTTTCTTACATGTCTTGTGACCCCACGTTTTCTGGTGATTTTTCAAGTGGAAAATTAGTTTTCTATATGAACATTACACTGCTGCATTATCCATACTTGAGTTGAATTTGCAGCAAATCATTACTATGTGACACTTTAACATTGGTGTCTATGGGGAAAATAATTAGTGCTTTCATACCTATAAGAGATGCGTGCAGTATTTAGGACTCACTCAGATTCGTACCTAGGGACACTTTTCCGATTACACTCGGTAAAATAAGCTCAGAAATAAGTTTTCCATAGTTCATTACATAGGTTTTGAGCGTTTTTAGTCCAATTTTGTCTATAAAAGCCGTAATTTCGAGTTTCATTTTTTTTCGTGTTTAAAATGACGTATTGGTGAAGTGTTTGCAGTTGAACTATGTCTTTTTGGTATCAACATGTAGGGTTGCATGTTTGCAAAATGTTTTCATGAATTAAATCTGCATGACAACAGGTTTGGTAGGCATGAAACCACTAAATCTTTCTCCTACCCCCCTAAAATAGGATACTGTGAAAAATGAAGATTTGTGTAAAAGGTAAAATATTATTCCTTATCATTCAAACTCGACTTGGTAGCGTTCAGCTAGTATCAATTCTGATTTTATCGGTATTTTCGGCATTATTAAGCTCGTATTCGCTACTATAATCAGGTATGGTACCACCAATTTTGAAGAATTGGACTGAAAAATCAATTTTGGCATGAAAATCGACATAAATTGGCATATTCATCGTCCTAATTGTACCTGAAATGCATATTTTATTTATGTCCATTGAATGTTCTAAACATTTGGTCTATTTAATATGGTGTATTGACAAGAAGTGCCCTTTGGTATGACAATTCAGATAGTGTAAAGTTCATAATGTCAATGTGAAATAAATGGATCATTAATTTGTTAAAGGTTGAAATCACACTTGTATGGAATATCACCATGAATACAATCGTCTAGGAAGTATCACAATACGTCCTGTTAACAATTGGAAATATGTCATTTAAAGGTTAACTCCTAATTCAATGGGAAAAAATGCATACAATAGTGTATGCAACTATTGTGTTTTATACATAAGGTAATATAACAATTCAGGAAAATGGGTCTTTAAAGGAAGAACATGTGCTTTTCCTAAATGAAAAAAAAAAGCCAGATCAATCAAAATATGCTGTTAGCGCAGTGTTGTTCAGATCTTAAATTTAAAATTTATTATGTATTTTGAATTCAATTGGGCCTAAAATGCTTAAATTAACGCTGTTGTGCAACTTCAGAGGTAAAGAGAACAGAGTTATTTTTTTTAGCCTCATTCATTTTGTGTAGAATATTCAGAATAGAAAATATTAATAAAATATATTATTTGTCACCTTTAAAGGGACACACGGTAATCTTGATTTTTTGAAAACTCACGGCGTCCCGTTAGTTTTTCTGTATAACTTGCATGTGTTCAATCATTAAGATTAATTATAAGAATAGTATTAATCAAATTGTTTTTGTATATTATTAAATTCTGATATTATTGCACAAATAATATATATAAATGTTATCGTAGAATCAGACCAAAAAGTGAATACCTCAAATTGTATTTATTTAAATGCCCAGGTTAAACGCAAAAAATTATACTGTATATATATCTTGGGAAAAAATGCATACAATAGTGTATCTTCTATACATAATGAAGTATAACAATGCATTCAGGATAATCGGTTTTTAAAGGGGGAACATCATGCTTTTACTAAATGAAAAAAATGTCATATCAGAATATGGTGTAACTGTTTTAATAGCACAGTGTCATTCACAAATTTAAATGTAATATGTATGATGCTTCAATTAACCCTGTTGTGCAACTTCAGAGGTAAAGAAAACATAGAAGTATCTTTTTTAGCCTCATTCATTTTGTATAAAACATCTAGAATAGAAAGTATTAAAAAAATATATTATTTATCTTCTTAAAGTCAGACCCCTACGAAAAGTCTTATGTTCCCCCTTTAAGACCCGTTAACATTTCAACAGTGGCCTGAGGGGGAGGTGAGATCATTTTTTATAATGCCAAATAAATCAGCCATTTGAAGTGGGGGTAGCCTCAGTTCAATGGGTGTAAGATTTCTTAATTAGCCTTTCAAACAATTAAACTGCACTTGAATACACCTTTCATTTATTAATTGTTCAATTAATCGAGACTTGATGAAGATTGATTATAATTTCATCAAACTGGTGATTACTTAGGGTTTCCACCAGACAACGATGCGTGAAGGTCAAGGTCATTCTTTGAGAATTAATAATGACTGTGTTGAATAAGGGTGGGTAAATTGCAACAATTACTATATATATATATATATATATATACCGTATTTACCGTATAAGTTGGGGCACCTTAAAGATTGGGACAACCTTGCATTTTAGGAAAATAATTATTTTTACTTTGGGCCATATTAAAAATTTCAATAAATTTCAAAATTTTCAGATTATTTTAATTGGGCCATCAACCAAATTCTGCCAAAATCATGATCAAAATTAATGTAAAAAAAATGCATAAAATAAGTCTGTGAACTAACTAGTTATTAAAGCACTGAGTAAATCTGGTAATTATACACTTATGCACACAGGAAGTGACGTGTGACGTGTATTTATTTTAATTGTTGGAATCTAGATACGTGCGACAAAATGCTAGCAATCACAATTTTAATTGAACTGTGAAATAATTATAGTATTTTATATAAGTGATTGTTAGTTTAAATCATTATTTCATATTCAATTAGTTATCGTACCTTGTATTTATGCACTGCGATAAAACACGCCGGTTATTTCTAGTCTGTTCCTCGCGGCATCACACTGATTTTACACACGTGTTTACCAGCTGATCACAAGGTCAGCTAAATTAAAGGGACTCTATTGTTTAAACCGGTAATCTTCGCTCCAGGCTATTTCACAGTTTAATTCTTATACTGTCCATAGTTAAGTACGTTCATTTAAATGTAGTGCTTTATTTTTAAGCTGAATATTGGAGTCGACCACATGACGGTTTGAGCGATGAGAGTTGGAAAGAAGATATGTCAACAATCTAGAAGCACCTGACGAAAGACGTGAATCATGTGATTTTCTTAGTTTTTCTTCCATTGCAGTCAGTTGCTCACGGCATCAAACTGATTTTACCAGCTGATCACAATGTCAGCTAAATTAAAGGGACGCTATTGTTTAAACCGGTAATCCTTGCTATTTGCCATATTTTAACAACAAGTGACGCAAGCTGCGACACAATTTCACCACTTTGGCAAAGATCAAAGAAACTACGTCGGCACATCAAATGCTTGTGTATGACTACAAAGCCGGGACGTTTTGACTGATCTTTTCATCATTTATAAACAAGTGCACGTTTTGGGAGGAATAATTACAGTGTACAAAAGTATTGGATTAGTAATGGATTAAAATGAAAGTGATAAACTTTGCAGTAAGAAATTGATATTTATAATTAGTCGATTGTTCAATTTCATTCGGGACACCGATCCATCAGTAACTACCCTTTCTATTCGGGACACCGATCTATCGGTATAATTTTCTGTTGAAAACCCGTCTCCCATAGAAACGTGTATGAAACGTCATTACTTTCTGTGCACGGAAGTGAAACTTTACTAGCGCATGCGCATTATTTGCGAGTCACTTCCGCATCTTTTAAAATTGAAAAAGTCTTGAAAAAAAGTAGTTTTTGATCGTTTTTTCGAAGATTTCTTTTTGATTTGAACAAAATAGCGGAGGCCCAAGAAGCACTAAGCGACGGGAGCATTATAGATGTGGGGAATTTGTCAGATTTGAATGATTTCGACGTAGAAAGTGACGATCCAGTCGAGGAAAACATCGGAGATCGTAAACAACAAAGGAATCGGTTTGAATTTCCCCGACTATCAGGGATTTTTCGATGAAGATTGGGACCCTGATGATTCGGATATCTCGGAATTCGAAGGTTTCCAAGGTGGATGGGTTCGGGATGACTTTCATCGCCAGACACGGCCGTATACAGGTGAGGGGGTGCAACAGTTCAGCACCCAGAGGAAGCTTTTTCCCGTGATTATTTTGGTTTGATCTGGGGTGATGACCTATGGGATTATTTGGTTACTGAAACCAACCGATATGCCACCCAGGAAAGGACGAAAAATCCCCCACCCCCCGTTCGAACCAGAGTGGTCCCCTGTTGATGTTCCCTGCTTGAAGGCATTCCTTGGCTTATGTTTTCTAATGGGGATCATGAGATTGCCCAGCAGAAATGACTACTGGCGGGTGAAGAAGCGTCTTTTACAGACGGCCTTCAACTCGATAATACCACGTGACCGATTCAACCTGATTTGGCGGTACATACAAACATACAAAATATAACTTTAAAACTGTGTAAATGAATATAGATAATCTTTATTATGGCGTAAATAAGACAACAGCTACTCTTGGTTACAATTTTGAGTCATTTATTTGAATGAGAATCAACTTATTTGCTTCAATGAACATTCGGGTAAATCTGTCTCTGAAACCAGTTCTGAAATGGAAAAAAATATCTTGTGACCAAGTTTATAAAAAAAAAAAAACTTTTGAAGTATTCAATGGAATTTAAAGCTGATTACACTCCTAGCAAGGGCTTGCAATTCCCTACAATCTACTCCCTGGGTTACCAGAGCAAATGTCAATATATCATACAGAAATTCTCAACTGAAAGTGAGGTAGGACATATTTTCATGACCCATTTCGCATGTTTACCAATGTTGTTTTTTTAATTGCATGAGTTTTTGCATGAATATTGCATGTTAACTTATACCATTGTGTCAGGAATTTCAATACCTACAAAATGATATATAGTTTTGTTATGTGATTTATAAAAATGACCATGTAATCAATATTTTTCCAACATCACTGAAATGTAATCTGCTGCTGCAGCAAAACGCGTGAAAATGTTCAGATATACAGGACCTTTTATCAACTTAGGTTCTAGAATGAAATGGGTTAATGGATTAAAGAAAACATGTTCTGCGGTAAGACGTTGTTAATTTGAATCACGATATTTAATGAATTTCCACTTGACCGAAGCTTAACACCAAATTAAGTCCGTTATATTCATTGGGCCAATAAAAAAATTAACATTTTTTGAACAAGTATTGTTTGAGCCACTAATTATTGTAATTAATTAATCCTGCCCCAACTTATACGGTAAATACGGTAGAAATAATTGGGTGCGCGTGTAAACCATCAGTAATCACCGGTTTGGTAAAATTATAATCAATCTTCATCAAGTCTCGATTAATTATACAATTTTATCAAACCCGGTGACACTTAGGTTTCCACGAGATTTTAGAGCTTCACACAGTCATTCTTTAACATCAATAATTGCGGCTTACATGTACGTTGTAATAAACAAGAGGTCAATGACCTTGAAGCTCTACTGATAGGTCTTTGATAGCTAGATCAGCATTCCTGTGAAGTTTCATAAAAATCCGTCAAGTAGTTTCATAGGAGTAGTCGCTACAAGTTTTCATTATATAACTCTATGTAAACAAAGATGGCCGCTGGCGGCCATGTTTAACATCAAATCAAAATATTTTTTGACAAGGATCAACAACATGTTATACTGAACATTTTAACAAAAGTCAAATATCACTTATAGTTTTCAAGAAGTAGTCTACAAGCTTGTATTTTGAAAATCTATTTTTAGCCAGGGTGGCCATCTTGAATTACCGGGCGACCTGAAATTTTGCTAGGATCAATAAGACACCAAGACCAACATTCCTGTGAAGTTTCATGAAAATCCGTTGAATAGTTACAGAGGAGGAGTCGCTACAAGTTTTTACTAGATAACTCTATGTAAACAAAGATGGCCGCTGACAGCCATGTTTAACATCAAATCAAAACGATTTTCGACAAGGACCAACATCATGACATGCTGATCATTTTAGAAAAAGTCCCATATCAATATCACTTATAGTTTTCAAGAAGTAGTCGCTACAAACTTGTTTGTGAAAATCTATTTTTAGCCGTGGCGGCCATCTTAAATTTCCGGTCGACACGATGTTTTGCTAGGATCAATTAGACATCAAATCAAGAGCAACATTTGTGTGAAGTTTCATGAAAATCTGTCTAGTAGTTTCAGAGTAGTAGTCGCTACAAGTTTTCATTATATAACTCTATGTAAACAAAGATGGCGGCAACCATGTTTAACGTTGAATCATAATAATTTTCGACAAGGATCAACATCATGTCATACTGATCATTTTAGGAAAAGACGTATATCAATATCACTTATAGTTTTAAAGAAGTAGTCGCTACAAACTTGTTTTTTGAAAAATTATTTTTAGCCGTGGTGGCCATCTTGAATTTCCGGCCGACCTGAAATTTTGCTAGGATCAATAAGACATCAAGAGCACCATTCCTGTGAAGTTTCATGAAAATCCGTCAGAAAGTTTCAGAGGAGTAGTCGCTACAAGTTTTCATTATATAACTCTGTGTAAACAAATATGGCCGCTGGCGGCCATGTTAACATCGCATCGAAATAATTTTCGACAAGGATCAACAACATTCCATACTGATTATTTTAGAAAAAGTCCCATATCAATATCACTTATAGTTTTCAAGAAGTACTCGCTACAAACTTGTTTTTTGAAAATCTATTTTTAGCTGTGGCGGCCATCGTGAATTTCCGACCAACCTGAAATGTTGGTAGGATCATTTAGACACCAAAAGCAACATTCCTGTGAAGTTTCATGGAAATCCGTCAAGTAGTTTCAGAGGAGTAGTCGCTACAAGTTTTTACTAAATAACTCTATGTAAACAAAGATGGCTGCTGCCAGCCATGTTTAACGTCGAATCAAAACGATTTTCGACAAGGACCAACATCATGTCATGCTGATAATTTTAGAAAAAGTTCCAAATCAATATCACTTATAGTTATCAAGAAGTAGTCGCTACAAACTTGTTTTTCAAAAATCTATTTTTAGATATGGCGGCCATCTTGGAATTCACATCAACATGAATTTTTGCTAGGATCAGCAAGACTTCATGGGCAACATTTCTGTAAAGTTTCATGAAAATCCATTCAGTAGTTTCAGAGGAGTAGTCACTACAAAAAAAAAGTTTACAGACGGACGCCGCACCACGGCATAAGCTCTGCTGATCTCTGATCAGTAGAGCTAGAAACAATGTTCCTGTATGTTGATCAAATGTACATATATATATATATATATATATATCTACCATGTTATTTACACAATGAATTCGTACATATAAAACTCTATGATATTATTGAGCACAGCTTGTTATATCAGTTCATCACTGAAGTTTTTTCCCTTTATCAAATATGCACTATCGATTTAATTACAGGTCCTTTACATTACTCAGTATAACTAAACTGTACGAGTTTGTACCAATTATTTTCTGATAGTATGTTCGGAAAGTCTTTTCCGAGCTCCATCCAGCTGCTTGCATGATTTTGTCAATCTGAAGTCCTTTTTCTGCTGCTGAAGATGTAGAAGCAGCACGACAGCTGTGAGAGCCAAACACACTGAAGATGTAGAAGCAGCACGACAGCTGTGAGAGCCAAACACACTGAAGATGTAGAAGCAGCACGACAGCTGTGAGAGCCAAACCCACTGAAGATGTAAAAGCAGCACGACAGCTGTGAGAGCCAAACACACTGAAGATGTAGAAGCAGCACGACAGCTGTGAGAGCCAAACACACTGAAGATGTAAAAGCTGCACGACAGCTGTGTGAGCCAAACAAACACACTGAAGATGTAGAAGCAGCACAACAGCTGTAAGAGCCAAACAAACACACTGAAGATGTAGAAGCAGCACGACAGCTGTGAAAGCCAAACACACTGAAGATGTACATGTAAAAGCAGCACGACAGCTGTGAGAGCCAAACACACTGAAGCTGATGTCATGATCGATTTTTTCTTTATCAGTCGGGGAACTTTTCAAAAACCATCACCTTAAATGGTGATGATGTTTCATCATAAACACTTATTCACATGGTCATGATCTTCCATTCTTCATTCATTCGTTACATTTTCAAAATAATTCAGGTAACGATTTATCGTCACATAGTATAATGTTGCGAACTTTCAATGTGAGGGTTTTCCATCACCCAGATTGAAACGAGAAAAAAACTGTCAACTTGATCTAAGTGAAACGTTTCATTCCTGTCGCGAAACGATATATTCAAGTCAAAGCTAAATTCTTCATCTATAGATTTTTAATTTTTTTTATAACATTCATCAAACAGAATTCGATAAAATTTGGATGATACGCAGTAACACATGTGTTAACCTTCTGCACCGATTTCTGCCATTATTGTCGAAAATCAACCCGTGTGTAGACAGGTTCACATTTATAAAGCTACTGGCGGGTTCCCTTCTATATTTCTACCGATAAACCAACATACCAACTGGCAACAATAACTGCGATAAAAATAGGGACGTGAAAAAGATCATAATTGTAACATGGTAGAGAGTTCGCGTATTTAGGATGTGATGAGACATCATCACCATTTAAGGGGACGGTTTTTCAAAAGTTCCCTCACCGTTTATCACATAACTTAAGTATCAGTCCATGTTTATTAAATGGAATTTTAAGGAAATAGAAGCTCAAATGTAGCGACTGTAGGGAGCGATAACAGGGGTTTTATTCTGTTAAAATTCCACTAATTAAAATATTAACTTACTTATGCAATCTGGCATAAGTTATAATGAACACAAAGTTCTCCGGCCATGTTTTGTTTCATGAACATGTTTATCTTTATTTAAATCAAAATCAATACACAACAATAGATATTTACAATTCACACATTGCAATATCTATGTAAAGGAAAAATAAGATTTTATTTGATGACATAGAACAGGTAAATTAATCCACAGGTAAATGTATTTATCAATTATCTGGTAATAGTTGTGCAGCTATACAATTCAGATTTATCTCATTTCCCCGTGCAGTCACGCATTGGTAAAAGTAGTATCTACGTCATGCAAATATTTATTTTTACATGCAACTTAGTACCGGTTTTAAACATTCTCTCCGGGACTATCAAGAAATGTTCATATGATGTTTACGAGTTAAATTTGTTAATTCCTAATACTACCAATAAGGTCGCCATTCATCTTTAATAATAACAAATACTAGCAATACAGTTTCTAAAACTCAATATGTATATGGAATATTCCTACACCTATGTATTTGTTTAAATAAACTGAAAAATAGTGCATGAAGCATACACAGGGGCTTTCATTTGATAGTTTAAGCAGTACATTAATAACAAAAGTTCTGACCCTAAATATGACATTGTCGTATTTTTGGAATTGCGAAAACCAATAACCTTCACATTTTGCTACGTTTTTTAAACTTATTTGAGAAAGATGGACTACCATTACCATATACATTAAATAACATATTACTTTTTCAAGGAAATACACTCAATACCTCATGAAATTGTATTAATAAACGAGTGCTTCGTGTAAAACATTTGCATTTTGTTTTTGCAAAATCCAGGGACAGAGACATCGTATTTACGATGTAGTAAAATCAGAACAAAAAATGCCAAGCGAGTCTTGTAAATTATGTAAAATATGTAAATTAATGAGGTGTCTTATGTATCTGATTGGGCAAACATCTGGATTTGGCAAGAGATTATTCGGCAAGGTGTTGTTTTGGTTGGAAGGTATTTGGGAACAGACTTGATCGCCCCCAATGTGAAAATGACTGTCATCCGTTGTCAGTTAGGGATTACCTACCTCCAAAATCGCAGATTTGGATGAAGGAAGGAATTGGGAATTTGGAAAATGATCCTTGTGAGCTCCTTCAATACGTAAAACTTTCACTCATGCGGGTGTGTTTGAAAAATCAGGGACGTGACCCCAATGAGAATCAAACCAAGGGCATCTGGGACAAGAGGCAAGTACATGCTAACCACTCAGCCACTGAGGGCCTCTGGGACAAGAGGCAAGTACATGTTAACCACTCTGCCACCCCGGGGCCTCTGGGACAAGAGGCAAGTACATGCTAACCACTCAGCCACCACGGGCCTCTGGGACAAGAGGCAAGTACATGCTAACCACTCTGCCACCCCGGGGCCTCTGGGACAAGAGGCAAGTACATGTTAACCACTCTGCCACCCCGGGGCCTCTGGGACAAGAGGCAAGTACATGCTAACCACTCAGCCACCACGGGCCTCTGGGACAAGAGGCAAGTACATGCTAACCACGCTGCCACCCCGGGGCCTCTGGGACAAGAGGCAAGTACATGCTAACCACTCAGCCAACCCGGGGCCTCTGGGACAAGAGGCAAGAACATGCTAACCACTCAGCCACCACTAGGCCTCTGGGACAAGAGGCAAGTACATGCTAACCACTCTGCCACCCAGGGGCCTCTGGGACAAAGGCAAGTACATGCTAACCACTCAGCCACCGTGGAGCTTCTGGGACAAGAGGCAAGTACATGCTAACCACTAAGCAAACCCCGGGGCCTCTGGGACAATAGGCAAAAACTTGCTAACCACTCTGCCACCGCGGGGCTTCTTGGACAAGAGGCAAGTACATGCTAACCACTCTGCCACCGCGGGGCTTCTGGGACAAGAGGCAAGTACATGCTAACCACTCTGCCACCCCGGGGCCTCTGGGACAAGAGGCAAGTATATGCTAACCACTCTGCCACCCCGGGGACTCTGGGACAAGAGGCAAGTACATGCTAACTACTCAGCCACCATGTGGCCTCTGGGACAAGAGGCAAGTACATGCTAACCACTCAGCCACCGCAAATCCGTTCTCAAGGCACGGTATGAATACATTGCTTTCCCACCCAGTACACCTGTACCTAAAACCACTCTCATACACTGATCTAAGGGAAACAAATCAGTTTACCTTTCCAAGAATTTCTATATTTATCACATTTAGTTTATGTATAGTTAAACTCTTGTATATGAAAGCATTTTCTAATCATAATAAATGATTACAATACTCAACGCAGATCCTTTTTAAACGCTTACTCAAGCTGAGTTTTGTGCAACACAATTTTCATAAGCATGAAGTAAAATATAGTAGACCCTATTTTCTTTTCATTCAGTTTGGATTCAAATACTGAGTCCCACATTCAAGTTGCAGTGGTAGTGATATTACATATATAGGTGAACAGTAGAGAATACAGTTGGGTGGTCCGGCGGCAGCTGGTTACCCATCATTCCATGCTTCCAGTTGTCACTATTCGACCATCCATTTTGCTTTAATATCAGGGGATCAACAGAATTATTCCAGTGTTGTTTTTTTTGTTGATTTTTTTTAATAAGCTGTTTAATTTATACTTATGTTAATGCATTTTTATGCAAATATGCAGTCTATCGGGTTGAATGGTGTTTTACGTCATTTTCAGCACATTTTAGGCTATATATGACGGTATTTTTTTTAGTGGTGGAGGCAGACCACCCACTTTTTCCTGGGTAGAACCAGTATTCTTGCCTACCGGACAAGGATATCCGTCATTTTACCGGGCTAGATATTTCCATCTCACCCTAGGGTCGAGATAAAATTCAAGCGCGCCAACCATCCGGTATGCAGGAAAACATGTTAAACGTTAGCAGCTGGCAGCGTCAACGCTTAACTTGTCTCTGATATGCAAGAAAAAGAATCTATCATGGGTATTCGGTTCAGATAGGGAATACCAACCCTCGGTATAAGTGTTTTAATCGGAACCTCGGCAGAGCCTCAGTTCCGTGTTTTATACCAAGGGTTGGAATTCCCTATCTTCACCGGATAACCATGTAAGATTCTTATACCTCCCACCATCCATAGATATCACTTTCTCACAAGTTGAGCTCCCCGTTGGATTCAAACCTGCAGCAGTGAGAGGTTTCAACTTGGCGTCTTTACCATCCCGGACACGGTCTGCATTAGTCTATCAGGGACAATGGTTGATAACTTTAAAGAAAATTAAATAAACTGAACAGGTCTACATCCATTTCAAGATTCACTGATTTTTTTCTGTAATTCATAAAATATTTTATATAAATTACAGATATAAAATCATTCTGAAATTGCTAAATATGCAGGCTATCTGGCAGCCTACTGGTTGACAACTAAATATACAGCCTATCTGGGAGCCTACTGGTTGATAACTATACAGAAAATTATATGAATTTCACAGAACATAGAAACAACCATTTCAAGATTCATGAAAAAGTTTCAGTAGTTTTTTTTTTTAATTACACAGTTCAATGAATGAATGTTTCGACGCATCGACACATAAATAGGTCATATTGTGCCCAAAAAATGACGACAGATGAAGAAATAAGTAGTAATTAAAAACCAATATAAATAAATAGATAAAATAAGTATGTAATAGAGCATGGGTTTTGCACGTGTAGGGGGAGATAATGCACGAGCGTTAGCGAGTGCATTATCGTCCGTACACGTGCAAGACTCATGCTCTATTGTATTTGTACCACAATAACTAACATATGCTGTGTAAATCCTTGGGTATTACACAATGCATAGTGTGTATTTAGGCTATTGTGGTACAATTCAATTTTAATGTGCCCTTGAACCTCATTTTTATGTGACCTTGCGTTTACACTCAATCTGTTCGAAAGAAAGCTTGTATACCTCAAAAATTCATATACAATGATCTAAGGGAAATAAAAGCTTTATTTTTCAAAAATAACGCATGATTTGATGAATTAAATACTAGTCACTTTGAAGCTTATATATAGAAATATGTATACTGTCCAAGAATTGTGTGGCTCAGAGAGAACTATATCTGCAATATAGCAAGTAAACATACACTTATCTAAGGGAAACAACTCCTTTATATTTTGCAAGAATTGTCTGATTCAAAGGAATCTATATTTATTACACTGTAGTAAGTGCTCATGTACAGAAACAGTTGGTATATTTATGCAGGTATTTATTTATTGATAATAAATGATTACAATAAACCACACAGATGATTCTCTAAGAATTACTCAAAGTGAGTTTTGTGCAACGTAAATTTCATAACAATTAAGTAAAATCAATCGTTGCTAGCATCTATCCGATTTTTTACTCAGTAAAGCATTTAAATATTGCACCCCACATTCAAGCTGTAGTGGTTATTATACCACATATAGAGGCAAACTGTCGAGAATACAGTTGGGTGGTCCAAAGACAGCTGGTGAACGAAACCTGTCCAATTCTAAACCAGTTGTCCCAAATAGACTATCCATTTTGATTTTTAATATCGAAAAACCAACATGATTCCAGTAAGAGAGAAAAATCTAAATTTAATATAGGTTTTATCAATTTCAAAATTCTGTCAAATATCAATTTCAAAATGTTATCAAATGGTGCTGAAATTAAATTGTTTAATTTACAGATCGAAAATATAGTCTCCCATGCTTTTGAAAATTTACTTATTGGTGCAAATATCTAAATCAAACATCAGGATTGCTGCGCATCCCTGTTACAACACTCAGTTGTCTGACAAATATAATGCCCTATGCGTAAAGCTGATAACCAAGACTTTTTGCCTTCTTAGGATTAGGGTTAGAGTTTGGGTTAGGGTTAGGGCAGTTACAGGCCTCTTCCTAATTGAATATTTGACAGTTCTTTCCCCAACTGTGACAAAAATCTTTCCTGAATTGAATTGGGGTTTTATGGCGCACCAACATAAGAAAGGTTATATGGCGCCAAACAGGGATAAACATGCCAGGCTTATCCTCCATTTACATCTAGATAAAAATATGGAGAATAGGCCTAGAACCTTCTAACCTGCAGAACTGCAGAGTTGCTAAAAATTCTATTGTAGACACTCTATTTACGATGGAGCCACGTTTCCACATTTGCATATGCAGTGGCATGACCTTGAATGAGCAAGATAAAAAAATGACAAAATGAACATGAAGGGGTGGGGGAGGGGGTGTCCTACCCCTCTGCCTCTAGCGGAATTTGCAGTGGTTGTATTCTACCCCGGCAACCACACAGGGCAGAAATCTTTCCTAATCAGAAGGCAGCAGTCTCTCAGAATTCGAGAAAAATAAATGTTTTTTTGTCTGCTTAGTCAGTTCTGACTGAAAAGTGAAGTAATTATAGTAAATAATGGATGAAAATATAAAGATTTATATTATCATATTTTAATACTTAATTTGTGAAATATTACATTTTTCTCAAAATGAAAAATTAGCATGCTTTTCGCCCCAAAATGGATAGGCCTGGGCCTCTTCCCAATTTTGTGAAAAAATGCCCTGCTGACCACTAGCAGGAATGCCATCTGGTGATATGGATGTATAAATGACCAGAAATGTGCAGAAAAGAATTTGACCAGCTTCAAAGTCCAGGTTATGTTAGATAATTAAACTTTATGTCAATTTCACATGCAAGACATATCTTGAAATGTAAAGCTGAGGTTTACACTCTGGTTCACAAGAATGCTGAATGTTTTATTCTCAGTGAAGAGTTTATATTTTTTGGTGTGTTTTCAAAATCCAAAATACTGCTAACAGTATATCAATATTTTAACTATACATGTATTTTGCAAATCAACTGCATAGGAACACATGCTAGTAACAAGACATCAAATGCAGAAATAAGATGATGATTGCATATTCTAAAACTTAGCCCATCTGTGACTGATAAATAAGGTCTCAGAATAAATAGTCTGGTTCACAATGGGAGGAATACATTGTCTAGTTCACAAGATAAAGAACACATAGTATGGTTCACAATGGGAGGAATCAATAGTTTAGTTCACAAGATAAAGAATAAATACTCTGGTTTACAATATGAAGAATCAATAGTTTAGTTCACAAGATAAAAAACAAATAGTCTAGTTCACAAGATAAAGAATAAATAGTCTGGTTTACAATGAATCACTAGTCTAGTTCACTATGGCTTGGGGGCACTTGTTTCAGCCAAAGTTTTTTTGGACATAGCAGGCAAAACACAATTCATACCTAAATAAGTTGTATATCAGTGAAACAGACATTTTAGTGGTAAATAAAAATACCTTACTTTTCAAAATCGGTTAAGAAATAAAAAATTCATGCGCGAAAGCTGTTTTTGATGGGGCAATTTCAGTGAAAAATTCTGCTGCATGAAAAATTCGAAAAATACTTATTTTTTAGAATTTTTATCCGAAAATGGTTTAAATTGTCGTACATTCATTCATAAATTAAGACGATCTGAAATTTTTATTGCAAAATATGAAGGCTAACTGAAGTTATATGAAATTTCTTAAATTTCTGCTGTCCCATCAACAAAGAATTTACAGGGGAAAAGCTATGGTGTACGATCGGGGTCAAAACTACAGATGTAGGTGCACCTATAGAAAAGTGTAGGTGCACCTATAAAAAATATAGGTGCACCTATACTTTTTATGGGTGCACCTGTAAAATTATAGGTGCACCCATAAAATTGTCGGTGCACCCATAAAATATATAGGTGCACCTATAAAATATATAGGTGCACCTATACTTTTACAGGTGCACCTATAAATATGGGTGCACCTGCATTGTTAATGAACAGGGTCAAAAGTCTCGTCCAATCAAATTCCTTGTTACAGACTGAGACATTGTAGTTACGGGGTTACGGGGTTAAATTAAAAACTTCTTCAATATTTTATCGTAACAATATACAATTCTACAATTGCAAAATGACAAAATAACAATCCTTAATAATTATTTTAAACTTGTTTTATATAATCGTATCATGCACATATAAACTACTTTTTAAAATGTAATTATAACTTAATTTCCATAACCGAAACAACTAAACCGGTGGTACGATTCACCCTAACGGACGGAAACGGACCGTAACGGAGATGAAACACCGGAACGGACCGGTGTCGCGTGGTAACACCCTACGGTCCGCCCTACTGATAGTCCACGCGTGTGAATTGAATGTGGCGTTGGCGTGGTAGCACACATTTTAATGAAAAAGTATCTATAACTTATGAAAACCGTTTTCTTGCTAAAGAATTTCACTCCATATCTAAAAAAAAATGCACATAACGAACAATTATTTCGACAAATGCTATGATAAATGAGAAATAAGCTTTTTAACGACTCACTATCAATGGATTTTTTCTTTACGACGGGCCGTGTATTTGTTTACACGTTCTGCTGAAATATTATCTATAATTTATAAAAATCGTTTCTTTCTACAGAAAATTATCCACATGGTAGGGAAGACATACATTTAAGACATATAATCCAATTGTACATCGATGAATACTATATAAGATGAGAAATAACCTATTTTGTAAAGACATCATATTAATTGGTATTTGTTTGCTTAAACAAGTGTGTTTGTGTACACTGATTCGTACATTATAGCATTCGTTTTAAAAAACCATAGTATTCAGTGTGTTACTTTTTTTCTGTCGGAAGAATATCATTTTGTTGCATCAAACAAATGTATAGATTTATTCAAGTAGAAATACGATTTTTTTTATGCCTTTATTTTAATTTCCTATTTGAGTAGTGTCGAATAGTGTGAGAATAAGGTAAGTGTCTTAACACTTACTGCATTATAGGAAACAATATCTACATAGTACACATATATATGCACGATTTTTAATTATTTATTTATTTTTTAAAAGTGTACATACCGATCGATCATAAATTCTAGTTTCCAACTATTCCTAAAGATCACACGTACTTCCTTTTGTTTCTTCGTATTAGACTATTTGTACTTATAAACAGTCTAATGTATTCATGAACACTTACAAGACACATCTAGAATGTTGAACTAATAAAACAATGGTAAGTGGCCAAATGCATTGTATAAACCTAGCTAAACATCACTTTTATTACTTTTAATTGATCATTTATTACCGCCAGAGCGGATATCGGGGTAATAAAAGTGCCTGCTTTTTCTCACCTCCTCGACAAATGTTTTCACAAGAACGGCGCGTTCTACCCGCAAATGTCCAATCAAGCATGATTAATTACAGGATAATTATTCTATTTAGAAATTTAACATGTAAGTAGTAAGTAAGTAATATTGTATTAAAGTGTCACATATAAAATACAGTTACCATTACAAATAGTATACAACATTGTTATTTGATAACCTGCCATCATAGGCATATGAAACACTATAAAACACAATTGTACATGTTAAAACATAATAAAAGATACAAATGTATTGCATTAAATATATTCAATAATTAAAGCTATTATTTAGATTATTTACACATAATTAACATGAAAACTACAATTAAATTCCTAACTCTCATTATTTAAAAAACAACAACATTTATTTTAATTACTTTTATAACACAGTTATGCATTTTTACAATGTTAAAGAGCGTCGTTTATACATTTTTAAAAGTACTTCTGCTAATATGTGCTGAAGCATATCACAGTCAATTAAGAATGATAATTTTTTAGTTGATAAAAACAGCAAAAACCTGTTTTCAGCTTGATATTCTGCATTAAAAAGTTCATATCTAATATCTGAATAAAACTCGCAGTCAATCAAAAAATGAGTTTCATCCTCGATTGTTGATGTTACAATATTTACAAACTCGTTCAGGGACATTTTTTTTCGGTCGAATATATCCTCTGTTTCAATTGATAAGGGAAGATTATAGACAAGGGCGTAGTAATGATTTTAGGTTGTACGCACACAAATAAATTTTAAGTTAAACATCGTAGATGCGAATGTATTAGAGTCGTGTTGTATTCCACCCCTGCACCCCTACCCCGCCCCCTCTCAGATAATGCAAAATCAAGCCCTCTGCCTTTATATTTTACATTTTTAAAACAACACGAAATCATACCAAAACAGTAAAAATAAACGTAATTTAGGTGTGCATCTAGGTGAATAGAAATATTAAGTAATTTCCATAGCCAAGGCCGTGGGGGTGCGTTTCTTATGGCAAGTTTTTTTTTGTAAGCGTGTTTTGTATGCCCACATACGGGTACGAAAGAAATGAAAAACGAATGTAACATTTTCAGTCATTATTATCACACTACCAAACCTACCCTCTCCATAATAAAGTGAGTACAAAATAATTGAAAAATAAAGCTTTATTTAGATTGTACAAGAAATACAAAGAAACTCGTCAGATTACAGCATTTTTAGTACATGAACAGAACAGAACAGAACATATTCTTTATTTATGACTTAAACAAATGTTTCTCGTCATATAAATACATATTACATTTGTTAATATGTGACAGGTCAATGCAAGTTTTACATTAAACAATGAAAAAGTACAAACACACAACCATGCATACTATACACTCATACAACTCACCCATTCACTCTGACGCCCGAAATGTCTCACACATTCACTCTGAATCACGTATTTATGTTATAAGGATTAAACTATTCCTATTACATAGTTTCATGTAAACGTTTAAGTTTTAATAGTTTACATGTCATGTCCAATGAGGATGAACATACATTTTTTACTCATTATACATTGCAGTATTGCGAATAATAAATGCTTCCCTAACAAACCTAGATAATCTAAAAAGCTCATGCTGGCTTGAAGATTGCATCAGCTGAATAAATTTAAAAACACTTGGATGTCTGTAATAATATTGTTTAACATATAATTTACGTAATTGTTCGTACAAAGGACAAATTAAAATAAAATGATATTCATCTTCTAAGTCTGTACTATTACACAATGTACAATATCTCTGATTTCTATCAGTTCTATTTTGTGAATATCTGCCAGTTTCAATTCTAAGTCTGTGGGAGGATAATCTTATCCTCGACATGGCAGTTCTTAATTTCAACGGCAATATATCTAAATACACTTCATATGAGAATGAGGTTTTAAAATGTCTATACAAGCATAAAACTCGATTATTTTCAACATCAGTGTTCCATTTTTGAACAAAACAATCTATTAAATTTTGTTTAATCAACAAATGAAAAGATTTCATATCAATACAAGTTGGGTCATTCCAAACATAATTATAGCCACAGTCTGTTATAATGGTTTTAACATTGCTGGCCCAATTCGTCATTCCTCTTTCACAATCTCTCACAGCGTCTTTATAAAAAGTTGATATTAAAAGGTTTTTTGAATCGGCCACCTTACTCCAATACTTTATTATTTTTACATACCTTAAAATATACAGTGGGTATCTAGCTACCCTCTCCATAATAAAGTGAGTACAAAATAATTGAAAAATAAAGCTTTATTTAGATTGTACAAGAAATACAAAGAAACTCGTCAGATTACAGCATTTTTAGTACATGTGTATATTATTATTTTTTGTGAGAGGACCCCACCCACCTCTCATACACACAGTGTGTGAGGGAGCATCAGATTGAAGCGTTTTAGGTATGTGTTTTTATTCAAGATTTCTCAGAGGAAGATATCCCCCAACCCACACCACACCAACCCATCCCGCCCACCCACTTCGACTAAATTACGCGCACCCAATTTCAGGATGTAAAGATTATTATTATTATTATTACTCTGCGATACTCTACGCTATAAGCGAAGAGTATCAAGAGTATCAAAGTGTAATTAGGATTTGATGTTAAGGAGACTGATAAATAGAAATCTACTTATTATAACACTATTATAGCTTGACGACAACTATAACTTATTCGTGTTGTAATTATTTAAATGTTGAAGTTTGTACTCTGAAGTCTGAAGTGTGAACTCTGAAATCTGAACATTTAAGAGTATACTTTGAAGTCTGAAGACTGAGGTCTGATATCTGAACTCTGAACTCTGAAGTTTGAACTCTAAAGTCCGAACTGTGAAGTCTGAAATATGAACACTGAAGTATGAACTTTGAAGTGTGAAGTTTGAAGTCTGAACTCTGAAGTCTGAAATATGAACTCTGAAATCTGAACTCTCAAGTCTGAACTCTGAACTCTGAATTCTAAAATTTGAAGTGTGAAGTGTGAAGTCTGAAGTATGAACTCTAAAGTCGGAGTTGAATTAAATTACCACGAATAAGTTTTCGTTGTCGTCAAGCTTTTGTAGAGATCTATATTTTATATACAAAGTAAGTAACATTCTCATAAAGAAAATGTTATAGGTCCAACAGGAAGAGTCGCATTCACAGAATACAGTCACTCCAACAAGTATTACAACGCGAAGGTGATTCAAAAGCACATCACAAACATATAAGGGTTGACAACAGGGGTACCGCCTTGGAATGGTCAGTGGCAAACAGGACCACCGGGGAGTTTAAACCGGATCAAGGGTGCACCAAACCTCACTCTTAACCTGTCATCATCCCTAAACAACAGGACAGTGTAACTAAAAATAATCCCCGCCAAGTTAGCCCCTTACATTTGAGAAAGCTTAGCTATGTGTTACAAGAAGAAACACAGACATGTACATGTCATATCAAAATATAACCTAAGACTCTAATCTCATATGTACGGTGTCCTGTTGGGGCCAGATACAATGTCGCAGTGTCGACAATGCGACGCCCGACAACGCGACATCGCGACATCGCGATACGACAATGCGACATTGCGATATGACAACTCGACATTGCGATACGAAATCGCGAAATTGCGATACGACATCGCGACAATTATATCGTAATGTCGCGATGTGGTTGGCGACATTACGACAATATGACCAAGTATCAAACAAAGAAATTAAAGTTATCAGGAAAAAAAAAGTTACTTACCTTACCTAACAAAACTGATGACGCAAAACATTATTCTTGACCTTGGCATTGGTGGACATCGAGTTGTCGTATCGCAATGTCGCACTGTGATGTCGCGATGTCGCATTGTCGGGCGTCGCATTGTCGCCCACGACAATGCGACATCGTGTCTGGTCCCAACCGGACACCGTACATATATATGTACTCGATGACTTGTCTGACGTCAGATTATGAAGGGGTAAACCGCAAAGGGCACGACAAAAAGGAGTGAAAGACATTCATTCAACAAACGTTTCCCGCCTTAAAGGATTTAGGAAGACGTTATAGAGTCCACCGCCCGTCCGGTCAATCAAAGAGGAAAGTATAATTGCAAACTGTAGAAGAGTCTACTACGGTGTCCGGTTGGGGCCAGATACAATGTCGCCCACGACAACGCGACTTTCTTTCAATTGTATGGAAACGTTTAAGGGTCACCAGTTGTTGCGTTAATTACCTCCTTATAGACTTCGAAATTGGCGGGTTGTTGCATTGTTTCGCGTCTACTCGACCCCATTTTCTCAACTTACGGCGTATTTCTCCAATCATTTCGACTTGAAAGAATGCAACTTAGTACGATTTATCTTCACATGCCAGAAAGACTGAAGTCGATAAAACATTTGACGACTTAATCAAATTTATATGGAAACGTTTAAGGGTCACCAGTTGTTGCGTTAATTACTTCCTTGTAGACTTCGAAATTGGCGGGTTGTTGCATTGTTTCTCGTCTTCTCGACCCCATTTTCTCGACTTACGGCGTGTTTCTTGAATCATTTCTACTTGAAAGAATGCGTCTTAGTACGATTTACCTTCACATGTCAGAAAGACTTAAGTCGACATTTTCGTCAATCAAATAAGTTTAGTTGTTGTATGGCGTCTTGACTATTTATATTTCAATATGTCGATAAGAAATTTGACGACTTAATCAAATTTATTACGTCATGTCGTCATCAATATTGTACACTTACTGACATTAAACACGACACATCGTGTTCTCCGTGGTTCATTCCTAAGTTTGGTTGAATTCCGTTTAGCGGTTTAGAAGGAGATGCGGTAACGGACAGACGGACGGACGGACAGAATGACAAATGGAGGCGATTTTAATATACCTTTTATTTCAAAAACGTGGGTATAAATATGGTATATTAAAGAGTAAACAGAGGTATCATAAAAAACAAATAAAAAAAGATAAATAAAGAAAAGAATGTGACAAAACGCCAGCGTAACTCTACAGTAGATATAAATAACACACGATGTAAATTCGAAATCAAAAAGTGGCCCGCAACAGCAACTGCACCTTTTAGGCCATAATCTGCAAAAAAATATCAGTAATAGTTTGAGAACCTAACTCGTATAATTAAACCAAACAATTAAGAGCAAGTAAAATCTCGCTAAAAAGGGCTGTGACCATATCCAATACGTTATTCATATGTATACAAAAAGAAACGGTAATCTTAAACAATAATAGTAAATACGGCACATGCACATGCCCTTTCATCACCAACCTGTGGCTGATACGCCACAAGGGAAGTCATGACTGGCCACCATTATCGACCGTAATTAACCTTTTCCTCACCGCGGTAGCCTAGACACCCAGTGATCCTCGGCGAACAAGTGATGAATGAGCTGCCGCCTTACCTCAGTCTAGACATCAACCACAATATATGCAATGTCCGAGGCATAACAACCACCAACTCAGAGCAACCACACACCTCTACCCAACAAAATACCCCAACATTAAAACATAAACTCACGTGTTGAACCGAACAGACCCAAGTTCGATGCCCATAAGTATCAATATGCTGCAAATGGATACGCTAATCACCCCCAAGATAGCATGATACAGGCATAGGTCAACATACTCACTTCTGTAGCAACACAAGATGCAAGCACAGCCATAGTTGGATTCACGGCACATCTACAAGCATGTGAAATTTTGAACAAGATGACCAAAATGGCACTGAATAGCTCACCTGATTATCTTCGCAAAGATGGAAACTGTTTAAAAAAAGCTTATAATTCATAACAGAATGAGATCACGCAGTCGATGGTGCAATATCACACATTACTGCACCCGCGTTAAGATGTATATGGTGGGGATCTCAATGGTGTACTATGTCAGAAGGGGATGAACCCCGGGGCCAATGCTGGTGGGATGGTTGTATCCGTCTGTTCATGCCCAGTGAGTGTATATGAGAAGATGATCAATTCAAAATTTAAAACGCGCGGCATTATCGGAATTCTCAAAATGCGCGGTTCAATTCCGGAATCGTCCGTGCGCACAGTAGGAATAGCACACATTAAGGATATTTTGGTTCTAGTGGTTAATTGTAATACTGACGGCAAAGGCCTTCGTTAATAATGCTGGAAGAACTTGTGGCTCAAACATTTTGCTTGTATGTAAAATAAAAGCAATAACGTATGTTTAAATTGCAAGTATACGCATGATGCAACATGTGTTTATCTCCTCATTGTCTATAAAATGTATATTAATATCCACTATTTATTAAGTATCATTCAAATATTCAAATGCCATTAATAGCAATACCATAAACTGGTAATTTATTCTCAAACGGTCTGTGTAAATGATTGATTTAGTACATTTGGCAGACGACAGATGTTCTGAACAATAAGACAATTTGACATTTAATATATGTGTATATCTTACATGTATCAGTATAATGCTTTAATAAATATGATTAAAACAGGCAAATGCAATTAGTAGTAGTTGTAGCTTTAACACCTGACGCATGTATTGAGTAATTGGCGTGTTTGTTATTTGACAGATGTTCAATATTTGAATGCATTTGTAGATGCCAGTATATACGAAGGTATATAGCTACATGTTTGTATAAAGAGATCATATGAAATCTCTAAAATATATATGAAATGCCCAATTTGAGCCGTTATTAGAAATATTATTGTCTGTGCCGCGTTTTGTTTTTTATTTTTAGCCGTATAGCTTAGCAAATTCAGGCTTTTTTTTGGCGATTTTCGTCTATCTTCTGTCCGTCCGTATGTCCGTCAACGCGTTTTGGCGTTTTGGTAAACGTTTTTGGTTAAAGTTTTTGTTTTTCCTCATTTCTCGAAAACGAATTGCCGGAAAGCTTTTAAACAGTTAAAATGGTGAATTCGAAATCCGACGTTAGCACCACTGTGCAACACTTGTTTATATTTTCTTAGCCATAATGTATCTCCTTATTTCAGTAATATAAATCCGCGCTTTATTGTTGGAGGGCTTTAGCTTGTTTTCTCAATAATTAAGTTCATGTTAATTATTTACCAAACCAAACTATGATTTTGTTTTATACATTTTATCTTTTATAAAAGACGGATGAAACAATTAAGCATAAGTAAATAGAAATAAATAGGTTTCAAACACTATATTCCTTTTCAAATCCCAACACAAATTCGTACTTTGCGCAAAACATTCTCAAATTGCGCCGACACATGGTGCATGTTTTATATCGATTAACCCCTTGCGCAATTCCGGAATAGTCCTGCACAATACCGGAATCGTCGGGCATTTTAAGAATTCTTACTTTGCGCAGAGCAGTTCCGCAATCGTCCATATTCTCACATTGCTTATAACATATATATGGTTATATGGTGGGGAGTTCAACGTTTTCCAAGTTAAGACCTTTGTGCTATATGTCCCTAGTGGGGACGGACCCTGGGCCGATACTGGTTGAATGGATGTATCCCTCTCTTTATGCTCAGTAAGTGTTCAGAGAAGAAAGTTAATTCTTTTAAGGTTTTTCCCTATACAAGTTTGTGTAAAACATGTGACCTCTGCGGTAGTGCCAAATTTGACCCCATGGTCACGATTTGAACGAACTTGATAGAGGATCATATACTTATGGTACATGCACAATATTAGACCTATAGCTTTACCTCTTATACTACATGCAATATATGAGAGCTCTATACCTTGTGCCCTCAGTGGAGAAGATGTTTTCATTTCGAATCTATATAAGTCTATGTAAAACAAGTGATCGCTGGGGCGTGGTCAAATTTAACCACGTATTAATGTAAGCGGATGTTTTTAGAACACCTGTCATAAATGATGAAATCTCGTGTCAAGATGTGTGCAATACCTCGTGTACAACTGGAATGGAAATTTGAGGTGAGGAAGGGCCTAGCTCGGAATCATCCTAACGATGGTGTGAAAGATGGAAATGTTTTACAACATCTGTCATAAATCAAGTGAAAACGGTTGTTATTCTAAGTTGATGAAGGTTGTGTAAGAGTTAGTAGCATTTCAAATGTAAAATAAGAGATTATCTTCTAGCACACACCTTTTGGATGTTGGAATTTTTATTGTGATAATGTTGTGTGACTATGTTTTAAAGTGCACACATAGCCAGTGTCAGAAGATATCACTGGGAGGATTATCATATACTATGGCGTGGTGTTCTAGTGTCGCAGCATATATACAAATGGACAGTATGTATATACAAATTACACCGTAGAATGACACACATACGCACGCGCACACACACACGCGTTATTTTATATTTCAAACCCTTCTCTCTCTCTCTCTCTCTCTCTATCTCTCTCTCTCTCTTATTTATTTGATGTCGAGTTATCTCATTTCTTCCCACTCCTTTACATGTTCGCGCATTGTCTTATATATACCAGAACAATGGGTAAATAATACCCTGTTTATGTTTAATTCATTTTTTTTATATTTATGTTTACATTTTATCAACAATTTCTAGGCTTGCACATCCAATAGTATTTGCAATTATGATACATCGACAGTGAAAGCAGATAATTTACCTTTCTCACATAACGTGGAATCTTCACGCGACACCACACATACCGCAGTAAAATATGATCATATCCATTTTGTAAGCGGCAATCTGATTGGTCATTTCAAATGGAAAAAGTATAGGTGCACCGATACTTTTGTGCGTACGTCTAATTATGGGGGGTCAAAAAGAAAGTGTAGGTGCACCTGTACAATTGTAGGTGCACCTATAAATAGTGTAGGTGCACCTATAAAAAGTGTGGGTGCACCTATATATTTTATGGGTGCACCTACAATTTTATGGGTGCACCTACATTTTTACAGGTGCACCCATAAAATATATAGGTACACCTACACTTTTTTACAGGTGCACCTACATCAGTAGTTTTGACCCCGATCCTACACCATAAAAAGCACCATCAAAAACTCGTTCGGGCTGTAAAATGTTTATTTCTCAACCGATTTTCAAAACTAAGATATTTTATTTACCACTAAAAATACCAATTCTAATGATATATAGTTGAGTTATGTAATATTTAAATTGCCTTTGCAGAAAAACCTTTGGCTGAAACAAGCGCCCCAAACAATAGATAAAGAAACAAGAGCTGTCGGAGAACAGCGCAGCTCGACGATTCAATTTTTCAGAGAATAATAAATTATATAGCTATTATATACCATCAGAAAACAAGGCTAAAACAATGTGAGGTGGGGTTGGGGGAGTGGGGTGGGTATAGAAACTCGGGCCAATATAGAATTATTGTTAGAATCTCATACAAATTATAGTAAAATTTGGGGCAGGGTGTGAAATTTTAATATTTTTTATCAGTTTTAATCCAAAATTGCTGTCATTTTAAAGAAATTTATGGTCGAAAGGCAACTCGGGGACGGAGGGGATATCTGGCAATTTTTTATTTTTATTTATTTTTATATAAATAATCAAGTCTAGTTCACAAGACAAAGATAAAGAATAAATAGTCTGGTTTAAGAATCAATAGTCTAGTTCACTAGATAAAGAATAAATAGTCTGGTTTACAATATCAAGAATGAATGAATGAATGGTATTTTACGGCACGTCGACACATAAACAGGTCATACTGTGCGCAAAAACTAATGAAAGATGAAGAAATGAAGTATTAATTAAAATGCCCATCAACGGGTATATAAACAAGTAAATATATATAAGAACACATTATAATGATTTATATAGTCTGATTTCTTTTAGGAAATCTAAAACAAGACTAAAATCTATAGTATCAAATAACTCCTTCATAGTATTAATACTGTCGTACCTTTGATCAAAGTCTACACATTCCAACAAGATGTGTTTCACCGTTAACGGTGCAAAGCAGGGTATACATTCTGGTAATTGCTCGCCTTGTAATAAATATGAATGAGTATAACGTGTATGCCCTATCCTGCACCAGGCTAGGACAACTTCTTCCCGATGAATGGGTCTACTAGAAGAACGCCACTCTCCGAGTAACGGTTTACTCTCCGAGTAATGGTTTAACTGAATGGAGTTTATTGTTAACTAACAAATCCCAAGCGGCTTGCCAAGAGTTACGAAGAAATGTGTTAATACAACTTTTAAAATCCCTATAAGGTAATTTAGCATTAGATATATGTAAACCTAATGCTGCTTTAGCAGCACTATCAGCTCTATCATTACTACGTATTCCTACATGACTTGGAAGCCAGCAGAAAATAATAACATTATCAACTATAAGAGAATTGTACTTTTCTAAAAGTTGAAGTACAACTGGGTTATAATGTTTCATATTACCCAGTGCTTGAGATGAAAGGGAATCAAAAAAGATTACAAAATGGTCATCATCAGATTCCTGAATATAATTTCTTGAATATAATTTAATATAATTTAAGGCAAGTTCAATTGTCTCAAGTTCAGCTGAAAAGATAGAGGCCTTGTCAGGCAGGCGGCTCTTTATGCTGTGTTTGTGAACAACAGCTGCTGTAGCTACCTTATCTCCATCTTTAGAACCATCTGTGTATATATGTTGAAATTTACTGTATTTAGATTTAATTTCATTAAATTTGCTTTGAAAGACAGGGTCTGTACTGGATTTGTTACTATTACAAAGATATAATTGTTGGTATTTCCAAAGTCCACGGTGGAATTTGTGGTACTTTGTACTTGGCAATCAAATTTAGGTCGATTTCAGTGTCTTTTAATTTTGATTTAATACGAAGACCTAATGGTAGAATGGCCTTCGGTTTTCGATCAAAAAGAAGGTTCATAACTAGGATTAAAAACATTATCGAAAGTTGGGTTTGAAGGGTTAGATTTTAATTTAATGGCATATTGTAGGGCTAATTTGTCACATCTATGAGACAGTGATGGTTCATTAGCTTCAACATATAGACTTTCGGCTGGTGATGTACGAAAGGCACCTAAGGCGAGTCGTAATCCTTGATTATGTATAGGATCGAGCATCTGTAAGTATGACTTGCGAGACGATCCATATACTATTGAGCCGTAGTCCAGCTTGGATCTGATAAGAGATCTATAAAGTTGAAAAAGGACTTTACGATCTGCTCCCCAATTAGTGTTTGCAACAACTTTAAGTAAATTAAGAGCTTTAAGGCACTTGGCCTTCAAGTATTTAAGGTGTGGTATAAACGTCAATTTACGGTCGAAAATAAGACCAAGGAATTTTGTCTCATCCACTACTGGTATTGGTGACCCATCCAGTGTTAGATGAGGGTCTTCATGATGTTTACGTAGTTGACAAAAATGCATACAATTAGTTTTAGATTTAGAAAATTTAAAACCATTTTCATCCGACCAGGTCTGAAGTTTATTCAGACATTGTTGAAGTTGTCTCTCAATAGTGCTCATGTTTTTTGCACGATAACATATAACAAAGTCGTCACCATATAGAGAGCAATCCACCCCTGGATTGATGCATTTAACTATACTGTTAATTTTTATATTAAAAATGGTGACAGAGAGTATGCTGCCCTGTGGCACACCCATCTCCTGTTCATGAATTCCGAGAGGGTTGAACCCATTCGGACACGAAACTGGCTATCATCTAAGAAATTCTCTATAAAAATTGGTAATCTGCCTCTAAGACCAAGGTCATAAAGATCATTCATGCAGTATCATAAGCTTTCTCCAAGTCAAAAAATACAGCAACTAGATGTTCTTTCTTTACGATAGCTTCCCTAATAAATAATTCAAATCAAATGAGATTGTTTAGCGCGAAACCCACACTTTCCTCTTTCACGCCAAGTGAGAAATGTACAAATCGCGTACTTACGCGGAGTTTGGACGATAGAAACTACTCAGCGTGGGAATCAGCTACGCGAAAAGCTCTCGACGTAATTACGCCACGATACTTCGCGTAGACAAACTCGGAGTTCGCCGAGTCAAAACTGCACAGGTAAAAGGTGCAACTTTTTGTAACTGTGGTCATTTTAATGCATAATTATTCAAAAACTTTAGAAAAAATCGAAGCAGAAGTCAATTTTACTTTTGTTTTGAAAAGCGGATGTGGTAAAATTCGAATGCCCGGATTATGTATACTGGGTCACGACAATTATATGGCGGTTCCTATTACCGGCTTCGCGGCAAATGAACATAAAATTCAATCAGTCATTATTATACTGAAAATTATAATTATATTTTTAAATAATCTTTATTTGTAACAAATTTTTACTATTTTGCTGTTTATTATTAATACATTGATGGGTTCTTTAGTTAGAAAAAATTGTAAAGAATTCCGAGTCATAAACCCGTTGTTAGTGCCGCCTTGTTAAAAGGTTCATACATGGCCAAGGTTTATGGGTATTTATGTCGGTAGAAGAAGAAATGACTTTTGGACGACAGAAACGAACACAACTTTATTAAATGCATTAAAAGTTTGAAATACGCATTTGTTTCCAAATTTATTCATTGTATTTATCAGTCATGTCAACTCTGCATAAAAAAGATGCACTTGGCATCTCGTTGTTTGTACTTTTTCTGGCAATTGCCTTTTTCAAGCGCGCTGTCGGAAAACTTCCCCCGAAAAGTTGTCGGAAAATTCAGTTTTTTTCCAATAATAAATCACCACAAGTGTGCACTCATGGTTAATTGGATTCTATGCGGAGTAACTCGGAGTGTGATCACAACAAGTGACTCGACAATGGCATACTTTCGCCGCGTGTATTCGCTGAGTCCAAACACTGACTCGCCGTAGATTCGCGCGGCACTCGATAAGACCAAACTTGGTGAATTGAGTAAAGTGTGGGTTTCGCGTGAGTTGTTCTGTACAACTCGTTAAAGCAATAGGGCGATAATTTATTGGGTCCGTATGATCCTTTCCAGGTTTGGGGACTGGAATAACGATTGCTACCCGCCAAGAATCAGGGAAGTTTCCTGTCACACAAACCCTATTAAATATATCAAGAAGTGTAGAGAGACAGGTCTCATGTAAATGTTTTAATAATTGATAATGGACCAGCTGATGTATCATGAGCCTTTTTAAGGAATTCTCGAAGTTCTTTGAGAGTGAACAGTTTATTGTATTTCTCCAAATTTTTAGACTTGAAATTCAGCTTCTTCTGTTCTTTTAGTTCCTTATTTTTTAAAAAATTTGGTTGACAATTTTTAAAATAAGAGTTTTTAGAAAAAATTTGGTTGACAATTTTCAGAAGAAGAGTTTTTAGAAAAAGTTTCCGCAGAAGTGTTTGTAATATCTTTGACAGATGTAATATATTCATTATCAGTTTTAAGATGATTTACACAACTAGAATTACATGTACCATTTATTTACCGGACCATGTCCCACATCTTCTCAAGAGATGAGCGAGAGTTCAGCCTTGAGACATAAGATCTCCAGGATTTTCTCTTGCTACCCTTAACAGTACGATGGGCTTTCGCACAAAAAACTCTAAAAGTATCTAAATTATTTTGAGTTGGCCGCAAGTTAAAAGCATTCAATCCAGCTTTACGATCGCCGACTGCCTTTTTGCAGTCATCATCATACCATGGTTTATTTGGGCATTTTGGATTTGCCGAGGTTTTTGGATTAGTTTGATCAGCTATATCATGAAGGGTTTTGGTAAAAACAGCAGTTGCGTCTTCGACATCCTCGAAAACGGAAGGCTTTAATTGTTCCTCACAAAGTGATTGAAACGTATCCTAATCAGCTTTGCGAAGTTTCCATCGTTGCGTTTTTTCGAGAAGTGGATGACCCGATATTTTTAAGAAATAATGAGAAGTGGTCACTTCCACATAGGTCGTCACCAACACTCCACAAAAATCCACCAAGAGCGTTGGATCGCATATTGTTAAATCAATGGAAGAATGAGTGCCTGTAGCTGGATGTAAATAAGTATGTGACTTGTTATCATTAAAAAGACACAAATTATTTTTGGCTAAGAAATCCTCAACTTTCTTGCCTTTATCGTTTATATCCTTACAACCCCAAATGTAGTTGTGTGCATTAAAATCACCCAAGAGTATAAAAGGTGATGGTAATTGTGCAACTAGGTGATTTAGATCTTTAATGTCTACTGAAGAACTGGGCGGTAAATATAAGGAGCATATTGTTAAACTCTGTGCATCGCAACACTGATCGAAACAGCTTGCAAACCAGTTTTCAATGCAACAGTTCTGTGAGGAATGTCACCTGTATCACAAATATAGTTAAACAATGAATAGTTTTTAAAAGATATCTTATCACTAGTCTTCAAGAAAGTTTCTTGAAGTTTCTTGAAGACAAATGCAACAGGGTTGTTGTTATTTAAAAGTAAGCTGATTTCATCGTAATTAGGTTTTAAACCTCAGCAGTTCCATTGAATGACCTTATTTGATTTTGATGTCACTAAGGCGGAAGTACGGGTTTACAGCCTTTGGGTTTGGCAGCCTTGGAGACTTTGGAGACTTTGGGAGTTCCAGATGTGCTGGATCATCAACCTCCATCTCCAAGTCTCCAAATCTGTTGTGCAGTACAATTGGATCATCATATCCTTTTGACTGCTTCCCTAACCCGGGAGTTTTCTTTTTTGTTGCCGCAACTCCGGCATAAATAATCTGATTTTGTTGTTTTTCGAACTCTTCCAAGATTTCATTGCTATTAACAATCTGTGCAAGCTTGGTAAAAAACAAATAATAAATAAAGGTGCTAAGATTGTTCACAAGGCAGAAAATGGCATTTTTAAGAAAAAAAAGGGCAAGAATCAATAGTCAAGTTCATTAGATAAAGAATATGTAGTCTGGTTTACAATATAAAGAATATGTAGTCTGGTTTACAATATAAAGAATAAATAGTCTGGTTCACAATATAAAGAATCAAGTCTGGTTCGCAATATAAAGAATCAAGTCTGGTTCGCAATATAAAGAATCAATAGTCTGGTTCACAATATAAAGAATCAATAGTCTGGTTCACAATATAAAGAATCAATAGTCTGGTTCACAATATAAAGAATCAATAGTCTGGTTCACAATATAAAGAATCAATAGTCTGGTTTACAATATAAAGAATCAATAGTCTGGTTCACAATATAAAGAATCAATAGTCTGGAATCAATAGTCTGGTTCACAATATAAAGAATAAATAGTCTGGTTCACAATATAATAATTCTGATTGATAAACTAGCCTTTACTAACCTTTTCCAGCGGGACATTTGAGATCCGGTGTAACAGTCAATGTAATGTCTGGGCACCCTACATACGCTGATATCACCAGGGTACCTGGAAAAGATGGCAGTATAACTAATTAATTTTCTGACAGAGGCACATCTACACAACTGATATTTCAGTGAACGTTAACTGTTCACAATGTTTACTATCTAAAATTAAAGAAGTTTTTGTATATTTTCAGGAGTTAATTTGAACATCCCATGAAGAATTCGGCTTTCTGAAACAAATGCTTTGCCAGTATCCGAGACAAATTGACAAATAACTGAATCGTTTGATTAAATGAGAAACAAACAGATGAGCAAAATAACTGTAACACTTTGGTTCTTTCTTGAATATTTATATCATAAATAAATCAAAGAAATTTAAACTTTCAATGTTTTTTGATAATTTTAAATATATATATCTGTGAACAATAATGAATGCCCCCGCAGTAAGCAAGCAGCTGAAATAAGGCCACAACTCTGCCAAAGTCAATGTACCAGAAGAGCGCGACGATATCCGCAAATAGACTTTATGCTTATACTTCCTACCAAGAAACACCAAATTCTGTTGAGAAGTTCAGGAGCAGTCCATTACGTGGTCCGAGTCTTGCCTTTCATACACCATCCAACCCCTTCTCCAAGAAGCGAAAACGGGGTTGGCTGAGTAAAACCTTAATTTTGGCTTAAAAAGTTTTCATATTGTAAAACTACAACATTTAATAAGTAATTTTAAACAGGCTATCACATTTTTCCAGTGAAAAATGTTTTTAAACATGTTTTATTGTCGAAATATCCGTTATAAAATCCTGCTAATATAAGCTTTCCCATCGTTTAATGGAATTAAGGCGGGATCACGTAATGCCAGACAAAAAACTGTGATATATGTATAAACGTGTGATAAACATACAGAAGAAAGTGTGACATACAGACGGACGGACATGAGCAACACTATATGTATAAAATAAAAAGCCTTATAAAAGAAGAAGACCATACTATTAGATATTTAGTTTGCCTTCCTGACCTCCTAATAACTGACAAAAACATTTCACCTGGGGCCTTAATGGTCTTCTCTCCCACCCTGGCAGCCATACTCAGGGAGTCCTTCCCTCCGTCAATCCCGATACCCAGCTGTCCCATGACATCACACATGGCCCGACACGCGTCCACCAGTGCCGCCCCCTCCCCGGGTAGCTTGGCAGCCCACATCCAGTTACCGCTACATTTCACATCCTGCCATGTACAAAATGTATAATTCAGCTGTGAAACCTTCCGACTCACTGGATTTAATGAAGGGTGATTGTGTAGAATGATGCTGATATTTTGTATTGTATTGTGCCTGCAAGGTTAAATGACTGGGAATTCTGTCCAACAGCTGAGAAAAAAATTATCTGTCCCCATGTGCAAGTTCAAATTTTCCAGCACATGTGAAAAATGCAGATTTATTCTACATTAATTTCTCTGAGTGAACGAACAGTATTTCTCAGTGAAAGAAATTTCATAGTCACCAATATTACTAACTCTGAACACAAAAATAACTGAGTGTGATGAGTCATGACCTCAATAAATTGATGATGATGTCAGTCATTTGCTAAAATCTTTCAACAAAGCAAAACATTGTTGTTAAAATAATACACATGTAATAAATTGATTATTGAACTGCTGGGTTTGATTATAAGGTCTAAAAAAAAATGTGTGTTTCCGGTTACCCGACCGACCCTACTTTTTCACTGCCGACCCTAAATATTTTCAACGAGATGAAAAAAAATAAAACAAAAGGTTTTTTTGGGGGTTTTTTCATCTCAATCTTACAAACAACAAATATTTTTATTCAAATGATAATTTTATTAGCATCAATTTAACATGAATTCATAGTTTAAACTTAACAAGTGTCAAACAGTTTGTATCCTGATGAGACACAGAGTTGTTAAGCATCTAATCTGGATCCAAACTGTTTGCAAAGGTTATCAAGAAGTTGCCTTAGTACAAAAATGGCATAATATATATGCGAAAAATATATATAAAAAAATATATAAAAAAACAACTTTTTCCTACCTACCTACCTACCCTAACTTTTTGACAGGATGAAACCAGAAACACACATATTTATTTAAGGCCTAAGCAATTCTTCAATAGATGGTAGGCAAGTTGTTCCCACTCACTAGCATACGCTCATTCAAGAAAAGAAACAACACTCCTACCAACTCATGAAGGATGTCCCTATAATTCAATACAGCAGTTAAACAATCTTTATATCCCCATCTAATAGAAATCTCACCCTCCAAGTTAGATTGCCTTATCCCACATCGATGGATTCTTTTAACATCACCCAGTGTAAAATGAGATACAGCTAGATCCGAAAGGAGAGATATTCTCTCTTCCCTCTTACCCACTAAAATTCCTCTGTTAACAAATGCTAACAAATGACACTAATTTTAAAATTACTAACCTTCAGGTCGGACACTTTCGCAAACACCAAATTGGTCAGCGCCTCGCCGACTGACATTCTGGCGCCACACGACGGATCTATCAGGCCCTTGATTGGCTGCTCTCCGATGGCGGTCGCCGAGCCAACTTTCTCCATGTAGGACAAAGCTGTGACGGCAACATCTGCTAGCGGTGTGTGCAGGGGACCAACGCACTGTTGCTGAGCCACAAGACCCGTCACACATCGGTCCACCTGTTGGTGAAAAAATGTATTTGTTACTCAAATATAGTTTAGTTTTTTTGTGATTACCAAGTCATTTTTAAATTAGTGATAAAGTTTGGGAGTAATAAAATGTGTCATTATGCCTACACTGTTTCAGGGCTATTCCATTAAAACATACCCGGGACTCCAGGAAGGCAATTTAATAAACATCTATGTGTAAACCCTATTTTCCGAAATTTGGTTCTTTAAACTCAATTTTGCATCTATGAGTGAGTATTCAAGTGCCTTTCTGAGATTCCATGATTTTATAATGGAATAGCCCTGTTTAATACTGTTTAATGCAGACATTCATTCCATTATGGTGATCACACGACATTGTAACATTTTCGATACACAGGGATTTACCTTATTCGTGAGGTAGCGCTTACTGGCGACCGATGGCAGCCTGAGGACCCGCTCCAGGGCCTCTCTCACTGTGAGGTTGACAGGAAGGGACAGGGGACACAGAGTAAGCTTCACATGGTCCAAATGGAATTCCTGTTTGTAGAAAACATAAAGTACTGTTACAGATAATATGACATAAAGTTTAAATGTTTTACCTAATACAAAACAATTCACTTTTGATAACTAGAAGGGTGTTCCACGGAACACTTGTGTCGCTTGCCGTGTGTTTATTTCACCAAGTACAATCTAACTATAAAGTTGGAAGACACATGGTGAAATCCTTCATGAATTATGGAGCAGTTGTGTTTTTGTTAAAGTGTTAAAGTTTATAAATCTGCATTGGATAAACGATAAGGAAGACCTGAATAAAGTTTCATGACCACAAGAGGACCAACAACATGTCATCCTGATCATTTTGGAAAAGGTCCCATATCAATATCACTTATAGTTTTCTGGAAGTAGTCGCCACAAACTTGTTTTTTAAAAATCTATTTATAGCCGTGGTGGCCATTTTGAATTTCATCCCTGCCTGAAATTTTCGACAAGGACCAACATCATGTCATGCTGATCATTTTAGAAGAAGTCCCATCTTAATATCACTTACAGTTTTCAAGAAGTAGTCGCTACAAACTTGCTTTTTTGTTGGCCATCTTGGATTTCACATCAACATGAATTTTTGCTAGGATCAACTAGACATCATGGGCAACATTTCTGTAATGTTTCATGAAAATCCATCCAGTAGTTTCAGAGGAGTAGTTGCTACAAAAAAAAGTTTACGGACGGACAGTAGAGCTAAAAATGTAATACAGCACACTCTCACCTTTTGTGGCATTTTGCCAAGAACATGTTCCAATTCTAAATCTACAGGATATCTCCCATGATCCCCTGCAGCATCTCTGGTTTCTCCATTTCCATTGGTTGCTTTATCAGTCACATGACAATCTAACTCTTTTCCATTGGTTTCTGATCCATTGGTCATGTGATCTGATACAGAATTTTCATTGGTTGCTGCATCCCCATTTTCACCTTCACTCAGTTTCGTTTTCTTCATAGTTTTAACAGGAGACTCTTTTAGTGACCGTTTCTTAGACTTGGATGGGAAGTCTTCCAATTTTATCTGTTTGTAAGAGAAAAAACAACTAGTAATGTTTCCATGGGACAGGGTGAAAAAAGTAAAATGACAAAAAAAGGGACGTAATTCCGATAATACATGGTGGATTTAGACGCCGAATCGATATCGGCATCATAGGTAAGCATCCTGCAAAGTTTCGAAACAATCGGTTGAAAACTGTGGAAGGAGATAGAGACACAAAATTTTCGGGACTGAAGGACGAGACGGACATGGCTGAAGCTAAATGCCCCCTCACCATTCGTTTGTGGGGGCATCAAAATACATCAAAATACATCAAAACTTGAATGAATAGAAAGAGAATGAGTGACTGTGTTTTACCGACTAACAAGTTGGATAAATTATAAGACAGGAGACCCAAATGCAAGATTCCATTTATCACATAACACCCATGCATGGAAGTTTCCTTTTAATGTTGTCAATTTATTGGTGCCATTTTGAAAGAGAAATCACGAAGTTGTTTGGTTATGAAATGACATCAGATATATCATGTGGCTGTAATGCGTACTGAAAATAATACAAAACCCTTCATAAATGTAACACTACTTATGACGTACGATTTCAAATATTGTAATCACCGTCTGAATTTACCGTAATATTCAAATAAATGAACCAAAATCTTTTACTGTGTACAAACACAATGATTTGGTCCTCATTTGCATAATTAATACACTAGTGTATTAGGATATATGCCATGGCTTTATTACACTCGCAGAAGCCAGTTATGTGATAAATAATCAACAAAACAATGTAACTATCAAAACAAGAGGTCAATGACCTTGAAGCTCTACTGATTGATTTTGATTTCAGGAAGTAGTCGCTACAAACTGGGTTTTTGAAAATCTATTTTTAGCCGTGGTGGCCATCTTGAATTTCCGGCCGACCTGAAATTTTGCTAGGATCAATTAGACATCAAGAGCAACATTCCTGTGAAGTTTCATGAAAATCCGTCAAGTAGTTTCAGAGGAGTAGTCGCTACAAGTTTTCATTATATAACTCTATGTAAACAAAGATGGCCACTGACAGCCATGTTTAACATTGAATCAAAATAATGTTCGACTCGGATAACCATCATGTCATGCTGATCATTTTAGAAAAAGTCCCATATCAATATCTCTTATAGTTTTCAAGAAGAAGTCGCTACAAACTCTTTTTTTAAAAATCTATTTTTAGCCATGGCGGCCATCTTGAATTTCCGGCCGACCTGAAATTTTGCTAAGATCAATAAGACATCAAGAGCAACATTCATGTGAAGTTTCATGAAAATCCGTCAAGTAGTTTCAGAGGAGTAGTCGCTACAAGTTATCATTATATAACTCTTATGTAAACATACATGGCCACTGGCAGCCATGTTTAACGTCGAATCAAAATAATGTTCGACTTGAATAACCATCATGTCATGCTGATCATTTTAGAAAAAGTCCCATATCAATATCACTTATAGTTTTCAAGAAGTAGTCGCTACAAACTTGTATTTTGAAAATCTATTTTTAGCCATGGCGGCCATCTTGAATTTCCGGCCGACCTGAAATTTTGCAAGGATCAATTAGACATCAAGAGCAACATTCGTGTGAAGTTTCATGAAAATCCGTCAAGTATTTTCAGAGGAGTAGTCGCTACAAGTTATCATTATATAACTCTATGTAAACAAAGATGGCCACTGGCAGCCATGTTTAACGTCGAATCAAAATAATGTTCGACTCGGATAACCATCATGTCATGCTGATAATTTTAGAAAAAGTCCCATATCAATATCTCTTATAGTTTTCAAGAAGTAGTCGCTACAAACTTATTTTTTAAAAATCTATTTTTAGCCGTGGCGGCCATCTTGAATTTCCGGCCAACCTCAAATTTTGCTAGGATCAATTAGACATCAAGAGCAACATTCCTGTGAAGTTTCATGAAAATCCGTCAAGTAGTTTCAGAGGAGTAGTCGCTACAAGTTTTCATTATATAACTCTATGTAAACAAAGATGGCCGCTGGCAGCCATGTTTAACGTCGAATCAAAATAATGTTCGACAAGGACCAACATCATGTCATGCTGATCATTTTAGAAAAATTCCCATATCAATATCTCTTATAGTTTTCAAGAAGTAGTCGCTACAAACTTATTTTTTAAAAATCTATTTTTAGCCGTCGCGGCCATCTTGAATTTCCGGCCGACCTGACATTTTGCTAGGATTAATAAGACATCAAGAGCAACATTCCTGTGAAGTTTCATGAAAATCCGTCAAGTAGTTTCAGAGGAGTAGTCGCTACAAGTTTTCATTATATAACTCTATGTAAACAAAGATGGCCGCTGGCAGCCATGTTTAACGTCAAATCAATACGATTTTCGACAAGGACCAACATCATGTCATGCTGATCATTTTAGAAAAATTCCCATATCAATATCTCTTATAGTTTTCAAGACTTAGTCGCTACAAACTTATTTTTTAAAAATCTATTTTTAGCCGTGGCGGCCATCTTGAATTTCCGGCCGACCTGAAATTTTGCTAGGATTAATAAGACATCAAGAGCAACATTCCTGTGAAGTTTCATGAAAATCCGTCAAGTAGTTTCAGAGGAGTAGTCGCTACAAGTTTTCATTATATAACTCTATGTAAACAAAGATGGCCGCTGGCAGCCATGTTTAACGTCAAATCAATACGATTTTTGACAGCTACACACCAAATATTAATCACAACAAGAGGTCAATGACCTTGAAGCTCTACTGATTGATTTTGTTTTCAGGAAGAAGTCGCTACAAACTTGTTTTTTGAAAATCTATTTTTAGCAGTGGCGGCCATCTTGAATTTCCGGCCGACCTGAAATTTTGCTAGGATCAATTAGACATCAAGAGCAACATTCCTGTGAAGTTTCATGAAAATCCATCGAGTAGTTTCAGAGGAGTAGTCGCTACAAGTTTTCATTATATAACTCTATGTAAACAAAGATGGCCGCTGACAGCCATGTTTAACATTGAATCAAAATAATGTTCGACTCGGATAACCATCATGTCATGCTGATCATTTTAGAAAAAGTCCCATAGCAATATCCCTTAGAGTTTTCAAGAAGTAGTCGCTACAAACTTGTTTTTTAAAAACCTATTTTTAGATTTGGCGGCCATCTTGGATTTCACATCTACATGAATTTTTGCTAGGATCAACTAGACTTCATGGGCAACATTTCTGTAAAGTTTCATGAAAATCTATTCAGTAGTTTCAGAGGAGTAGTCGCTACAAAAACAAGTTAACGGACAGACGGACGGACGGACAGACAGACGGACGGACGACGGACGCCGCACCACGGCATAAGCTCTGCTGATCTCTGATCAGTAGAGCTAAAAATCATGCATTTATTTATCTTCTATCAAAAACTGATCACCAGTCAACTTTTGGCCGCAGGTTCCAGATCAATACATTATTTAGGTAATTTAGAGTAGCTCCCAGATAATGGGAGATTTCATTTGAATGGTGTTTTATGTCAGTTTTAGCACATTTTAGGCCATATGACGCTCACACTTTTTTGTGGTAGAGGCAGACCACCCCATTTTACCTGGTAGAACCAGTTCAGTATACCTCCCGCCATCCGTAAGTATCAACACTTTCTCAGATAATGGAAGAGGATAAAGCTCTTGGAGCACCCATAATTCCTTACATGCCCAAAGGTCAGATTCCAGCTCATGGGAACAACCCCTCTCACTTGCAATTATTAATTTAGTTATTAAAATTTGTTAAATATAAATCAGTATTACCTTGCCATCCCCCGTAACCGTGCCAACAAACGACACGTTGCACCTCTCTCTCCTACCAATCTTGTCTAATACGGCCATGTGTTGCTGTGACAACAAGATGGCATTCGTCTCCTGATACTCGGCTCCCCACAGTTCCAGGATGCTCAGTGTCGGGTCGCCAAGCTGGAAGTCAGAGGCACGGATGATGGCGCCTGCAGGTTCTACAATCTCCTTCAACACATTACCTAAAATTGGATGCAGTTTTTCTATTTTTTTAAATATTGCAAATCAAATATTTTTTGTATTTAAAAAGAGTTTCAAACCTGCACTGTCTTAGGCACTGTAACTCCATTTGTCATACTAGCCAGCACTTCAATCTAAAAGAGCAGCCTTTATGTTCTCTCCTGTGATACAAATATGTAATCCATTATACCTTCTGCAGTAATAACAAGAACTGTAGCCCTTCGAGGCCGACTTATATACCCCTCCTTTTAATATATATTCTGTAACATCTATCTGCAAGTAAAATGTGTTTTCAGCTAGACCTATCACTGAAGATGATGAATACCCCCACTTAAATTCTAAGTCAAACAAAAGGCCATAATTTTGTAATAAATTAGGCATTCATCATAGGTCATCAGTTGTTATATGCATATCAAGTTTGGCAACAACCCATTCAAAACTGTTTGAGGAATGCAAGTTATAAAAATGTTACGTGAAAGCAGGGGTATAACAAGGAGCAGTGTCATTTAGCAATATTAATTCATACAACTCATACTGTTACAGGCGTTCACGATTGAGCATGGAATTACGTTCATACTGACGCAATGTCATCGCGTGCTCAACTCCACCCCCTTCTTCGCTGGCTGATGTAAAATAAAATAAATCTCGATTTGAATCCAGCGGAGATGTGCTTTAGGCATATAAACCAGCCAGGATTACAGTAGAATTGCTCGAGAGATATACCTTGAATATGCTATTTTGAAAGTAGTAAGTTCCATCACTTACTGGGGAAACCTGAAGTTATTTTCACAATCCACAGCATCTATATAATAGTGAAAAGGTGAACTGTACTCAGTGTTATGTTATGATATCGATTTTTGTTACGCGAGACTTGTAGGCGAGTGGGAGGTGTCAGCTAGTTTCAATTCACTGAGTACTTCCATTTTACTGGACGGCGTCATCGGTTGTTTATATGTCTGAAGCGTCAAACATTCATTGACGCAATCGATGTAATGGGAACGACTGTAGTTATCCCGAATTTAAGGGTTTGAGGCACTAATTTTCCCAATTCTAAGGACCTTGCCCACATTCTCAAAAGGAACACTGTATAATAGTTTATTCTCTATCGGTAAACTTCCATGTATAAAACTCACCATTTCCCCCTGCACCCTGGTCGTGTATGCTGGCAATAGGGTTGGTCTCGCCCAGCTCAACGCAGGCTCGTATCAGACGGTTCAGCTTTTGTTCCATTTCGGCATCGCCACGTTGTACGGCACCGAAGTCCAACTCGGATTTATTGTCGCCCTGCACCTTAACTGACGAGGCGGCGCCACCACCCACACCAATCCTGTATACCGGTCCTCCAACCTTGGCCACCTCCATTCCTGGGGAATATAACCAATCATGTCATGCAGCAGCCTCTTTACAAGTCTCTCCGAAAAGAGGCGAATTATTTCTATACTCCATTTTATAATGTGCATGACAATCTCAGTTCCAACTGATATTTATATTCAACTTTATATTGAAGATGATAATTTAAGTTTCAACTGACAGATGTTTGAGTCTTTCAATACATCATACATACATTCATCATTGTGTGCAGGAAGATATACCAGTTTAAACATATAAATTTATACTGTTATTAATTTTAACTCGGAAAATATAACAATCATTAATAATTTTCTGATATTTCGGCCAACATTAAAAAGCAACCCAAAATTAGAAATTTGCTTGAAGACACCAGGGCACGAAAATTCCACTCGTCCGCTAGACATGACAAGTGCTCATTGATGCAGGACGAGTAGAAATTCAGATAAATTCTTGAACAAGTTTTCAATTTGACCATTCAAATATTACGTAGGACGAGTAACTCAGAAACAAATGTTCCTGCCATGGACATGAATGTCTCCGCTGAAATCTGAAACTTAATATTGAAACTTCATATTGAAACTTCCTATATACACCAGTAAATAAGACAAAAAAGTGACTAGTTTGGAGATGAAAGTATGATGTAAGTACAGATAGATGGACAGACAAGGGCAACTTTATATATCCCCCACCTACCCCACCCACCCATAAAAAAGGAGCATGAAAAAGAACTCTCTGCCCTTGTTTCCTACCTTTCTTAGGCACATCCTTGTGTATATGTGACCCTTCTAGCTGACCAATACCTCCGCTAAACATGATCGGCTTGATGTATTCTCTCCTCTCTCCGTCTGCTATCTCCATACCAAATGAGCGGGCAAAACCAGCGAGACATGGTTCACCAAACTTGTTACCGTAATCGGACGCTCCATTGCTAGCCTCTACTGCAATTTCTAGAGGTGATGCGAAGTTGGAAGGGTACTCAAATGTTTTGTCTTCCCATGGCAAGTCATAACCTGAACGACACAATTAAGACCGGATACCATTTAAACAGAATGTGACATAATTATTCATTCTGAAAATTTAAAAACCGCTGTTATAAACTTACAGTAAATTGAAAATGGTTATAGCAAGTCTGGTTTGAATATAGAAACTAAAGGATCTCAAGGAAGTTCATAAATATTGATTTTTAAAGATGCGTTTCATTTGAGAATTTTACGATTAGTGGATGGTTTTTAGCTCTACTGGCCAAGGGCCAGCAGAGTTTATGGGATGGTATGGTGTCCATCTGTCCGTTAACTTTTACCTCGTTAAGACAATAGGGCCTTCATTTTTCATCCGATCTTTACGAGTAACAGCGGAGTTATGGCCCTTGATTTAGTTAAATATGCTAAATTTTGCTCGTTAAGACGATAGGGGCTTTATTACTCATCCAAACTTTATCGAACTAGATCAGATTGTTAATATCAATGAAAGCTTGGACAAGTTCGAAAACCAACCATATCGGACCAGTAACAGCGAAGTTATGGCCCTTGATTTAGTTAAAAATGCTATATTTTGCCTCCTTAAGACGTTAGGGCCTTCATTTTCCAACCGATCTTTACCAAACTTTATCAGATTGTTAATGTCAATGAAAGCTCGAACAAGTTTGAAAACCAGCCAGATCGGATCAGTAACAGCGGAGTTATGTCCCTTGATTTTCTATAATTTGCCTCATTAGTATGATAGGTCCTTCATTTTGCATCTAATCTTACTGATCTTTACCAAACTTTACAATATTCTTTAATTATGGTCCTTGATTTAGTTCAAAATGCTGTATTTTCCCCAAATCTTTCAAAAACAAGAGGTCAATGACCTTGAAGCTCTAATGATTGATTTTGATTTCAGGAAGTAGTCGCTACCGACTTGTTTTTTGAAAAATTATTTTTAGCCGTGGCGGCCATCTTGAATTTCCGGCCGACCTGAAATTTTGCTAGGATCAATTAGACATCAAGAGCAACATTCCTGTGAAGTTTCATGAAAATCCGTCAAATAGTTTCACAGGAATAGTCGCTACAAGTTTTCATTATATAACTCGATGTAAACAAAGATGGCCGCTGACAGCCATGTTTAACGTCGAATCAAAATAATGTTGACTCTGATAACCATCATGTCATGCTGATCATTTTACAAAAAGTCCCATATCAATATCACTTACAGTTTTCAAGACGTAGTCGCTACAAACTTCTTTTTTAAAAAATCTATTTTTAGCTGTGGCGGCCATCTTGAATTTCTGGCCGATCTGAAATTTTGCTAGGATCAATTAAACATTAAGAGCAACATTCCTGTAAAGTTTCATGAAAATCTGCCAAGTAGTTTCAAAGGATTAGTTGCTACAAGTTTTTACTATATAACTCTATGTAAACAAAGATGGCTGCTGGCAGCCATGTTTAACGTTGAATCAAAACAATTTTTGACAAGGACCAACATCATGTCATGCTGATCATTTTACAAAAAGTCCAATATCAATATCACTTACAGTTTTCAAGTAGTAGTCGCTACAAACTTGTATTTTGAAAATCTATTTTTAGCCATGGCAGCCATCTTGAATTTCCGGGCGACCTGAAATTTTGCTAGGATCAATTAGACATCAAGAGCAACATTCCTGTGAAGTTTCATGAAAATCCGTCAAGTAGTTTCAGAGGAGTAGTCACTACAAGTTTTCATTATATAACTCTATGTAAACAAAGATGGCCACTGGCAGCCATGTTTAACGTCGAATCAAAATAATGTTTGACTCTTATAACCATCATGTCATGCTGATCATTTTACAAAAAGTCCCATATCAATATCACTTATAGTTTTCAAGACGTAGTCGCTACAAACTTATTTTTTAAAAATCTATTTTTAGCTGTGGCGGCCATCTTGAATTTCTGGCCGATCTGAAATTTTGCTAGGATCAATTAGACATTAAGAGCAATATTCCTGTAAAGTTTCATGAAAATCTGTCAAGTAGTTTCAAAGTAGTCGCTACAAGTTTTTACTATATAACTGTGTGTAAACAAAGATAGCCTATGGCAGCCATGTTTAACGTTGAATCAAAACGATTTTTGACAAGGACCAACATCATGTCATGCTGATCATTTTACAAAAAGTCCCATATCAATATCACTTATAGTTTTCAAGAAGTAGTCGCTACAAACTTGTATTTTGAAAATTTATTTTTAGCCGTGGCGGCCATCTTGAATTTCCGGCCGACCTGAAATTTTGCTAGGATCAATTAGACATCAAGAGCAACATTCCTGTGAAGTTTCATGAAAATCCGTCAAGTAGTTTCAGAGGAGTAGTTGCTACAAGTTTTCATTATATAACTCTATGTAAACAAAGATGGCCGCTGGCAGCCATGTTTAACGTCGAATCAAAACGATTTTTGACAAGGACCAACATCATGTCATGCTGATCATTTCAGAAAAAGTCCCATATCAATATCACTTATAGTTTTCATGAAGAAGTCGCTACAAACTTGTTTTTTAAAAACCTATTTTTAGATCTGGCGGCCATCTTGGATTTCACATCAACATGAATTTTTGCTAGGATCAACTAGACTTCATGGGCAACATTTCTGTAAAGTTTCATGAAAATCCATTCAGTAGTTTCAGAGGAGTTGTCGCTACAAATAAAAGTTTACGGACAGACGGACGGACAACGGACGCTGCACCACGGCATAAGCTCTGCTGATCTCTGATCAGAAGAGCTAAAAAACTAAATTGCTGTCACTCGCTTCATTGATGTTATGAGAGCCATGTTAGCCAGTAGTGTCCACAGGCCCACTTGGGCCTCTTGTGTGTCCACAGGCCCACTTGGGCCTCTTGTTTTTGGTGGGAGGGTTTAAAGTAGTTGGATCTGCGGTAAAAACACAGGGTTTATCCGGTTACAGCAAACTAAAACACTTTTTTTGTTTTGGCCTTATTATGGTTTGCTGCACTGATAAGTAATGGGTTGACTGACTATCCTGGTAACCATCAAGGTTTTTGAAACTGCCAGAATATTGGCAAATTATTCCACATAAGGATATATTCATATAAGCCTTATTTGAACTGGACATAGCACATTTTTTTATATTTAGAGCTATTCCATTAAAACATACCCAAGACCCCAAGAAGGCAATTTGAAAATACTCTAAGGGTGAACCGTCTTTTCCTTTCAACTCAATGCATCTATGGGTGGGTGGTCAAAAATGCCTTCCTGGGGTCCCTGTATGTTTGAATGGAATAGCCCTTACAAAGTATAACATTTTTTAATTAGCTTCGTGACTTATCTGCCTTTCAGTTACATTATCAGTTTATCTCATGTGTAATATAGTACTTCTCGGTGATTCATTAATTTGCTGAAGGGGAAAACAGGTGACTAACATGAATTTACACGCATCATAAAAGTCTTGATCATCTGCATTATGGATTTAAATAAGCACAGTCTGGCTTTAGCCTTGAAAGGTGCTGCAATAAATGATCAACCCAGAGGAAAAAGAGAGGTTTTCACAAAATAACGTACCTGGAATATTGAGGTTACCAAAGCTGTATCCCGCTGTGCCTGCTACAACGTGGGCTCCTCGACCGGTACAATGCACATCACGTATACGCCCACCAGTACCAGTGGTGGCTCCTGGGAATGGGGCCACACCTGCAAATATACAGAACTGAATTCAAAGATGCTGATTTTGTGTATCGTGTTGTAAATTAAAGTTACCCAGTGAATAACAACTGAATTGATATGGAACCACAAATACGCTATAACAATGTCCATTTAATGTTTTAACTGGAGCTAAATTATGACAAATGTTGATCAAGGCTTCATATGTAACCTCAGAGGGGATATGGAGAGAGAGGGGTTTAAATATTATTTATGAGGTTTAACATATCTTTTTACAATCTATCAATCATATCATGACGACACCGTCTACTTGTAGCAGTGAGCTCTATTATAGTGCTGCCACACTGAAACACCATGCCATAGACACGTAACATAATATCCCACTCAGTCATGTATACTCAAACCAGGGCCAACCAGACCCACAACTACCCTTTATATGCTGGGAGTCAAGCAAGGGAGCTATTAGTAGTTTTTTATATTGTGTTTGGTGTGACCCAGCCGGGGGTTGAACACATACCCTTCCACATGAGGTGCTCTACCGTTACACCACTGCCATTTAAACACAAGGATGATGTTTATGGATAGTAAAATGCATTATGAAGTACAACACTTAAGATTCCTGCAAAGATCTGGTGAACTGTTTCCAAACATTTTTGAGGGTTAATCAAACCTGTAGGAAAGTTGTGGGTCTCAGCGGTGAATATAATATGTCGTGTTTCCTTGTTGACTTCCACCATTCTGCTTGGCTGTGTCGGGTCTGACGGCTTGTATACCATCACCTCGTAGCCACGTATTCCGCTGGAAGGTAAATGTTAACAACTTTAAGCAAAGTGAATACAATTATAACCAATGCATAACATACGTATAATCAATGCATAATATACATAATGAATGCATAACATACAACCAATATATTACATACTTATAAATATAACCAATGCATAAAAATACTTTAAATCAATGTATAACATACTCATATCCAATGCATAACAAATGCATAACCAATGCATAACCTACTCATAACCAATGCTTAACCTACTCATATCCAATGCATAACAAACGCATAACCAATGCATAACCTACTCATATCCAATGCATAACAACGCATAACCAATGCATAACACTATTAACCAGTGCATAACAAACTCATATCCAATGCATAACATACTCTTAACCAGTGCATAACATACTCCTAACCAATGCATAACATAATCCTAACCAATGCCTAACATACTCATAACCAATGCCTAACATACTCATAACCAGTGCATAACAAACCATATCCAATGCATAACATACTCATAACCAAAAATAACATACTCATAACCAATGCTTAACATACTCATAACCAATGCTTAACTTACTCATAACCAGTGCATAACAAAACCATATCCAATGCATAACATACGCATAACCAATACATAACATACTCATTACCAATACATAACATACTCATAACCAATGCATAACATACCCATAACCAATACATGACATACTCATAACCAATGCATAACATACTCATAACCAATGCAATGTTTTAGAAATGTTATCATTTACCTTATTTGCTTGTCACTATTTAACAGATTGTTGTTATTAAAACTTCATATTGTTCTGGTTTGTTATGTTTTCATCTATTTTAGTAATGGTGGCCATAATGAATGGATAAGGCAACACAAGAGACTTACCCAAAACCCTGTGAGGCAGTGTTATTGTTCAAGTTTGAAATGAAATGGTGTTTTATGTCCCACTGACACATCATAACTTATACTGGAACCTCAGAGGGAGATGAGATGAAGGACGAATCTCCATCAGACATGCATCCACAAGAGACCGAAACCCGCAGGTTAGGGGCCTGTAACTCTAAAGCCAAGGCCGTATCCACTGAGTAACTGAGCGGAGGCCAATAAATAAAGTAATATATTTCGGGTAACGGTAGCCATATTGGATATTAACGGGAGACAGTCCGGCTATACCTGCTGTTGTCATTAAACTTGATGATGTTGTTCTGGTTTGTGTGATCCTGTGTCGCCATTATCATCTGAAACAAAGTGTCTGGTGCCTCTTCACCATCCATAATCAGTTTCCCGCGGAAAAACCAGTGTCTACTGTGTTCACTGTAAAAACAAACAAATCCCAGTGTATATACGATCAGGGGTCATGTACTACTTAACATTACGTCATTCCTTAGATATCTCTGCCCTAGTGTTGATGTCGAAGTATAATGATAATAAGTTTTATTATAATACAGCACATGCTATTGTTTGTCGGAGGTATCGAATTGGTATGATTGGTTAAATGGATAATTGATTTACAACTGGCATCAGTTAATTTTGTCTTGGGGAAAATATTTTCTTATACTACATGCATCATTTATGTAAATAAAAACTCATACTAGATATGTGTCCATAGGACACGGATGCCCCCGGTATAAGTTACTAGAACTATGAATTCGCCAAAATAAATGATTTCAAAACATGGACCAGTTCAAAGTTATTGAGTGGAAAAGGGGCCATAACTCCTTCAGAAATTGACTGATGCTGACCTAAATCAAGCTTGGCCTGTATTTTATAATTACAAAGCTCACACCAAATATTAATTACAAACATGGACCCTTTCAAAAGTTATTGAGCGGAAACCAAAATGTTGCAGAAAATTAAGTCGAAAAGAGGCCACTACTCTTGCATAAAATGAGCAACGTTGACCGAAATCGAACTTGACCTGTATTTTATAATTACAAAATGACACACCAAATATGAACTCAAAACATGGATCGTTTCAAAAGTAATTGAGCGGAAACCAATTTGCTGCAGAAAATTAAGTCGAAAAGGGGCCACAACTCCTGCATAAAATGAGCAACGTTGACGGAATCGAACTTAACCTGTATTTTATAATTACACAAGAGGTCAATGACCTTGAAGCTCTACTGATTGATTTTGATTTCAGGAAGTAGTCGCTACAGACTTGTTTTTTGAAAATCTATTTTTAACCGTGGCGGCCATCTTGAATTTCCGGCCGACCTGAAATTTTGCTAAGATCAATAAGACATTAAGAGCAACATTCCTGTGAAGTTTCATGAAAATCCGTCAGGTAGTTTCAAAGAAGTAGTCGCTACAAGTTTTCATTATATAACTCTATGTAAACAAAGCAGCCATGTTTAAGGTCAAATCAAAACGATTTTCGACAAGGACCAACATCATGTCATACTGATCATTTTAGAAAAAGTCCCATATCAATATCTCTTATTGTTTTGAAGAAGTAGTCGCTACAAACTTATTTATTTTAAATCTATTTTTAGCTGTGGCGGCCATCTTGAATTTCCGGCCGACCTGAAATTTTTCAAGGATCAACTAGACATCAAGTGCAACATTCCTGTGAAGTTTCATGAACATCCGTCAAGTAGTTTCAGAAGAGTAGTCGCTACAAGTTTTTACTATATAACTCTATGTAACCAAAGATGGCCACTGGCAGCCATGTTTAACGTCGAATCAAAATAATTTTCCACAAGGATCTACATCATGTCATGCTGATCGTTTTAGAAAAAGTCCCATATCAATATCACTTATAGTTTTCAAGAAGTAGTCGCTACAAACTTATTTTTTAAAAATCTATTTTTAGCTGTGTCGGCCATCTTGAATTTCCGGCCGACCTGAAATTTTGATAGGATCAATAAGACATCAAGAGCAACATTCCTGTAAAGTTTCATGACAATCCGCCATGTTGTTTCAGAGGAGTAATCGCTACAAGTTTTTACTATATAACTCTATGTAAACAAAAATGGCCGCTGGCAGCCATGTTTAACGTTGAATCAAAACGATTTTTTACTAGGATCAACATCATGTAATGCTGATCATTTTAGAAAAAGTCCCATATCAATATCACTTATAGTTTTCAAGAAGTAGTCGCTACAAACTTATTTTTTAAAAATCTATTTTTAGCTGTGACGGCCATCTTGAATTTCCGGCCGACCTGAAATTTTTCTAGGATCAATTAGACATCAAGAGCAACATTCCTGTAAAGTTTCATGACAATCCGCCAAGTAGTTTCAGAGAAGTAGTCGCTACAAGTTTTTACTATATAACTCTATGTAAACAAAGATGGCCGCTGGCAGCCATGTTTAACGTTGAATCAAAACGATTTTTGACTAGGATCAACATCATGTCATGCTGATCATTTTAGAAAAAGTCCCATATCAATATCACTTATAGTTTTCAAGAAGAAGTCGCTACAAACTTGTATTTTAAAACTCTATTTTTAGCTTTGGCGGCCATCTTGGATTTCACATCAACATGAATTTTTGCTAGGATCAACTAGACTTTATGGGCAACATTTCTGTAAAGTTTCATGAATATCCATCCAGTAGTTTCAGCTGTGAAGTCGCTACAAATAAAAGTTTACGGACAGACAGACGGACAGACGGACAGACGGACGGACGACGGACGCCGCACCACGGCATAAGCTCCGCTGATCTCTGATCAGTTGAGCTAAAAATGACACACCAAATACGAATTCAAAACATGGATCGTTTCAAAAGTTATTGAGCGGAAACCAATTTGTTGCAGAAAATTAAGTCGAAACTTGACCTGTATTTTATAATTACACGGCTACTTACCAAATATTAATTACAACAAGAGGTCAATGACCTTGAAGCTCTACTGATTGATTTTGTTTTCAGGAAGAAGTCGCTACAAACTTGTTTTTTGAAAATCTATTTTTAGCAGTGGCGGCAATCTTGAATTTCCGGCCAACATGAAATTTTGCTAGGATCAATTAGACATCAAGAGCAACATTCCTGTGAAGTTTCATGAAAATCCGTCAAGTAGTTTCAGAGGAGTAGTCGCTACAAGTTTTCATTATATAACTCTATGTAAACAAAGATGGCCGCTGACAGCCATGTTTAACATTGAATCAAAATAATGTTCGACTCGGATAACCATCATGTCATGCTAATAATTTTAGAAAAAGTCCCATATCAATATCACTTATAGTTTTCCAGAAGTAGTCGCTACAAACTTATTTTTTTTAAATCTATTTTTAGCTGTGCCGGCCATCTTGAATTTCTGGCCGATCTGAAATTTTGCTAGGATCAATTAGACATCAAGAGCAACATTCCTGTGAAGTTTCATGAAAATCCGTCAAGTAGTTTCAGACGAGTAGTCGCTACAAGTTTTCGATATATAACTCTATGTAAACAAAGATGGCCACTGGCAGCCATGTTTAACGTCGAATCAAAATAATGTTCGACTCGGATAACCATCATGTCATGCTGATCATTTTAGAAAAAGTCCCATATCAATATCTCTTATAGTTTTCAAGAAGTAGTCGCTACAAACTTATTTTTTAAAAATCTATTTTTAGCCGTGGCGGCCATCTTGAATTTCCGGCCGACCTGAAATTTTGCTAGGATCAATTAGACATCAAGAGCTACATTCCTGTGAAGTTTCATGAAAATCCGTCAAGTAGTTTCAGAGGAGTAGTCGCTACAAGTTTTCATTATATAACTCTATGTAAACAAAGATGGCCACTGGCAGCCATGTTTAACGTCGAATCAAAACGATTTTCGACAAGGACCAACATCATGTCATCCTGATCATTTTAGAAAAAGTCCCATATCAATATCTCTTATAGTTTTCAAGAAGTAGTCGCTACAAACTTATTTTTTAAAAATCTATTTTTAGCCGTGGCGGCCATCTTGAATTTCCGGCCGACCTGAAATTTTGCTAGGATCAATTAGACATCAAGAGCAACATTCCTGTGAAGTTGTATGAAAATCCGTCAAGTAGTTTCAGAGGAGTAGTCGCTACAAGTTTTCATTATATAACTCTATGTAAACAAAGATGGCCGCTGGCAGCCATGTTTAACGTCGAATCAAAACGATTTTCGACAAGGACCAACATCATGTCATGCTGATCATTTTAGAAAAAGTCCCATAGCAATATCCCTTAGAATTTTCAAGAAGTAGTCACTACAAACTTGTTTTTTAAAAACCTATTTTTAGATTTGGCGGCCATCTTGGATTTCACATCTACATGAATTTTTGCTAGGATCAACTAGACTTCATGGGCAACATTTCTGTAAAGTTTCATGAAAATCCATTCAGTAGTTTCAGAGTAGTCGCTACAAAAAAAAAGTTAACGGACAGACGGACGGACGGACGGACGGACGACGGACACCGCACCACGGCATAAGCTCTGCTGATCTCTGATCAGTAGAGCTAAAAATGGACCCTTTCAAACGTTATTGAGCGGAAACCAATTTGTTGCAGAAAATTAAGTCGAAAAGAGGCCACAACTACTGCATAAAATAAGCAACGTTGATCGAAATCGAACTTGACCTGTATTTTTAATTACACAGCTACACACCAAATATTAATTAAAACATGGACCTTTCAAAAGTTATTGAGCGGAAACCAATTCGGAAGGGACGGACGGAAGGGACGGACGGACAGGGGTAACACTTAATGCCCCTTTCGGCATTCTCGAATGCCGGGGGCATAAAAACTAAATGGTGGTTAGTCACTTTTAAACTTTTCTTTAACACTGTTGTAAGAGGCAGAAAAGTAAATATTCACTAATATTCACTAATTCGATTTTTCTTCATCCTCATAATTGTTGGGGGGGTTTTGACGGCAATTGTCAAAACCTTAACCAGCTTTAGAAAAAACAAACACACATTTATCACTTTTCAAATGGTAGCACGCATAAATTTCCTAAACCGTAAAAAAACATAAACTATACGTATAAAAGATGAAGACCTGTTCGACTGTGCCAGATCGAAGCATTCAACACTTGTTGGATTCCTTCTGATTTTATCCTTGAACAGTTTGGTGTAGAATTCCAAGTCCCAGTCATCAAATGCCAAACCTGTAAGATGCATTTCAGTAACTATAAAACTCTTAAAATATTGTAAATATTATCAAACTTGATACTACATCGGTAATAAGCAACACTGTGGCATTATGTTTTTATAACTTTCATAAAGTAACGATATTGTCAAATTACACAAAACAGCAGTCAGATTTAGTTTTTAATCAATATTAATTAATGCATATTGATGGATCAACGTGAAACTATTGTTTGTTGTTATTTATTTATACGATGTGGCTGGTTTCCAAACTTGACCTAGATCTTATGACCATAAACATTATTTCCTAAGTTTCATAAAGATTGAACAACAAATACTCAAGTTACTGAGCAGACATCGTTAAAATTGTCGATTTTTAATAATTAAAGGGCCACAACTCTGTTGTTACCGGGGCGATTTTCAATAATTAAAGGGCCACAATTCCGTTGTTACCGGGGCGATTGGGCTGGTTTCGAACTTGACCAAGATATTATGCCCATAAACATTATTTCAAGTTTCATAATGATTGGATAATATTTGTTAGAGTTAGAGAGCTGACATCGTTAAAATAGTCAGTTTTCAATAATTAAAGGGCCATAACTCCATTGTTACCGGGGACATCGTTAAAACTATCAATATTCAATAAATAAAGGGCCATAACTCCTTTGTTACTGGGGCGATTGGGCTGATTTTCAAACTTGACCGAGATATTATGCGCATAAACATTATTTCCAAGTTTCAAAAGGATTGGATAATATTTGTTTGAGTTAGGGAGCAGACATGGTTAAAACTGTCAATTTACAATAATTAAAGGACTGTAACTCCGTTGTTACCAGGGCGATTGGACTGGTTTTCAAACTTTACCGAGATTATGCCCATAAACATTATTTCCAAGTTTCATAATGATTGGATAATATTTGTTTGAGTTAGAGAGCTGACATCGCAAAACTTAACGGACAGAAGGATGGACGGACTACGCCACGATATAATACGTCCCGTCCTTACGATGGGCGTATAAAAAGAGAGATAATTCAGGTAAAATACATGACAGAGTTAAGGTTCTTGTCAAATAACATTGTGTAAATATAATGAACAAGTTTCAACCCTTTCCGACAATTTGTTTTTGAGGAATGAGGAAAGAAAAAACATTAACCAAAACGTCAGAACACATAGACGGACACGTGGACTGACAGAAGGAAATCGCCAAACTATAAGCCCCGATTTGCTACGCAATCCGGCTAAAAATATATATGCAGTAACAATCGTTTCGCGTTCACCCCTCGATTCATACATGCGATTCGCCTACATGGAATTAAGTATACATCAAAATAATTTTTTATAGCTGGAAACTCACATTTCGATCCAAACTGGCGTTAGGAAAGACTATCTCAAAATATAGACATATTGCCAAATTGACTTCACGATATAATGAGAGTGTATTTGCAACTGTAGAAACATATGTTACATCTGAATTTAGACTCTGAAATTTTAACATAAGGTTGGGTCTGATTCAACAGCTGAAAAGACTATCAGATCTTTCATGGGTATCCGGTGAAGATCAGGAATTCCATCCTCGATTTAAAACACTTATACCAAGTGTTGGAATTTGCCTATCTGAACCGGTTACCCATGACCGATTCTTTTTCTTGCATATCCGATATCATTTACATTCTGCGGACTGACATCGCCAGTTATAAAGTTTTGCATGTTTATTTACACAACGACGCAACTGTTATTGTTGATTTATCTTCCCCCATTGTAAGATCAGGCTTTATTCAGATAACCTTATCATCGTTTATTTTTTTACTATGAATTGAACCATCAATAACATACCAAGAGGCCCAAGAGGGCCTGTGGATGCTCTACTGGCTAACATGGCTCTTATAACATCAATGAAGCGAGAGACTGACTTTTACATTTTTTTTAAAGTTTTGGGCAAAATACAGCTTATCAACTAAATCAAGGGCCATAACTAAACAATCAGGTAAAGTTTGGTATAGATCAGATGAAAAATGAAGGCCCTACCATATTAACGAGGCAAAATATAGCATGTTTAACTAAATCAAGAGCCATAACTCCTCTGTTACTGGTCCGGCTGGTCAAACATAGAGCTAAAAAAAAAACATTAAAAAAAATAATAATAATTTAAAAAAAGAAAATAGAAAAAATTAAAAAAAAGAAAAAAAGAAATCATATTATAAAAAAAGAAAGTCATAAAATCTGGTAAAGTTTGGCAACATCAGATGCAAAATAAAGGCCCTATCGTAAGACGAGGCAAATTATAGCATTTTTAACAAAATCAACGGCCATGAATCCACTGTTACTGGTCCTATCTGTCTGGTTTTCGAACTTGACCGAGCTTTTATTGACATTAACAACGATAAAGTTTGGTAAAGATCGGATGAAAAATAAAGTCTTAACGAGGCAAAATATAGCATTTTGAACTAAATCAAGGGTCATAACTCAGCTGTTACTGGTCCGATATGAATGGTTTTCGAACTTGTCCGAGTTTTCATTGATATTAACAATCTGATAAAGTTTGGTAAAGATCAGATGAACAATGAAGCCCCCTATCGTCTTAATGTGGCAAAATATAGCATTTTAACTAAATCAAGGGCAATAACTCCGCTGTTAATGTTCCGATCTAGCTGGTTTTCGAACTTGTCCGAGCTTTCATTGATATTAACAATCTGTGCAAGTCTGATAAAGATCAAATAATAAATGAAGGTGCTAGAGTGATCACAAGGTTTAATATGGCATTTTTCAGCAAAACAAGGGCCATAACTCCGATGATATGATTTCAATATTGCCGGGTTTTTTGAACTTTTTTGAGCTTTCATTGATAAAAAGACACTGGCAAAGTTAAGTAAAGATCCAATTAATATTGAAGGCCCTAGAGTGTTCCCAAAGCAGAAAATAGCATTTTTCAGAAAAAACAAGGGCCATAACTCCGTTGTTACTGATCCGATTTAGCTGGTTTTCGAACTTGTTCGAGCTTTCATTGATATTAACAATCTGTGCAAGAATGGTAAAGATCACATAATAAACGAAGGTAGTAGAGTGTTCACAAGGCAGAAAATGGCATTTTTCAGAAAAAACAAGGGCCATAACTCTGGTGTTACAGACCCAATTCAGCTGATTTTCAAACTTGTCCAAGCTATGATTGGTATTATCTGTGCAAGTTTGGTAACGATCAAATAATAAATGAAGGTGCTAGAGCGTTCACAAGGCAGAAAATAGCAATTTTCAGAAAAACCAAGGGCCATAACTCCGGTATTACTGATCTGATTTGGCTGGTTTTCCGAACTGTACAAGCTTTCATTGATATTTCCAATCTGTGCAAGTTTGGTAAAGATCAAATAATAAATGAAGGTGCCAGTGGTCACAAGGCTTAATATGGCATTTTTCAGCAAAACAAGGGCCATAACTCCGGTGAAATTATTCCGATCTGGCTGGTTTTTGAACTTGTCCGAGCTTTCATTGATATTACCAACCTGTTTAAGTTTGGTAAAGATCGGATGAAAAATGAAGGATCTAGAGTGTTCACAAGACAAAAGTTAACGACGCACGGACGACGGACAACTCACCATCCCATAAGCTCTGCTGGCCCTTGGCTAGTAGAGCTAATAAACACCAGAACCCTCACCAAGCTCTCTGTTTGCCCGCTCAAGTGCCAGCCTTCCCTCAGTCATAACATCAACTTCAAACAAAGGCTCAGACTGTGTCTCCAACTCAAAGGTTTCCACAGGCTTCATGTATCTACACTGTGTCATTCTGTCATGAAGACATTGCACCAGTGTGTCCTCCACTTCCTGTGGGGGCTTGTTGTCATGGAAACTCATCTGGTATCTCACAGAAGCTTCAATTCTATTGATCTGTGTCAGGCCAACAGATTTACAGATGGAAACAGCATTTGTAGACATAGGTGTTGAGAAGTTCAACCTAGAATGGCATGAGCATTACAGACATCAAAAACAAATACTAATTCATAATTTTAGCATGGCATCAAGAATTTGACCAATCGATGATCACTAAAATGACTCATCCACATTTCGAAAGGTGATAGACTTGGGTGTTTTTCCTCGACACTCAACGGATTTCAGTCCTGAATAAAAAGCCTTTGCAGTGATCTTAGTTATTATCTTCTTTTGGTTAACCCCAATTTGGATTTGTTTAATATAAATTCATATAAAGACTGAGAATAAAGTCGATTTTATAAAACAACTTCTTCCATGATTTCAATCATATATTTTCGAAATAAATTATGACCTCACCATTACGTGGTCCGCCTTTATTCCATTAAGCAATGGGAAAGCTTAATAGCTGGATTTGATAATGGATATTTCGACAATAAAACATGTTTAAAAACATTTTTTGCTGAAAAAACATGTTTAAAATTACATATTAAATGTTTTAATTTTACAATATGCAAACGTTTTAGGCCAAAATTAAGATTTCATACCCCAGCCAATCCGTTTTCGATTCTTGGAGAATGGGTTGGATGGGGTATGAAAGTTAAAGGGAATGTAGCAACACAGCCAAACCATCTTTATTATTGAGAGTTCTGAAAAACTGGAATAAGGATGAAAGAATTATCAAAATCGGATGATAAACAAAGAAGATATGATCATTTGAAGTTTCTGTTGGAACGGACATGGAAGTGGCCATTTTGAGAGCTATGACATCACGGTTAAATTTACTGATTTATTTGGGGGAAATGAGAGCAACTGTATGAAAAATATGTAATACTTAATTGCAATAATGTTTTTTATGACCAGTAAAAAAATGCATTCATTTGCAGTGATTTTTTTCGTTTTAAATGATATTTATCAATATTCCATATATGGTAATATGGAACTATGACATCATAGTTCTAAAAATGGTGGCTCCCATATTTGTTTTAGAACAACTTTTAAATGGTCATATATTTTTTGTTTATCATTCGATTTTGATAATTCTTTCACCTTTTTCCAAGTTTTTCAGAACTCTCAATAATAGAGCTTGTTTGGCTGTGTCGCTACATTCCCTTTAATATTGTTATGCTTTTTTTGGTACAATTTACCTTGGTCCAATTTCGATGACTATACTGTTTGTGTCGTCATTTGATGCTAGAGTAGTCTCCCTTGTCAAAGCAGATTCCTGAAACGGTGTGGCAAGAATCCATTCCAGCTTCCTACACTCTTCCTCTAACACATCTAAAATATATGCGAATTTAAATCTTTAAAAACTTCCAACTGTTTTTTTTTGTTTCCATATATATCCTTTTTTAAATATGAAGTTGATGTTTTTCTGTGGTTCCTAGATGGAATGTCTTTTTTCAAACAGTCTCGCCAGGTTTTCAGATTATAAATGTTGTTGTTTTTTATTTTGTCTGATGGCAACTTCTGCTTACAATTACCATGCCCGCATTATTTTATTTTCAGAGAAAACAACCCAAATATTTTCAAACGCATTTCATAATATGGACTCCCAAAAATTGCTATTTCAGAAATTAAATATCAAGATTACTGTATGCCCTTTGTAGGTGTATTTTTTTTTGGTAAACATGTTTTCTCTGAAACAAGTGTAAGCCATTAAAATGTGCACAAGTAAATGCTTAAACACGTACCTTTGTCACTGACAATATAATAACACAGCTCGGTCTTGAGTACATCAAAATTGTCGGCAACATTCCGTATCTTGGCTACAGCAGACTCTTTGGCCCCTTTCGACAGACCCGGGGACTTGAAGTATCTCAGTATCGGCATTATGGTTTCTGAAAAGGCAGAGACAATATTTCAATTAGCGAAAAGAAAGGCAAATGGTAGACAACAGTCTTGAATACCAGATAAGGAGATCCGTATTTTACAGACTGATGTGCTGGAAAATATTATCTTACTCACTTTAAAAATAATGAGCTATCAAAAATGATGTTAGCAATAATAATTGCATAATGTCATTATGTAAATATACATGCACAACATTGATTATTGGTGACATCAATGTACAAAATGTCAATGGTATCCAAGAAAAGAATCAATCATGTGTATCCAGTGCAGTCCTCTAGACAGGGAAATTCCAACCCTTGGTATGACCGTTTTATTCGTAACCTCAGCAGAGGCTCTCATTTGCTGTAGAAACTGTTATACCTCTTCTTAGAGTTCCAAATCTTGACCGCATATTCGTGGAAGATTCTTATTCAGAAATGGACAAATGACCGTATGTCCTTTAGCAGTGTTTTTTTCCTTATATAAGTGGTATCGAAAAACAGTACCATTCCCGATGGAAAAAAGTATGTTTTTGTCCCGATTGGAGTGAAAAAAGTCCCAATGCAATCCATTTTTTTTCTAGAATGTTAGATCTAGAATGAAACTTTAAACAGAAGAGGGGTGGGGAATATGTTCTTTAGGTGACGGTAATGAAATACGATGAGAATGTACGGTAAACATGGTAATGTGTTTGCAGATGCAATATTACTTTTGTGAAAGTGAAAACATCCGAACTTAAGGCAAAACAATGAAAATTTTCCCAATTGAATGGGTACCACCAGTAGCATTCCCAAAAGGGTTAAAACAATCGCTGTTTAAATAGAAGGCCTCCCTGGTAGGTTCAAATTCACAAATCTTTGTTTTAGCTCTATATCCAGAATTTAGATTCTATTAAACTTCGTTGTATTTCAGAATATCAGTCTATGAAATAAATTTTAAAACATTCCTCTTCTGCATTTTCATATAAATTATGCTGTATTATTCTTTTTTACTTGAATTACCAATCTGAAACTAATGGCAAAAGGACAAACTTACGATGTGGGAATTATCAATACCCGCAAAATCTTAAAAAGTAGAAATATCAGCAATATATATATAAAGCCGTATAAAGTGGAACATCGGCAAAAGGACAAAGAATGAATGAAAATTTAATCTTGAATTATTTGATACAGGACTTTGCCATTGTTATTGAACAATTTACCAGTAGATATATAAAAGAAGTATCTGATTTACTATTTAAAATGCTTTTTAATTAAAATTTTAAAAACAAATAATAATGCCAGGTTAGTGCTATTATAAAATATAGACTACATAAAACTTAACTCTGCCAGAAATCTTGCAAAAGTAAATCAACATTTACCTCCCATGGATAAGTGTATATTCCCCGAATGTATTAAGTTTTTCTTTTAGAACACTGTTCCCTAGATCCATACAATAAGGCCTTTGAAATCGGATCCCTTAAAGTAATGGCAAATATTCCCCTACTCCCAAAAACCCTGTGTACGAGAATGATTTTGAAGGGCCCATCAAAACATAGGCTATTTAGTGACAACACAGAGAGAGGGGAAGGATACATAGGAATCCGGGAACCTGCCCTACTCTTACTAACAAATAGATTCATATGGTTCTAACGTGCGCAGAGGATCGACTCTGTCCTCGTTGGATTGACTCCGTACAAGGGATTGCATGGTTTCCCCATCTGGTGGACATGGCTAAGGGAAAGGAGCTTTTTTACATTTTGGGAACATAACCCATACAATCACAACTGGGAAGTTTTAGCACGATTTTTCTTAAAATTCATAAATACTTGTCATACTTTTTTATTATTTCTTTATTATTTTTTAATTTAAACAAGAGGCCCAAGAGGGCCTGTGGATGCTCTACTGGCTAACATGGCTCTTATAACAGTGACTGCCATTAACGTTTTTTTTAAAGTTTCGGGCAAAAAACAGCTTTTTAACTAAATCAAGAGCCACAACTCCTCTGTCACTGGTCCGACTGATTCTAGAGCTAAAAAAAATCAATAAAAAAAAATAATAATAAATAAAAAAAAATAAAAAAAAATCAATAAAAAACAATTAAATAAAGAAATGAAAAAATAATAAGAATAATATAAAAAAAGAAGTTATAAAATCTGGCCAAGTTTTGCAAAGATCAGATGCAAAATGAAGGCCCTATCTTACGACGAGGCAAATTATAGCATTTTTAACAAAATCAAGGGCCATAACTCCGCTGTTACTGGACCGATCTGGTGGTTTTCGAATTTGTTCAAGCTTTCAATGACATTAACAATCTGATAAAGTTTGGTAAAGATCGGATGAACAATGAAGCCCCTATCGTCTTAACAAGGCAAAATATAGCATTTTTAACTAAATCAAGGGCCATATCTCCGCTGTTACTAGTCCGATATGGCTGGTTTTAGAACTTGTCTGAGCTTTCATTGATATTAACAATGTGGTAAAGTTTGGTAAAGATAGGATGAAAAATAAAGGCCCTATCATCTTAACGCGGCAAAATATAGCAATATAGCATTTTGAACTAAATCAAGGACCATAACTCCGCTGTTACTGGTCTGATCTGGCTGGTTTTCGAACTTGTCCGAGCTTTCATTGATATTAACAACCTGTTAAAGTTTGGTAAAGATCAGATGAAAAATGAAGGCCCTATCACCTTAACGAGACAAAAGTTAGCGACGGACGACGGACGCACAACGGACAACTCGGCCAGTAGAGCTAAAAAAAAACTTTGAATTGGGATGTTTTTTCTCAAAATTGGAGAAATAAATTCAATTTGGATGTATGTAAAAATGATTCTCAAAACTATTGCTGTTCACATACATGTCTCACATGGAGTTCTCATGAATTCAAAAGGTACCAAAACAAACATTATTGACATTAAAATTTGAATAAAGGTGTCGCGCTACACGTGTATGTCCACTTGATGAGGAGGATGAGATGATGATGATGATAATGATGTGTTTGATGAATATATGCGCGAGCTTACTTATCAAGTAGGGCCTGTGTACGGTCCAGTATGTGGACACTGGGCACACCTGAAGTCCTCAGGCATTTATTTAGAGAAATATTTCGAATCAAATGACTGCCAACATGGATTTCAAGCCAGAAGAAGCTGTGAAACACAACTGCCCACACTAGTACACCAGTCCTTAATATTATCACCTTACTATTATTATAGAATTTCCTTAGCACTGAAAGAGGCAAATATCTACACATATAACGTGTATGGTCTTATCTGAACATTAAGGACTGGATACAGGGATTTTTTTTGGCCGTTTTTATAGCCGTTATTCGGTCATATTCCCAATGGCAAAACATATCTTTTTTTTCCCAATTTTGAGGAAAGAATTCCCAATTTAAAAAAAAAAAAAAAAGTGTGCCAATCCAATGATTGGGGTTCAAAAGCTTAAATAAATGCTTCAGTTTATCTTGGTTTACAAAAACAGTATTAAAAGATATAATTATGAAAGGAATGCTTTACTTTATATGTTTCCGAATTTTATTAAAAATCGCGCTAAAATTCCCAATTTTATGAAAAATCGCGCTAAAATTCCCAATTCCAGGGGTATGGGTCATGTTCCCAAAATAATGAAAAAAAAACCTGGGATAAATTCAGCCATGAAGAGAAACAGAGCTTGAAATAAAATAAACAATTTTTCATACATGTGATATTTTCAGGACCTCAATGTGGGAGTTTAGTGATTTTTTTAAGGGAGATACATGCAAAAATCTGGGAGTTTTTTTTAATCATAAATGTTAGCGTGCGCAGGGTATTTTTTTTACCTAAATATTATAAATATTATACATGAATGCCATAAAATTCAGTTTTTAAAATATTTTTTACTAACTTCTTTTAGAAAAGGGAGATAGTTTAATATCATCTAACACTATTATTTAGATACCTATTTTCATTGTCCAAAAGCCCTGAGGAATGGAAACTCCAAATGAAAATTCTACTTCCGTTTTCTCTATCCAATAATTTTCATTTTCCACGTCTATATAAATGATAGCAGTTTGTTTCAAGTCATAATCCAATTAATTACCTACATCAGTAATGACTTCAACAGCATGCTGTTAGGCTAATCCTTTGATTAGATAAACTGTCTGCCAATCAACATTACTCCTCGGGGGCCCAGGTAAGAGATGAACAGAGACATGTGACAATAAACAAGTCTTGATCATCTCCACGCTTGACAAGCGTTTGTACTTAAAATCAAGCATCTTAATGATTAAGACCAAGAAACAAGTTTGGGCTTTTGGAATAAAAATGAGATCGTTTTACGTGAGTTTTTCAAACAATTTGTCCCCGTGCCTGTGGTTTCTCGTATGTTTGAACCATGTGCGCAGGTGTAAAAAAAGAAGAGATGGATAGTTGTTTAGAATTTGACTGCTTCATTTTTTTGTTATAAAATCTCCAGTTGTGCAACACATTTGGCCAAAAATATTAACAACTTATGCAAACGAGTGAAAAAGATGACATAAACAAAAACTTAATTTAAGGCACCATAAAGCAGTGCCGTTAACATCGTCGATGTCATAAATCGCATGCGCTCTATTATAAAAATTGCATTGGTGCAGCGCACCGCGCATAACAGAACAAGCATATCACAGTATTCACTCGATTAAAAGTATTGCTAGCTATTACCTGTGAAAATCGATTCAGTTTGTTAATTCAATTTGGTATAAAATCAAACATAGGAATATCAACAACAAAGACAGTAAAGTACAAGTTAAGAATACAGAATATATGATATACATATATGTATAAATAATAATCAATGTTTTAAGAGAATACCAATCATAATACTACTGCTATCATAATTTCGATAAAGCATCATCAAAATAAACCGACCAATCCAGTGACCAGAAATCTGACAGACCTTTAAATTCTGGTAGGTGATAAACTCGGTCTTTATCCTTGCTGTTCAACCAAGATTAAGTACTGTTAAAAGTAAGATATTTACAGTGTGATTATTTAAAACCCTGCATTATTCATGCACATTTATGCAAACTGATTCAATATAATGTGCTTTTCAAATCTGAATCTTGAAAATTATCATCTTTTTTACTCGGCCAAAGATTTTTATTTTACTATAGAAAGCCTTTTTTTAAACATTCACTTTTTCATTTGGGGTCTAGGGACTCTAGGGACTACTGGAAAACATATTTAAGGGTCCCAATCCTGATTTTGGGATCCCATGTTTAAATAACAAATTTTGGAGCAAGACTCTTAACCAAAACTTCATCATCATTATAATACAAGATATAACTCAGAGCTTTGTAGTTTAGACTTTTTAATATTTCCCGGTTTAACATTGCAGGACATACCATCATGTCATTGTGAACCCATTGAATTCCTGCTTCCAGCTTTCTTAGCATGTTCTGTCTTGCTTACTTTTATCATGGACGCGTTGGGTTCGAAGGTTTTCAGCTTTGTCCTTTGTTATTTTGGTGGCAGAGAGACGTTTTCGAATAATTCCCGGATATTGTAAAATGCAGAAACCCTTAAACCATGTCAATCCCTCGAACGCTGGACTCTCCAATATGCCATTTTTATCAAAATAAAATAATATTGTGTTTATTTCTGTGTTTATATGTATGTTACATTGACAGTGAACAAACTTAAATAGTGAAGCAAAACATTTTTTACTCAGTAGTTTCTGTACATTTCCACTGAACGCTTGAAAAATGTATAAGTGTAGCACAATCGGCATCTGAATGATATTGATCAAGCAGGTGCACATCATTACAGGTGCTTTTATTTGCTATTTACTTTATTTAGAAGAAGTGCTTACACAACATTTTAACTAAGTAGCAAAAACTTAAAAAAGTACCGAAAGGGAACGCGTCCCAAGGCCGCAGTAGTTGGTATGCAGTAGATTAAAAAATACGAGTCCTCTGGCAAAACATGTGAGTCAGAGCTGTAGAAAGTCTGCAACCATGGTCATTTCTCAAACATGACTTGAATCCAACTTGACGTGGAGTGCGTGGTTCAGTGGTAGAGCGCCAAACTTTAGACCGAAAGGTCGTAGGTATTTTGAAAATGGGAAATTCCTGAAAATAACTCTGATGCAGCTGGATTGAAATTGGTCAACTTTGGACACCGACTGCGCAAAAAGTAGTACAAAAGCATTAAATGGCACTATGTCACAATAAAGCTTGGTTTATGATCTTTCCAGTAATATATCATACTTATTTGTGCAGGTTAGCGCAATGCAGCACATGATTGATGATCATGGCATATATTCATAAATGTTCAATAGAATTACATAGCAATGCGCTAGAAATCGCGTCCTCGATAAGCAGTGTATACATCGCCAATACTACGCCTGTATGACCTATTTTGACAACACATTCAGACACTACTTACTACTTTCAAAATTAAGTAACTTTGTTATTTTAAGTCCGATTTTAAAAATGAAAAATCAGTTTTGATTCTTAATGATTGTTTTATTTGAATAAATATTTTTTATTCACATAAATATTTTGTAAAAAAATCGATGTCTCTCCCTAGTCGTGGGTTAGATACTCACCATGGCCATGTTATTTATCCTTCAGCAAGATAATTAATCCACATTGCTTATTCTGGTTCTACCCAAGAAACCTGCACATAATTTTCGAAAGGGGTGTTGCAGTATAGATAGAATTGAACCTCGTGACCATCTACCTGCAGTTCTTTGGACTTTTTCAACCTATAAACATCATTTTGGGCGTACAGGTGACGTGTATTCTAAATGAGGCCGGACCAGTGTATTATAGGCAACCCTTGTCGTTTCTTTTGGAGCAAGTGCCAGACAGGTTGTCCACGGTCACCAAGTGGACTTAATCCTTCTGGATTTTAGCAAAGCCTTCGATAAGGTGAGCCACCCTAAGCTTCTTCACAAGCTCAAATTACACAGTGTAACAGGTGATACTCTCAACTGGGTTAAGGCATTCCTATCTGGACGAACACAGTCGGTCGTTATTGAAGGTGAGAGCTCTGACTCAGTCAATGTTACATCCGGAGTACCTCAAGGCTCTGTACTCGGCCCATTGCTTTTCTTGTTGTACATAAACGACCTCCCAGAAAATCTTCAATCACAGGTACGCCTTTTTGCTGATGATACAGCTGTTTATGTCACAGTAGATAGCCCTAATGACAGCCAGATATTACAACAAGACTTGGACAGACTACAGAAGTGGGAAGCCTCATGGGAGATGGATTTTAATCCAGGTAAATGCCAAGTACTGCACATTACTAGATCCAGGAATCCCATTCAAACCCCCTATACACTTCATGGGCATGTCTTGGAGATTGCAGACCACGCAAAATACCTTGGTGTAGACATCAGCTCCAACCTCAGCTGGAACCACCACATAGACCGCACAGCTACAAATGCAGGTAAGACACTTGGTTTTTTGCGTCGGAATATCAAGACCAAAAATGAGGATGTCAAGCAGAGCGCTTATAAATCTCTGGTAAGACCTCAATTGGAATATGCCTCATCAATATGGAGCCCACACACACAGAAGAACATAAAGAAAGTAGAAAGAGTTCAGCGCAGAGCTGCAAGGTGGGTAAAACAAAATTATTCCCCCTATGATCGTGTAAGCAAAATGGTTGATAGTCTCGGCTGGCGGACATTAGAACAAAGACGAGCAGATACTCGACTTGTACTATTCTATAAAATTGTCCACAGCCTAGTAGCGATCCCATTACCAGACTACTTCGAGCAACCTCTCAGATTGACACGAAATATGCATCCCCTTTCTTACAGACAAGTCCATACCCGTTCAAACTACTACCAATACTCCTTTTTCCCCATGACCATTGTTATTTGGAACAGGCTGCCAGCAGATGTTATGCTCCCCGATTTGGATGCATTCAAACGTGAAGTATGCAAGATCAACCACCCTATGCCTTACTAAGTGTGAGCATATATGTTTGTTTTTTTTGTGTGTTTTTTAAACCAATTTTAAATTTTTGTATTTAAATGTTTATTTTAAATTTTTGACTTTGAATTTAAGTCTTTGGCACTAACAACTTAACATTCACTTTCCTTTAAGGACACATATATGCTCACCACACTCATTTGTAAATGTCTTATTTTACTAGTAGGATGCTATATCTTTTAACTTTTAATGCACAGACGCGCAGCTGCATAGGTCACTCGAAAGAGGTTGATGCAGGATATATAGATAGATAGATAGATAGTGCCGAATTGCGTCTCACTCTCGCTGAGTCTCAGAAAACCAAGGCCGCCGCGAGTCTTAGTTTCCGTGTTTGAAATGTTTTGTAGGCCACTTGTGTTCTCAACAGTGACATGCTGAGAAAAATATTACTAATAAATATTAGGCTAATATATGTCACGCGTGAAATTGCTTAAATTACTTACATATGGCAGAAAATCAGACTTTGTTTTATCGCATGTCGCACAACTCTTCGGAGCATTGAACTTCCCGCGGAAATTTGTGTCTTCAAATCTAAAGAGCTGAAATGCCCCCAAATGAAACACAACGAAGGTAAACCGCTATCAAACTAAACGCAATAGAACTGTTTTGCAACAAATAGGTGTGTTTCCGTTAAACCGGACGCCCTATTTTAAAGTTTAAACCGTGTGTGTGTGTAATTCTAAGGTTTATAGTCCGTCCGCCACGCCAACGAACACGTCAAGGTATACCTGACGCGATGGGCACAATAGAGTCTGGACTTTATTAAAGTTTAAACCACCGACCTACATCTTTAAATTTAAAAAAGCTTACATAATTATATACTGCTGCAATACGAGAAATTTGAGGAGTCAATAGATAAACTTTTAAAACATGTGCAATGCATTTAACCTGTATAATTGTTCCAATCATTATGTATTTGCATGAAGAGTTTTCTCCTTTTAATTGTATGTATTGTCCCTTGTGTACCCTTAATTGAAATAAACACATTCTATTCTATTCTGTACTGTAGCCGAATCGTGAACGCTTGGCCAATCCCGTCATTCCTCGAAGCAGTGTACGAGATGTTGCGAATGTACTGTAGCCATCTCTACCCAGAGTTGTCGTTCCTTGCGTTCACATTTGAAACGTCTGTCAATGTTGCGGCAAGTAGATGGACTTGGACCGGTAACCAGAGAGGTCAAAAGTTGAAAATGGTCGTACTACTCGAAAGTAGTACCATCAGTTATTTGGGACTGGGTAATAGATTTAGTACATAAATGAGGTACGTATATTTACTGTTTTTGTTTTGAGGATAGATTTCCGAAGATATGGGTGCAAAAGCAAAGGAATCGGTCATCAGAGTGCTGAGTGGTACTACTTTTTATGAGGTAAGATTTTAAACAAAATGACGTGTGGTTCGGCTGTTGTTGTCAAAAAAAGGTCATCTACTTTCATTGTGAGCCAAATGCTGGTGCATAGAGCAGTTATGGTCATTGTTGTTTTGCTATTTTTGTGTTTTGTCTTCACGTATATACACACACAAGAAACACAAAAAAGAAAAAAAAGTCGACCTGCCTTACCGATTTGTTCTGCCCTTAGAGGAAATACACGAATTGATTTATTTGGCCTTATTCAAGCAACACTAGCCTGGAATCGTGACGGAGGGAGAAACTGGAGAGGAATGGAGGATGGTGGATTTACAATACCACTGTACGAAACGCACACAGCCTTTGTTTTTGGAATACCACTTAAAAGAGACCTCCCCCGCCCCACCCCCACCCCCCCCCCCCCACACACACCCATCCCCAACACCCCCACCTCCACCACCACCACCACACACACACCGTAATATGCAGCAAGTGCGAACATAATAACTCTATGATATATGAACGTATTTTCTAAGACATATTAAAATACAGAGTAAAATAATGTAATCAATAGTTTACTAATAAACAATTAGTAAGCACTGATTTTGCCGTTTTATATAGCTGTAACGTTAGATTGTGTTTTCTGGTTTTATATATTTGGAAAAGAAAAGAAAGGGAACCGACATCTGGTAATTAGCTTTTTGCAGTGTTGTATATAGTTTGCTAAATGTTGTATTGTTATTTCTCTGATTTAGACAAAATGTAACAAGGAGAAACAGCTGCTGAATCCAGGTATGAGTGCGACATGCGTGTCCTGTATTACGCGAGATGCTTTATTAAAACGAAAAATAAATATAACTGAACTGAATTGAATTGGATTTTTATAGTCACCCAAATTTGGCGACTCTCCAGCTTCCATTGGTGCAGAAAGACTCCGGGTGCCACATCCGGGAAAGTTTCGTGCAAGGATGGGCACCTGTGTAGAACCACCGACGTTCCGCAAGCCATCTGGATAGCTTTCGCACATACAGATTCCTAGGCCCATGAGGGATCGAACCCTCAGCGGTGAATTGAATTGAATGTTGTTTAACGGCTCATCAACACAGTACAGGTTATTTAGAGCCGCCCCAGAGAGAGGGGAAGGATACATAGGAATCCGGGAACCTGCCCTACTCTTATTATCGAATAGATTCCTATGGTTCTTTAACGTGCTCGGTTGATAGACCGATACACGGGACGGTGAGGAGCAAGTGATTTCAAGTCAGAGACTCTTACCACTCGGCCAGGGACGCCCCTAAAAATAAAGATAAAAAGTTGACGAAATATCCGGAAGCCGTATTCTTCTTCTTCTATAACTTATGCAATGACGCAGTCCAATCAGTTACATAGAATTAAACTATGCAAATTATGCGAAATTAAAGGTACTATAAACGCTGAGTCCCATGAACACTGCACCTATGCACAAAACGGATAGTGTAAAAGAACAAATGGTTTATTTATAGACAGCTACCGAGTATGTAAAAAATGAATGAAAAAGGTTGCATAATTTTTCAATGGTGGACGTGTTTCAAAAGCCGGGGAACTTTGGGCGATTTATAGTAATACTCGTTAGACAGTAATCATTATTAACGTCTAGACAGTAATCATTATTAACGGTTAGACAGTAATCATTATTAACGTCTAGACAGTAATCATTATTAACCGTTAGACAGTAATCACTATTAACCGTTAGACAGTCATCATTATTAACGTCTAGACAGTAATCATTATTAACGTCTAGACAGTTATCATTATTAACGTCTAGACACGTTAGACAGTAATCATTATTAACGTCTAGACACGTTAGACAGTAATCATTATTAACGTATATACACGTTAGACAGTAATCATTATTAACGTCTAGACACGTTAGACAGTAATCATTATTAACGTCTAGACAGTAATCATTATTAACGTCTAGACAGTAATCATTATTAACGTCTAGACAGTAATCATTATTAACGTCTAGACAGTAATCATTATTAACCGTTAGACAGTAATCATTATTAACCGTTAGACAGTAATCATTATTAACCGTTAGACAGTAATCATTATTAACGTCTAGACAGTAATCATTATTAACGTCTAGACAGTAATCATTATTAACGTCTAGACAGTAATCATTATTAACCGTTAGACAGTAATCATTATTAACCGTTAGACAGTAATCATTATTAACCGTTAGACAGTAATCATTATTAACCATCTAGACAGTAATCATTATTAACGTCTAGACAGTAATCATTATTAACCGTTAGACAGTAATCATTATTAACCGTTAGACAGTAATCATTATTAACCGTTAGACAGTAATCATTATTAACGTCTAGACAGTAATCATTATTAACGTCTAGACAGTAATCATTATTAACCGTTAGACAGTAATCATTATTAACCGTTAGACAGTAATCATTATTAACCGTTAGACAGTAATCATTATTAACCGTTAGACAGTAATCATTATTAACGTCTAGACAGTAATCATTATTAACGTCTAGACACGTTAGACAGTAATCATTATTAACGTCTATACACGTTAGACAGTAATCATTATTAACGTCTAATTTACTTCGTTAGACAGTAATCATTATTAACGTCTAATTTCCATTGAAAAATACACTAATAATTATTCGACACAATGTCTGCACCTCTGTTAATGTTGAAAATAAATATATTGTTGCTTTAAATTGACTTTGTTCACGGAATTCAGATATTTACGGTCCGTGCTTATGTACAATTAAACCATTCTCTCCAAAAAAGTGCAGCTCAGCATGAACATTTTCTTGTACTGTATTGTATATGTCCCGCACCCAATAAGGGTCAAACTGCACAAAGAGCTCGAAAAGAACAACTAGTACTATATATATACACAGGAAATATGCTGTGAGATGTGCCACATATGTGTTACTTTCTTATTATTTGCATGTTTCTTTCATATATATAAATCATATTATTTACAATCATATATGTCACATATGTACCACATATATTTTTCATGTTAAAATATTACACATGTGCCACATATGAAACGTATACATATGTATTTCATATGAAGAAACTATTATGCATAAAATACATATAATATTTATAAAAAAAAAATGCAGAATATTGTAGAAAATGGTTTAACAACTTATTTAAGTTCTAATATTAATTAGTAAGAAATATTTCCATATGTGTTGCTTTCATATGAAATACATATGTATATATAGCATACATATAAATTTCATGCCTAGATATTTCTCCTGTGTATATAATTGAGTGGCCAGTCTATTATTGAGGTTATATTCTAAATCTGGCTAAGAAGTCAAACCAAGAAAGTAGACTGGCCGCATAGCATGAATTAAACTATATAAAGTTATATATTCTTACAACAGGCCAGGCTAAGCTAAATTATGTTGGAAAATAAGTTATTCATATAATATAAGTGTTTTTAACTTTATTTCTTATTTAGACTGAGTAAGGGTTGAGAAAGAGGGGCAGGAGGGAGTGGTGGTGGTGGTGAAACATCACATTTTTTAAACAGGTAACCTATTTAATAAAACTAACCAATGAAAATGTGAAAATAAAACAATATTACACAACTATAGACCATCCCGTTTTCTTCTCCACTGCCTCCATTTACCCTTCCCGCCTTAAAATTAGAACTATCAAGCAGTGAAAACAAAACAAAAAGAAACAGAAGATTTCGAAAATGTCCCCAAAGAACTGTAAGTCGAGCGGGTAAATTTGTACAGAGAGATTAAAAGGTGCAAACCCATCAGACTCGCATATCATCAAAACAACAACATCAACCAGTGATAACACTCAAGTATCTCCCCTAGAGGCGTAATATTAGCATCGCTTTTACAATCGTCTCTGTGCAATGAATACTATAGTGATGGAAAACTTATTAATATTTTATGTTTTGTAACAACAGCTGTTAAGTGCAACACCATAAATCACTGTCGTAACGTTATTCAGTGAACCATTAAAACGCCTACAGATTCATGTTGTATTCATTCATACAATTTCACGCAGTTTCTACACAGTATAAAATAAGTTACGATACAAAAAAAAACACCAGTAATTCAGAATTAACGAAATTAGACATAGGGGCATTTTTCTGGAGTAAGCTTTTCTTATTCTGTTCATAGCGTATAACAATTTAGTTCAGATTTTTTTGTTAATCTTCATATGAAGAATTTTCCCAAATTTATATAATACTTATATCTAGATCTTTTTTTTAAAGTGACATTTATTGAATACGTTTTAGAAACAAAAGTAATTTGATTCGCACAAACATGCAGAAAACCATCGCAGGTTTTACAATTCATACTTCAAAGTAAGCGGTTTACATTACGAGACTCAACACTGCGGCACCAAACACAAATAAGGGCTATTTTAACTCATACATAGACAGGGGTAGGCCAGCAACCCTCCCCTCAACGGTAATCGGTTTCCAATTAATGCTTCACGTCAATCTCATAAGGTCATATTACACCAATTGCCAATTCATTTTCCATAGACGTACATTATAGCTCTAAGCTCTGTACTGAGTTCCCTAATATAAGAAGCTATATTTCTGAAAGACCTATCTTAGTTTTATCAAAAAACATACAAAAACCATATATTGAGTATGTTTTGAAAAAGCTGTTTGGGTCGGATGGTGCTGACACATCTACTTGCATGTAGAAACATGAGGAAAATGTAAAATATACTTCTTTTTTTTGTTGATTTTGCAACAAATTATGAATACATTGCACAGATGTATGATTTAACCTTCATAAGTACTCTTCAAAAGTTGAATTTTATTTTTTTAGCAAGTTTTTTTGGTTTGTTTACCCTGTCAACCAATCAAAATTAAGAGATTCTGTGTATACCTGGAACTTTTTCCTTGCCCACTGACTGGTTAGTAATTGGTGTAGTCTGATCACAAGGGCAGACCCATTCGCAACATCTCGTATACTGCTTCGCATTCCGAGGAATAACGGGATTGGCCGAGCGTTCACGATTGGGGCAGACCAAGTAGACTGGTACCCGGCGGAAGCTATGATACGCATACGTATAAAGTCTATAGGTGTAGCACACCCATTGCACAGGGTTTCCTCGACGTGTTAGTTGGCGGACGGTCTATAAACCTTAGAACTACACACACACACACACACACACACACACCCATTGCAATACAGGAAGTGTCGGCCTGGGGTAGCACACCCATTGCAATACAGGAAGTGTCGGCCTGGGATAGCACACCCATTGCAATACAGGAAGTGTCGGCCTGCGGTAGTCGCATAATGGCGTCAATAAATAATTCGTATTTCTTTTTGTAAAAAAAGGCATTTTCCCTAATTTAAAGTGCAATTTTTGGTTTATATCACATTGTTGATCTATTTGTTACATTTTTCAAATATTGCCATGTTAAAAATGTGAGTTTTTAATTTATTTTGCTTATATGGAAATGAGTTTATGAATACAATATTATGGCATCTCCACCCACCGCATTCTGGACAGAGTGAATGAAATCAGGGCAAGACATTTGTTGGTATATAACTGGACGCAGGCGAACCCAACCACAGACCATCAGTAACCATCGGGAAAAAATGGTCCATTCCTTTTTTCTGGGCAATATCTCGGTAAACGTAAGTATTGATAATACTGATGATTTAGCTTTACAGTCTATGATTATAATAAAAGGGGAAATAGTAACTAGTATCAACGTTTGTCATAACGATTTATCTGGAAATAAACTGACCTCGCCGGGAAATAACTAGACCATATTTTGTTTTTGTTATACTATGTTATTATTTCTCACTTCTGATGCATTCTAAATCTTCAACAGCATTGAGATACGATAGTTATAACTTATTAACGAATATATTATAGCACAACATATTTTGAAGGAACAGTGTGTCGGGAAATAACCGGACAAGTGGACCATATTTAGTTTTTTCTTATAATTTATTATTATTTCTCACTTCTGATGTTTCCTTCATCCTTTTTCGCCACTGAGATACAATTGTTATAACCATTTCGCCGATATATATTGACGGAACAGTGTGTCGAGAAATAATTGGATCTCGCCGGGAAATAACGACCATATCCTGATTTTCTTATAATTTGTTATTATTTTTTTCACATATAATGCATTCTACACCCTTCTCAGCAAAGAGATACGATAGTTATATGTTATATATAACTATAATTCACGAATATATTATATAATAGCACGAAACCTAGTGAAGGAACAACGGGAAATAAATGGACCATGTATAGCTTTTCTTACAATATGTTATTAGTTTGCATTTCCGATACATTATACATCCTTCTCATCAGGGCTTTATTTAATTATCATCCCAGTTCTCATCACTGAGATAGGATAGTGATAACTTATTCACGAATATATTATATAATAGCACACAGACCTAATAACAAATAGATTGGACACTACGAAAATTATCTAAATTTCACGTGGCACAGTGCGAAAATTTCACAAATTATTTCCCAACTTTAAAAACACATATTAGGAAGAGTTTTGTAGATACAAGTTTCATTCATGCCAAATACCATCACAAATTTAATTTTCTTTCCAATGATAGTATTTTTCTTTCTCTTACATTTAGAGCAAAAAAGGAGTTTGACGAAAACTATGACTATGTCAAAACCTTGATTTTTAAGAGAAAGCGAAAAATGATGACATTTTTAATTTTAAACATATTTTTATACAATTTCTTACTTTCAAAATAAACATAAATTATTATAATACCATTTTGCTATTCACTATGAATCGTTTGAATGTATTCTCATAAAAATCAGTGAGTAATTGAGAGAGGAGATAGAAGGAAAAGTTAAGGTGCCACGTGATATTTTGGTTACTTCATTGGTTAAGATAGGAAGTTTCCTATCTGTTTATTAATATGTCTGTGAATAGCACTACATATATTGACGCAACAGTGTGTTGCGAAATAACTGGACATCACCGGGAAATAAGTGGACCATATATAGCTTTTCTTACATTTTTTCCACTTCTGATTCATTCTACATCCTTCTCAGCACTCAGATACAATAGTATCACTGACCTGATATAATAGAGTATTGTTATGAGCGAGAAAACATGAAAGATGAGATATGATGACGTATTGTTCAAATACAATATATGGTCCATTTATTTCCCGCCAATGTACACTATTTTCCCAGTTATGTCCAGTTATTTCCCAGCACGTTTTTCATCTACCATATCACTGTCCTGATATAATAGAGTATTGCACCGGACTGTATTCTATCAGGGCAGTGATATGGTGGGTGAAATATTTTGTGTTTTATAAACAATGTAGACATTTCACTGATTAAAAATCAGGCCGTTATTTGCTTACGCTCATTAGGATATATATTTACTTACGGACAGTGTCCCTTTAAACATTTTGTATCGCTTTTATATTCATTTTGCCCCGGGGTAGATGTATTTCTATATCACGACGCTTTATACACTCTAATGAGCAACTTAACATGTATTGGAGGGAGAAATTTGATTGGGACTGGAAAGTATTTTGTATTTTTATAATATGTTAATATATCTATGATGATTTCCCGCTCACCTTTCATTGAAACTTCATAAATGAGGTGATAGTTGAATCTATAACCCTGTCTAATACCAGTGGTAATGTTAGAAGAAACAAAGCGCCGGGAAATAACTTGACAAAGTCATGAAATTATTGGACAATATTTTGTATTTTAATAATACTAGTATGTCATCATATCTCGTCTATGATGTATTCCTGCGGACATCTCATATCAACCTCACTACTGAGATAGTAGCATAACCAACAACATTGTATTATATCATTGCAGTGGAAAAGGTAGAGGGAACAACGTGGTGGGAAATAACTGGACATATCCAGGAAATAACTGGACCATATTTGTATTTGAACAATATGTCACCATATATCATATTTCATGTTTTCTCGCTAATCATACGGATATTATGAGCGAGAAAACATAATAACGGATATTATGAGCGAGAAAACATGAAAGATGAGATATGATGACGTATTGTTCAAATACAATATATGTTTCCCGACAGTGTCCAATATTTTCCCAGTTATGTCCAGTTATTTCCCAGCACGTTTTTCATCTACCATATCACTGCCCTGATATAATAGAGTATTGCACCGGATATTGTAGTAATAAAGTATACAACATAAGAACGGAAAGTATGGATACACACATTATTTTATGTCAACAGGAATTGCTACGAGAAGCTATCATGCTTCTGCATTTATGTGTACGCTTACATTTATTCATATAACCTGTGAGATGGTCCCCTAAGTTATGCGCGCATGCGTATTGTAGCTTCCGTCCATACTTTTCCTGGGCCCGTATTCATAAAGCAACTTAAGTGGAAAATATTACTTTAGTCAACATTTAAAATGTTTACACACATATTTTTAAATCTCCTTATTAACCTCTCAGGAACTCTACAAACCATCTATTTTAAGATAAATGTTTTGCGGTGGATTTTATTTATCCTTATTAGCAATATTAAGAAAACGTCTTAAATCGATAGAAAAAGGTGTTAAAAGATATTGCGAAGAAGCTTTATGAATACGGACCCAGTGGTCCAGTATTTTCCCGTTATGTACACCGGTACGCATAGTCTACTGCTCCCCAAAATCACACACATGATTGCAGGGCTAAGACAGGAGTAACTATGTTAGCTATTCGTGGGAAACAAAAATGGCGACGGACTGACGACACGGTGGACAAACAAAAAATGGCTTCTTTACTAAATATAGTACATGATAATCGTGTTGCATACAAACCAGTACGAACGTAATAAAACAAAAATAGAGTGTCATCTTTTGTTATCTTACGATAATGACACAGACTGCTGTCGCTAATACATATCAGTTAGCAAGGCTGGTAAGGGTTCTTTTCCAATTACAGAAAAAAATCTCTGTTTAACAGAGATTTTTTTACGAAAACCTACAAAAACTTCATAAAAATGGTATTTGTAGCTGACATTCAGCATACAAAGGATCGTGCTGGGACTGGACGAGGTGTCATGCCAATTATACGGCGTGGTATTCTAGTGCGTGCGTGCGCGCGTGGGTGCCTGTGTGCGTGTCTGAATAATTTTAAAGTTTAAAGTCAGTTCTCCACCACATAGGCAAATGAGAATACCAAAGATGGGCACAATAGGGTAATCATAAAAACCTAGAGCCATACTGTATGCTTGTTTTGTTTGTTGCCTGAAAATGTGATAACAGAAAAAGGTATACTGTCCTGATTATATCTAGAGAGATAGTGAGACTCAGTAATCCGTTTGACATCCGGACAGCGTTATCATCGTTCAGTACGGTTTAGAGCGTTGTTCACTAAATACACATACACACAGTAATCGTGCTAAGCTATTATTTTTGTGAAGCGTACTGAACGGCCAATATCCATTAAACAAAGCTATTATTTTGTGAAGTATACAGAACAGCCATCATCCATTAAACGTTATCAGAGTCGGTTCAATTAGTGGGATGTTGTTGATCGCTAAATGAATCATATTCATCCATTAAAATCATGTGGCGAAATGACTTGGCTATGTTATGCGTGAGAGACTTGGTAAACATTAATTTGGTAAACAAGCATAGATCACCGATTCAAATTCATTAACGAGCAGTGACATTATCAATATAGCCGTGAGGAAAATTACAAATTCAGCTGCACTCAATATACTCTGTCACTCTTTTAAGCATATTCGTACTCGGCAGAGACGCTGTCATTTTGTATATCGCGCCGATCGAGAGGTGCTTGCTTAATTGGCACTCGATAAAGCATCAAGGTAGCTATCCCGCCAACAACAGCCACATATTACGACATAATGTACACCGTTTCTTAACCTACTGACGAAGATGAAAAATATCTTTTACCTATTGAGAATCCAAACTAAAATGACACAATATAAACCGCTTTAACCAGCTAGCCCAAAACTTATCAAGAGTTACCAACTCATAATTAATTTTACGCATATTTACTCATGGGTATTTTAAAAAACATTGACTAAACCGATACTTTTTTGTCGGCACATATACTTTATTTATCTGAACATTTTGATGAACAGTTTGGTAGAGCAGTTATGTGGAGGGTTATTTTTTTTTAAAGATAATTCAAATCAAAATGTATTAGGAATAACAGTTACATGTTTGTCTTGAACAAGCTGCGGAATATACTGTCATTATGTACATAATATGTAAGAGAAGAAATGAAACAAAATGGGGGTATACATACTGTTAGCACGTCATATTAGGTTATATTGGAACAGCAACCTCAGACGGAGATGAAATTATGGAGTTTCGCATCAGAGATGCCTCCGCCCGGGAGCGAACCTACGTGGGCCAGAGATATGTTGCTCTTATCCACTGAGCTAACGAGGCTTAATTTATTTAAGAAAAATACATACACAGTATTATACTATTATTATACTCAGTACATTTACAAACGCAACCATTTTCGATTATCTTTAGTCCGCTTTGTTTTGGTTCAAATCAAGATTGTATTTTATGTTAGTACACCCAAAGGTTAACATAAGGCACTACAGAGTTGCATAATATTTGTTCTACTTATTCCATTTAAAACACATCTTCACGAAGACTCTCTAGAAATTACCAATTGTTGCGTTTTCAGATGTACTGAGTGTATCATACCATATAAGTAAATGTTACACCAGGGACTGTAGATATTAGATATATAAATTCGTTTATATTGTGTATCCCGTGGTCGAGATGGTTAATAGCTCCTCATCTCTCGCCGCTTTGGGTTCGAATCCCACTGGGAGCTCGATTTGTAAGTAAGAAAGTGTCGACCACCACTAAAACTCAACCGATATATAATTGTGCCGCAAAATGACGTTAAACCCCGTACATAAAACAAACAAACATACATAAAACAAACAAACAAACATTGTTTTTCTTTTTTCTTTTGTTCTTTTCAAATTGTTTTAAACAACACCTCTTTTATATATGAATCCATAACATGTATCAACTCAGTTTATGCATACCAATATATTGTCAATTACCGGAACTGTATATCATATGCATGTAATTCTGTATTTATCGATATTTGTGAACTCATGGGCAGAATGCCTACTGTTTGAAAACATTAAAAAAAACACGCACACAAACAAACACACACAAAAAAAACGATATATTGTGTATGGATCTGATCGTTCATACTTTAATATTACGTCACTGTACATATGTATCCGTGCACAGTCAAATAAATAATTATTAAATTATGTCACTGCCGTCTGTGACACTTTGTAAATCACAAGTGGAATGTGAAAATCGCAAGTTTCTGGAGAAAAAAAAAATCGCTGAAGTACTGTTGGGTAGTAACCATATCCAACTCCCATCTGTAATATATCAAACCCAATTTGCACGTAAATAAGACCCCCAAACGCGTAACCCATATCGTATATACCCCATCAAAAACATCTTATAGTGTTTGCAATATAAATCTTATATTAATATTCTGTGGTGAAATAAATATCGTACGAACCATTAATCTCAAGGAGACGAAAGTGCTGTGGTTAGCACTGAAGTGCGAAGTTAGCGAAAAACAAAATTATAAACATATTACACGGGTACAGAAATCTCGAACATCTGTAAAACGACCCGTTTACTGTTTTATTTCACAGTATTTTGGAATAACGAGAAACTGAGGTTGACTTTAATTAAGCCATATAATATTATAATCTATATATGCATAGGTGATATTTACTTGTAGTGTCGTTTGGTATGTTTTATGGCCTTGTTTTTCACGGATCTGTACTTCTTTGACCCTCTTTGTGTTGAAAAAAACAACAACATATATTAAGCTAAACAGATTGATTGATTGGTTGGTTTTTCTAACAAAGGCGTTGAACGCAGTTCAAGCAAGAACTGTATATTTAACAATTGTACATGACATACACATGTAGAGAATTATTTGACAATTTAAAAGAACTGCACATGATTGTAGTTTTAATATTAATAGTTTGCGACATAAATGGCGTACGCAACTGCGCTAATACCAAGTCCAGTCACAAGTTTGATTAATGTGAACTTTCTGCAATATCTGCTGCATCCGACACGAACGCAGTCGGTGTTTGTGCAACTTCCGGTATCACAATCTCCCTCAGGTCCACGTGAAGTTACATGAAAGTCGGCCATGTTGCCTACACGTCTGACGAGACGTGACTCAGATCGCATGGAATTCTGGGAAAGGTTACAAGGTACATGATGATTTGTAACGTTGCTCCTTTTGTAAGACTTTCTTGACTTTCTATTCGTCCTGGCATTATCGGCATCGATAACAGCGGAAGGAAACTCCGATAGAGCAAACGCCGCGTCTACATCAGTGCCGTCTGCTTCATCATTGGATGGTTCCATATTGTGGAATGAAACCTTCACGTTGAGGCCATGGTCGACGTACATGTGTATCTGTTCCATAAATCTCTGGGTCTGGAGGGGGTTCTTTTCTACGGTTCTCTGAAAAGAAGGTTCATTCGCTTTTACTAAGAGGCTATTTCCGGCGTCGACCCCTCTGAAAGGGAAAGTACTCTGGATATAGATTGAAGCGCGACCATTGAATGCCATTCTGACGTGTACGGATCGCTCGCGTAGCGGCAGTTTCCGGTTAGGCCCGGTTTCCCATTCGATGACCCCCTTATTAGAAGTGTTGATAATGATCCATTTGTAATCTATGCCATTATACCATAAGGGAAGAACCACCTCTACTTTCCATTCATTGTGGTTCTGACTGGCAGGTTTAGCTATAATAGCTCTCTCGGGATTCCAATAACCAAGTTCTTTGCACGAGCCAAGTACTGCAGGATGGAAGGACGAGTCGTAAAGCACGTGGTGCATCTGAAACACTGCGGTTATTCCGTTGTTTTCCATCTACAAATACAATAGTCTCGGCGTAATTTCTTTTGAAACATTTAAATTTAAACGGTTAAAAGTTTATTCATACGCTAATCAGTGACATTTTTGTTATATAATTTACTAAGGTATTATCAGTTATTATATAATCACAATATCACATGTTTATGGTGGCTGATTTCTGCCATTTGTCATCTTTTCGTTATTTCGCCGCGAAAGGACGAAAGGACAAAAATACGACAAATGGCAATGCAGCGTGAAAAGACGACAGAACGAAAAGACGAAAGAATGACTGAAGAAAAGACGACATATTAGAAGCGAAAAGACGACAGAAGGCTACAACAAATAACGAAAAGTCGACAATATAAAATTTTCATCTTTTCGATTTTAAATGTCTTTTCGTTCTGTCGTCTTTTTGTGCTGCATTTGTCCACAGACATATTAATAATATTTGTTATTAGGTCTGTGATTTGTCCTCTTTTATTCCTGTCGTCTTTTCTTTCTGTCGTCTTTTCGCGGCGAAATAACCAAAAGACGGAATGGCAGAAATCAGCCACCATACATGTTAGTTACTTATACATTTTTTTTTTTTTTGGTTTGGATTCTGTGTGTAACATTTTATCTATCTTTCGAAGGTTATGTGCAGTTTATCTGCTCGTTTCTTAATAAACGTTATCAATTATAACCACCAAGTTGTTGTTAACTTAAACATCATTGCTAACATGTCAAATAACGTCATTGCTCACCTTGATTATTCTATAATTATAAATTTATCTGTTCTACGAAGTGTGAGTGAACTTGCGAATGACGTCGTTGTCATGGTGATGACGTTTTGACGAATTATGGGGGCACTCCTCAGTTTCGCATGAATGTCGATGGTGTAAATCAGAAAGAAATCAACTAAGCATCTTTTAGGTCCATGGATGGTCTTTATAATAATTATGAAGCACATGTTTGATGTTTTTTTCAGTTTTGATTACTTCTAAGTTTATTTTGGTGTATTGGAATATGCATTCTTTGGGTTTTTTGGAGGCTATAAATAGAAAAATGTGAACCAATCAAAAACTTCCTAAAAGTAGTTAAAATGGCTGATTTTCACTGACGAGGAGATCAGCGTGGAATAACTTTTTAAAATGCCGGACTAGGTATGTAAAATTTAGCATTTCCTGATATGCAAGAGCATTATGAGTGCAGACATGACCCTGATATGTGTAGGAATTTTTTTTATTTTTATTTATTGACATTTGAAATATTGCTAAAATTGCATTTTTAGCATGTTTTAAGGGGTGGGGTAATCTTAAAGAAATGGGACTAAAGTTGTACAGAAAATGCTTTTTGATACTTTTATTTGGTATGGAAACATGGGTTATTTTATTGTCTTCTAAGAAATGTATGACACAATGATGATGTGATTTATTTTTGCTCAAGGATTCAGGCTAAGAGCTTGTCATGTGTTTGATGATTGAGAAATGTACATTAAACTGTGGAGTGCCCCCTTAAGGGTCAAACCTCTTTTTACTAAAACAGTCAAATGAAGGATTTTTTGTCTGTATTTCAACATATTTTCAAAGTTTGTTACCATTCGGTTTGTTTGCGAAGAGAACTACTTCGGTTAGAATGTAATTTGTCGATAAGGCAAACCCGCATTGCTACGAAACCCAGATTATGAACACCTCGGTAAAATATGTATATTGTAATACTCCGCGATGCACCGTATCTTGAGATATCTCGATATATGTCTAATTTATCTTGAGATACTCCATGTTGAGATATCACATTTTATCTTGAGATATCTCAATTTATATTGAGATATCTCAATATATCTCAAGTTATCTTGAGATAACTATCTTGAGATATCTTAATTTGTTTTGAGATAATTATCTTGAGATATCTCAATGTGTATTGAGTCATTGATATCACAAACTAAATAGAGATATATCTTACAATTTCTCAAGATGTATCGCAACTTATCGTGAGATATCTAACTTGCGATATCTCAAGATACCATGTGTCTTGCGGTTGGTATATGCAATTTTAGAAGGATTTTCTAAGTCTGAGGTGGGCTTTTTGCCATTTAAAAACTAACCATTGGTGTAATTCTTGGGTTTGCCATAACACTGTTTCAATATATGTACAGTTTGCTAATGGTAACGTCCCATTTAAGTACTGGTTGCTATGGTATTTTGATGTCATAGTAAAATGACGTTAAACATAGAATAGCATGTGGGGTGACGTTATGTCACATGACGTCATTATGTCGTGTCGCGTTAAAATAAAAAAAAATCGCATAAGATAGCGGCTTTATATAAATCGGGTTATAGGAGGCAACTTTTTAGAGAGGAAATGACTTCTGATTGCAAATTTCAGACCTTTTTCATGCTATGGAAAAAAACAGACCGAAAGAAAAAAGTTTGCGAAAAAGCTGTTAAAAAGGCTATTTCAGTGTTCTCTTAAAAAGGTGCTGTTAGGCCAATTTTTGGACAATCGCAATAATACGTATGTCAAGACGTCCGGAATAAATTCGCGAAATGGAAAAAGGGGCGTTTCAATTTTTTTTAACTGACAACTTTCCCTTAAGGGGGCACTCCTCAGTTTCGCATGAATGTCGATGGTGTAAATCAGAAAGAAATCAACTAAGCATCTTTTAGGTCCATGGATGGTCTTTATAATAATTATGAAGCACATGTTTGATGTTTTTTTCAGTTTTGATTACTTCTAAGTTTATTTTGGTGTATTGGAATATGCATTCTTTGGTTTTTTTGGAGGCTATAAATAGAAAAATGTGAACCAATCAAAAACTTCCTAAAAGTAGTTAAAATGGCTGATTTTCACTGACGAGGAGATCAGCGTGGAATAACTTTTTAAAATGCCGGACTAGGTATGTAAAATTTAGCATTTCCTGATATGCAAGAGCATTATGAGTGCAGACATGACCCTGATATGTGTAGGAAAATTTTTTATTTTTATTTATTGACATTTGAAATATTGCTAAAATTGCATTTTTAGCATGTTTTAAGGGGTGGGGTAATCTTAAAGAAATGGGACTAAAGTTGTACAGAAAATGCTTTTTGATACTTTTATTTGGTATGGAAACATGGGTAATTTTATTGTCTTCTAAGAAATGTATGACACAATGATGAAGTGATTTATTTTTGCTCAAGGATTCAGGCTAAGAGCTTGTCATGTGTTTGATGATTGAGAAATGTACATTAAACTGTGGAGTGCCCCCTATGGAAAGGGAGCTCAATCGGAAATGTCCGAATGACGCGGCGTGTATGTTAATACACTACTATTTCTCTATATATACCTACATCAATTTTGCATCGCACTGTCTTCGCGTGTATTTAGTAGGACTATGAAAATTGACGCCTCAATGTAATTCGAACCTGAGATCCCTTCGTACGAAATTAGCAATCTACATTGTCATAATAAACCAATGGCGAGCTTGTCTTCATACTCCCAGCTGGTAGGAATGGCGTATGTACCAAATATTCCAGCGGCAGCCATTAAAGGAACAATAGCTGTGCTATAAGTATTGCAATAACGGCATAGAAAAACTTCGGACGACATAAAATATCCTCGACGGGAATTTCAACTTGATTCACCTACAAAGAGCACCCCATCTCCTCGCCATAAAAGCTAGCTCTGACACTGTCAAGTTGCGGTGGGTATAAAGTAAATAGAGGTATCATACTGATATATAACGCTTTGTCGATGTATAGATCTACTGTATTTAGTTTTTATAGCATATATGATTTGAGCTGTGAGAAGCATGGTGTGTACTTACGACTATGATTCCTTAGCTTTGCAATATAGGTAGGATTAGTTCAGCATTTGAACGTTGTTACAGTTGACATATCCGACTGACTGTACGTTGTTACAGTTGACATATCCGACTGACTGTACGTTGTTACAGTTGACATCTCCGACTGACTGTACGTTGTTACAGTTGACATCTCCGACTGACTGTAGTTCAGCTTTTGAACGTTGTTACAGTTGACATCTCCGACTGACTGTACGTTGTTACAGTTGACATATCCGACTGACTGTAGTTCAGCTTTTGAACGTTGTTACAGTTGACATCTCCGACTGACTGTACGTTGTTACAGTTGACATATCCGACTGACTGTACGTTGTTACAGTTGACATCTCCGACTGACTGTAGTTCAGCTTTTGAACGTTGTTACAGTTGACATATCCGACTGACTGTACGTTGTTACAGTTGACATATCCGACTGACTGTACGTTGTTACAGTTGACATATCAGACTGACTGTACGTTGTTACAGTTGACATATCCGACTGACTGTACGTTGTTACAGTTGACATCTCCGACTGACTGTAGTTCAGCATTTGAACGTTGTTACAGTTGACATCTCCGACTGACTGTAGTTCAGCATTTGAACGTTGTTACAGTTGACATCTCCGACTGACTGTAGTTCAGCATTTGAACGTTGTTACAGTTGACATATCTTAAATAAAGTCTTTACTGTTATTATTATTATTATTATTATTATTATTATTATTAATATTATTTGTATTATTATTATTATTATTATTACATATCTCCAACATCTCTTGGGGGAAGGCACGAACGATAACTCTACGTCACGTTACGGGACTAAGGACAACTCCATCCGCACTCTCCGGTGAGGTTTAAACAACCATCGTATTGTAATGAGATTGCAGACGTGAACGAGATATTTCTAGAGGAAACATTGATTCCAACGGGACATATCGGATAATATACAGTCGTTACTAAAATGACTAGATCGGCGTGATATCCTTCACTTCGATAAGTTGTATGCATTGAAGTGTGCTATATTAAGGTTCAGTCAATTGAAATATGGAGGCGCAGACCACCCACTTTTCCTGGGTAAAACCAATACTGTACACCTCCCGCCATCTGTAAGAATATATGTTTATGCAGGTATTGCGAGATGTCTCACAGCTAATATAAAAATGTGTATATTAGCAAAAGTGTCAGAACGTAACCGACGCCATAGTGCCTAATGCATGCAGAATATAAGAGCATAGTCACAATGTAGCCAAAGTATCTGAATGTAGCCACAAGGTATTATAATTCAGTCAAAATGCCAGAATATTAAAGTCAGTTTGTAGTCAGAGTACTAAAATGTAGTCACCGTTTTAGAACGTACACCGAATGCAATGATATAGTCGGAGTGTAGCCACAATCCCAGAACTTAGCATGAATTTGGCCATAATGTCATTATACAGCCAGAATGTCATTATACAGCCAGCCAGAATGTCATTATACAACCGGAATGTCATTATACAGCCATAATGTCATTACAGCCAGAATGTCATTATACAGCCAGAATGTCATTATACAGTCATAATGTCATTATACAGCCATGATGTCATTATACAGCCATAATGTCATTATACAGCCAGCCAGAATGTCATTATACAGCCAGAATGTCATTATACAGCTAGAATGTCATTATACAGCCAAAATGTCATCATACAGCCATAATGTCATTATACAGCCATAATGCCATTATACAGCCATAATGTCATTATACAGCCAGAATGTCATTATATAGCCATAATGTCATTATACAGCCAGAATGTCATTATACAGCCAGAATGTCATTAACAGCCAGAATGTCATTATATAGCCAGAATGTCATTATAAAGTCAAAATGTCATTATACAGCCAGAATGTCACAGCACAGTCAAAATGTCAGAATGACATGTACGTAGCTAGAGTGTAATAATGCCAGAATCATATAGCTGATCAGATTGTAACCAGAATACTTACATGTACATGTGAAGAGTTGCATTATATTACCGTGACCTAGTGGATAGCACGGTGGACTTGAAGCCGGATCACCTGGGTTCAAGCCGGCGCCACTGAGTGTCGTCGTCGTGTACTTGGGCAAGACACTTTCTATTATCTTCGTCCGTCGGACGGAGAAGTAAGCCGGACGGTCCTGTGTAACGGAGTCTAGCCTCCGAGCACTATTAAAGAACCATAGGAAGCTATTCTTTTGTAAGAGTATGGCAGGTTCCCTGACTCCTGTGTATACTCTTCCCATCTCTTCGGGCGACTTTTAATACCCTATAGTGTGTTGATGAGCCGTTAAACAGCGTTTAATTCAACTTCATTTATATTGCCAGTGGCACCACTTGCGGCAACCGTACACATACATGGAAGAAGCAAGTTTTGGCTCATGGTCTACTTTTGAAATACAGACACACAAACAGTTGTGACGGGGAAATGTATGACTTTTCCTCAATATATGACTTGACTCACATAACGCGGCAATGTCGACGCATTATGTGCCTCGTTTTTGTATATGAATAGTCATGCAATGCGTCGTATTTAGCTATTTCATTTTAGTTATGTGGCTTGTTGTATTCAGTTATATTTCGTTAAGGACTATCGGTCAGCCATCTTCGATCCAAAAAATCCAAAATCGATGAGATATGGTCAAGTGAATTTTTCAACGATGTACGCATTTTAGGCACGAGCAATGTCAACCATATAGTACATGACAGTAATTCAACACTTTTGATGTGAATATAATATTAGAAAGAATACTTATATGGATGTACCGTAAATAGACATGTTAAAACGGCATTACGTAGGAATTATATTGAAGCCAGGAATATATTTGACAAAGTTTTGAGGCAGACAGAACGCGCGTACAGACAGTCGATCGCTTATGATATTGAGGACATGTCGTCCAATAACCCAAATGACTTCTGGGAAAAAATAAAAAATCTAGGACCGCGAACTGACAGATCTATACCAATTGAAATAATTGATTCTAACGGAATTCCATCAAATAACGAAAATGTGGTTTTTGAGAGATGGAAAATGGACTTCGAGAATTTATATACTTGCTCAAATGACGATAACTTTGATGAAACTCATTATACCCAAGCCAAAATACACAAACGTTTGATAGAAAATAATATGAATGACACTTTATATGTTCCGAATGAATCTCTTAATCGCAATATTGACATGGATGAGGTCACACAAATTGTTATGCACGCGAAATCTCGATCGGCTAGCGGTTACGACGAAATCCCTTATTGTGTATTGAAAAACCCTCCGGTGATTGCAGTGTTACAGCAATTATTTCAGCTAGTATTCGACACGAGTATAATTCCGTCGTTATGGCGAAAAGCTATAATTTGCCCCATATTAAAGGATTGCACCACGGATAAACGCATACCAATGAACTACAGAGGCATAAGTCTATTATCGTGTGTAAGTAAACTTTATAGTTCATTTATGAACAAACGGATCACCAAGTACTTAGAGCGAAACAATATTCTCGCGGATGAACAGAATGGCTTTAGGGCAAATAGATCATGTGAGGACCACGTGTTTACTCTTAATAGTTTAATACGAAATAATGACTCCGTTTTCACAGCATTTATTGACCTGCGCAAATGTTTTGACTTTATCGACAGAGATATGATGCTTTACAAGTTATTATTAAATAATATAGATGGAAAAATGTACAACTCGATACGAAGTATTTACGCTCAATCTTCGTCGTGTATTCGCATTAATAATAAACTGACTGAGTGGTTCTCTTGCAATACCGGTGTGAAGCAGGGAGATAACTTGTCACCAACGTTGTTCTCCATCTTTGCGAATGACCTTGTCAAGGAAATTAATGACCTTGACCTTGGCATAGATATTGACAATAGTAAATTATCTCTGCTCCTATATGCGGACGACATATGTCTAGTAGCCGATTCTGAGGAAAAATTACAAACTATGTTAGATACGCTCCACAATTGGTGTAAGAAATGGCGAGTACTTATAAACACAGACAAAAGTAAGTGTATGCACTTCAGGAAACATCGAGTTGCTCAATCAAACCATAGATTTAAGATTGGTGATAATATTCTGGAAACAGTTGATAGATACAAGTATCTGGGTGTTATCTTTCATGATAAAAATAATTTTTCATTTCATTGTGATGCTCTAGCCAAGGGTGCAGGTCGTGCATTAGGTAAAATCATATCAAAGATACACAACTATAAAGACTTTGGATATAAATCATATCAAAAACTATTTGAATCTTGTGTTGTACCAATCTTAGACTATTGTTCGTCTGTATGGGGGTACAAACATTACCAGACAATTGACAACGTGCAGAATCGAGCTATACGGTACTTCCTGGGCGTGCATAGATTTGCGCCGAAACTCGCGATTACTGCTGATACAGGATGGCTACCTAGTAATTATCGACGCTGGGTATCGATGATCCGTTACTGGAATAGACTGATATTGTTCGACGACAATAGGCTTACTAAACGCATCTTTAATATGGACTATAATAAATGTCGAAATAATTGGTGTAGTGATTTAAAAACAGTTATGTCTAATTTGAATCTGAATAATCATTTTGAAAACAAAACTGTTATACATATTGACACTGTTAAGGAAAAGATAAATGAGTACTACTCAAATATATGGAAGGCAGATATAACAAAGGTATCTAAATTAAGGACGTATACAACTTTTAAAGACAATTTTGAAACTGAACAATATGTATTGTTAAATTTAAACAAACGAGAACGTTCACTGTTAGCACAATTTAGATGTGGTATTTTACCGTTAAGAGTAGAAACAGGACGATACGTTGGCGAGCCTCCGGAGCAAAGACTTTGTTCATTTTGCAATCTAATACAGATTGAAGATGAAAGACATTTTTTACTTCAGTGTACATTTTACAATGATGTAAGAGCAGACGTTTTTAAAGATCAGTTTTCAAATAGACAGTTTAATATATTAAATGATGTGGATAAACTTATATATCTTGTCAGAAACGTTCCAAGAAAAGTAGCTAAATACATTGTTAAAGCTTATATGAGAAGAAGAAATGCATTATATAACTGATATCATTCCAATCAATATAATATTATGCAAAAGTTTAACATGTTTTATTTATTAATTGATAATGTTTAAAATGCCAACATAATTTCACGTGAAAATTATATTACTTGTATTGTATAGGTGACTTATAGGTCCATTGGGCCGGGTGTTGTGTTTAAATTTCTATTATTGTATATTATGTTACATGTACACATGTCACTTTAATAAAATATTTACTTACTTACTTACTTATATGGCAGAAATTGTGCGCTTTATATTCGAAAAGTTTGGTGCAGTTTTACTGTTTTACTCGCTAACGCTCGTGTATTATCTCCCCGTACACGTGCAAAACTCATGCTCTATCCTATACTTGTACCATAGCTCTAATGGGTTTCTTTTGTTCCTGCTTATGATATAATTTTCATAAACCCGAAGGTCTAAGCCTAAACCGTGCTATAACTGACAGATTTGGCAGTTATACCATGGTGTACCCAATGACCTTTTGTAGTAGTTCGATAAACGGATAAGGTACAAAACATGTATAGCATATTTTTCTCGTATATACATAACATATACTCTAAAAATAATGCTATAATGATGATACTTTGGGGGTAATAAATTAACCCCCATGTGGTACTCGTCGGCATATATTGTCGGCAACTATTATTGCCGCCGTTATTGGCAAAAACTTTTAAGAAAACACTATTGTAACGTTTTATTTAACTTTGACACAAACTATCACGATGCACTGAGTAACTTATATTTTGGATGATTATTATTAAGATCAAACTATGTTTCATTTACCTTCACCACTGATGTTATTAAAATATTAACAAAACATTGGCATAAATGCTTGGACGGGAATCTAGATGAGTTTATACCAATTGAAAATTTTATTAAATGGAATATTTATCCTTATGTATAGCAAATTGCTTTGTATGTATGAAAATTAGACATTTATTATTTGAAGAAGAAAACAAAGGATCACTGTTACGCTAGCTCCACAGATATGACCTTGACAGTAGAATACGTACGCCGACATTTTGTACATGTATTACAGCATGAATTACTTCAACCCATTTAATGAATGGTTTCGTTATTTTATCGCTTTATATACATTAATAAAGCAAACCTAGTTTTGTTATAAAAAATAAACGTAACACAAAACGTCTATTCGTCAGGTCTTTTTCCCTCCTCAAGCCAAACAAATAGTCAAAGTTTGGAGAAGTTTCATACAATCTCATTGAAGCTTTTTGAGATGAATCAACATGACTGAACGAGACATAATTTTACTAAAGGATAAACGGTGATAATGTATTGAGTGATAATGTATTGATAAGGCTCCGCCAACGGTACATAGAAGCACGTTCAATCACTTTAAACACCAATACGTGTTTCCACCTTAATTCCATTAAGCGATGTGAAAGCTTATATTGGCAGGATTTTGTAACGGATATTTCGACAATAAAACTTGTTTAAAATATTAATTTACTGAAATATATGCGATAACCTGTTAAAAATTGCTTATAAAATGTTTTAATTTTACAATATGTAAACTTGTCAAGCCGAAATGAAGGTTTTATTTCATACCCCAGCCAACCCCGTTTGGAGAAGGTACTTAACACAGCTTACTCATTTTCATTCACCACCCATGGGAAAACAATCAAGTCTTTGTTTGAAACTTGCAACGAGCGGTTCTATAATCGGTCTTGCAGTTACATCGAATGATCTTGGGGAGACTGAGACTATTCATGTGCAGTTGCTTGTCAGTTATAATGGGAAATCATTTTGAGATGCTCCGCTTTGGAGAAGCTCCATCCCCATTTCTCTGGATTTAAGTTTGCATTACCTTTCCAAATTTGAGAATTGATAACCTTACATTTTCGGAGGGAGGATCCACTCCGATAGACTGGACCGTCCGGTTTACACCCCCCATCAAAGGACGAGGCTAATGGAAGGTGTCTTGATCAATAATAAACTGACGAAACTCACAGGGCTCTGTTCGAATGTTGAACGCAGGGCTCTGTTCGAATGTTGAACGCAGGGCTGGGTTCGAATGTTCAACGCAGGTTTAACGCAGGGCTGAGTGTGAATGTTAAACGCAGGACTTGATTCGAATGGTAAAAATAGGACTGTTCGAATGCTGATCGCAGGATGACTGCGTGGAAGAGTTCAAATGCTGAATGCAGGGCTGGGTTCGAATGTTGAGCGCAAGGTTATATAGATTCAAATGTTGAACGCAGGACTGGGTCAAATGTTGAACGCAGGGCTGTGTTTAAATGTTGAACGCATGCCTGGGTTAGAACGTTGAACACAGGCTTGTGTTCGAATGTAGAATAATGAATGCAATACTGGGTTCGTTTGTTAAACGCAGGGCTAGGTCCGAATGTTGAATGCAAGGCTGGTTGTTAAAAGTGTTAACGAAGAGCTCGTTTAATGCCGCCTGTTGACTGACCATCTGTCTCGAAATAATGCAACTATATATACTTTTGTACTGATGTATTACACCCTACACACTTTGCGCACAGACTGGCCTGGTTGAACAAGTACATTATCAATGCGCTTTCTGTTGACCATATGTATTCCCTCGCAATCGTTAATTCGGAGTTCGACAGTTCCTGATTGTTGTCAAGACTGTGTTCACTATATATCTTTCGGGGCTAGCGTATCCCATGCAGTGGACAGCACGGTGGCTTCAAACTGGAGGACCCGGGTTCAAGCCTCGTCGGCGCCACTTAGTTTCGTCAGTGTGTTACTTTCCCTTAGCCTCGCCCATCGGATCGTCTATTCTCTGAGCTCGTTAACTAACAATAACGAATATATTCGTTAGGACAGATTCCCATTCCTATGTAATTTTTCCCTCTCTCTGGGGCAGATCGGATAAACTTAAATTGTTCTGGCGAGCCGTTAACACCAGTCAGCTATATTCAACTATTTATCCTCGGGAGTGACTGCTAAGGAATTAAATAGTTACATAATATTACAGCAGCAAGACTGTATTTAAACATATGGCGACTATCTCGCGAACGCCATAAAGAACATAAAATAAAGACATACAACTTTCAAACAATGTACTTATTGTTTATATTCAGAACATAATTGTGTTATAGTAAGTTTGTTAAACAGTTCAATGCCCTTATTTCAACATAGACATTTTGGCACTTAAATGGCGGACACAACTGTAATAAAGACTATTAATCCAATGGCCACTCCAACTTGCACCAAGTTTTCCTTTCTTAACAACCTTCTTCCCGTTGCTTTTGATATATTAATAGCCGGAAACGTTTGGTTCACAACACGTATACAACCACTTCCATCATCATCATCATCATCATCATCATCATCATCATCATCATCATCATCATCATCATCATCATCATCATCATCATCATCATCATCATCATCATCATCATCATCATCATCATCATCATCACTTGTGATTATCGAGGCACCAGTGCTTACATGAATGGCTCTCTCGCTTAGCGGCAGCTTCCGGTTAGGCTCGGATTCCCATTCGATGATCTCCATACTGGAGCGATTAATATTAATGACCCATTTGTACTCTCTGTCGGTATACCGTGAGGGAAACACGATCTCTACTTTCCATTCAGAGTGATTCTCATTGGCTGATATAGCTAGAAATTCCAACAATCTAGCTCAGTGCACGAACCAATCACTGCAAGGCAGAAGGACGCGTCGTTATCTGGAATACTACGCTCGAACACGTACCGTTGCTTTCCATCTAAAAAACAAAACAGCGGAGTGTTCTTTGTTTTGTTTTTCTAGCTGAATATTGTACTATGTAACACATATTATATATTCTTTTAATAAAACGCAATATTGCGTTGATTTATTGAGTTTACTTTCCATATCTTAAACGCATTTTTATTCGGCGGAAAACTTTTTTGGTGTTTTGACCTGCCTGTGTATATTTTTCCATAAAGTCATAATTTGTACAACCATAGAGTAATAGTTGCTTTTACTATTTCTGTATTAGCTAGTATACAGTGAGAAACTATCAATTATTTATCTTACCTTAGCAGCGGCATTACTAGATTTGTTCACGGCATTTGACACCGTCCTGCCTGACACCGTCCTGCCTGACACCGTCCTGCTTGACACCGTCCTGCCTGACACCGTCCTGCTTGACACCGTCCTGCCTGACACCGTCCTGCTTGACACCGTCCTGCCTGACACCGTCCTGCTTGACACCGTCCTGATTGACACCGTCCTGCCTGACACCGTCCTGCTTGACACCGTCCTGCTTGACACCGCCCTGATTGACACCGTCTTGCTTGACACCGTCCTGCCTGACACCGTCCTGCCTGACACCGTCCTGCTTGACACCGTCCTGACACCGTCCTGCCTGACACCGTCCTGATTGACACCGTCTGACACCGTCCTGCCTGACACCGTCGTGCCTGACACCGTCCTGCTTGACACCGTTCTGCCTGACACCTTTCTGCTTGACACCGTTCTGCTTGACACCGTTTTGCTTGATACCGTCCTGCCTGACACCGTCCTGCTTGACACCGTCCTGCTTGACAAACTTTTACATAAGATGGACGCCTACGGGGTTAAATTGTGTTTTCCTCAAGGACCACATGATGAACGTAGTAGTGGAAGGGGGAACTCCAAACGTCTACATGGTGAATCCGGAGTATCACAAGGCATCGTTTTGGCCCCACTCATGTTCATTTTAATGGCCTACCAGATACAATGAAATGACACGTCCGGTTATATGCTGATGACTGTGTACTTTATGAGGTGATTACATCAGAAGAAGGCGTGATTTTAAAAAAGATCTGCAGGAACTAGAAACTTGGGCCGACACCCGGGAAATGCGCTTCAACGCAAAACAAGTTACATCATGAGCTTCAGAATGTTTACGAACTCGACGATATCACTCTACAAGTCGCTTCAACTCCATATTTCAGACTCATACACCTGGCAAATACATATAAATAATTCAGTAAAAACGCCAATTCAACTTTTGGTTTTATCAGATGAAATCTAAAGCACTTTCCATTCGATTGCAGGAAACTAGCATACATATCACTAGTCAACTCTCGGCCCGTATTCATAAAGCTACTTAAGTGAAAGGTAATACTTAAGTCAAAATTTAAGATTTCTACTTATTTTTAAATCTTTAAGTATCCATAACCGTATTAGCAATATTTAACAAAAGGTCTTATATCGATAGAAAAAGGGTGTTTAAAAACTGATAAAATTTCGCTTCAGTTAAGATATTGCTAAGAACCTTTAAGAATACGGACCCTGGAGTATGACTCGGTCATCTGGGACCCCTACATCCTACATGACATCAAGGTCCAAAGACAGGCGGATCATGCCAGGCGGTACGTTTATTACAAGATACTACAAAACCCGCGACGAGGGGTGTGTGACAAGAATGCTGTAGCCGAAACTGCCAACACTTCAACCGACTGGTTTACATGTACACGTACACGAAAGACGGGTGTATGTTACCGGTAATAGACCAGGCTGCCTTTCTATTTCTTCAGAAAGAACGGAGACAAAGTAAGGCTAAGCAATATACTGATAACGTTAGTAGTAGTAGTAGTAACATCGGCGACAGACGCAATGAATATACTAAATGTTTTAATGTTTTGAACACACATACTGATCTATTCAAACATCAATTTTCATTAAAACAGTGGCACAGTCAAACAACCTTGACGGCAGATTCATCGGAACAAAGACCAGGGAAAACACTAAGAAACTATTTTTAAAAAAGGGCAAGAATTGATATAAGGAATAAATCATTTGCCTACAAAGTGGTAGAATCTTGAAATAAATTGCCTAACACAATAATTGAGGCACCCACCATCAATTCTATCAAAAGTAGGCTAAACAAACAATGGGCACAACATCCTAATAAGCTCAGGCCTACAAACTAATAAAAAACGAAAAATAGGAACCGGAAGTCACAAAAACATTATACTAGACAGGGAAAACACTATCAAAATGGGCCTTAAGAAACCAACGGTTTAATAACGGCTTCGACAACAGTATGAAAAGTATGAACAGTAGAAAGTTTTAACTCATCTCTCTCGAGTTACTACGACTTAGTAACACGCGCACTCTCTCGAAGTAATTTAGACCAAATTGAACATTGACAATTAGCCTGAATCCCAGTGAGAAACTTACCTTCACAATGACAAGTACATGTAGTCAGTAAACCAGTGACAAACTGTAAAGTAGTGTAACTTACCTTCACAATGACAAGTACATATAGTCAGTATACCAGTGAGAACATGTGAAGTAGTGTAACTTACCTAACTTACCTTCACAATGACAAGTACGTGTAGCCGGAATACCAGTGAGAAACTGTGAAGTAGCGTAACTTATACCTTGGTATTGATAAATGTCTAGAACCCCAGTGAGAAACTGTTAAGTGTCGTAACTTGTACCTTGGTATTGATAAATGTCTAGAACCCCAGTGAGAAACTGTTAAGTGCCGTAACTTATACCTTGGTATTGACAAATAACTAGAATCCCAGTGAGAAACTGTTAAGAGCCGTAACTTATACCTTGGTATTGATAAATGTCTAGAACCCCAGTGAGAAACTGTTAAGTGTCGTAACTTGTACCTTGGTATTGACAAATGACTAGAATCCCAGTGAGAAACTGTGAAGTAGCGTAACTTATACCTTGGTATTGACAAATGACTAGAATCCCAGTGAGAAACTGTTAAGTGCCGTAACTTATACGTTGGTATTGACAAATGACTAGAATCCCAGTGAGAAACTGTTAAGAGCCGTAACTTATACCTTGGTATTGACAAATAACTAGAATCCCAGTGAGAAAATGTTAAGAGCCGTAACTTATACCTTGGTATTGACAAGTAGCGAGTATACCAGTGAAACACTGTGAAGTAGGGTAACTTATACTTTGGTATTGGCAAATGACTAGAATCCCAGTGAGAAACTGTTAAGAGCCGTAACTTATACCTTGGTATTGACAAATGACTAGAATCCCAGTGAGAAACTGTTAAGAGCCGTAACTTATACCTTGGTATTGACAAGTAGCGAGTATACCAGTGAAACACTGTGAAGTAGGGTAACTTATACCTTGGTATTGACAAACGACTAGAATCTCAGTGAGAAACTGTTCAGTGAGAAACTGTGACGTAGCGTAACTTATACCTTGGTATTGACAAATCACTAGAATCCCAGTGAGAAACTGTGAAGTAGCGTAACGTATACCTTGGTATTGACAAATGACTAGAATCACATTTACAGTGAGAAACTGTTAAGTGCCGTAACTTATACCTTGGTATTGACAAATGACTAAGAATCCCAGTGAGAAACTGTTAAATGCCGTAACGTATACCTTGGTATTGACAAATGACTAGAATCCCAGTGAGAAACTGTTAAGTGCCGTAACTTATACCTTGGTATTGACAAATGACTGAAATCCCAGTGAAACACCGTGAAGTAGCGTAATATATACCTTGGTATTGAAAATGACTAAAATCCCATTGAGAAACTCTTAAGTGCCGTAACGTACACCTTGGTATTGACAAGTAGCGAGTATACCAGTGAGAAACTGTGACGTAGTGTAACTTATACCTTGGTATTGACAAATGACAAGAATCCCAGAGAGTAACTGTTAAGTGCTGTAACTTATACCTTGGTATTGACTAATGACTAGAATCCCAGTGAGAAACTGTTACGTGTCGTAACTTATACCTTGGCAATGACAAGTAGCGATCGAGTATACCAGTGAGAAATTGTGATGTAGCGTAACTTATACCTTGGTATTGACAAATGACTAGAATCCCAGTGAGAAACTGTTAAGTGCCGTAACCTATACCTTGGTATTGACAAGTAGCGAGTATACCAGTGAGAAACTGTGAAGTAGCGTTACTTATACTTTGGTATTGACAAATGACTAGAATCCCAGTGAGAAACTGTTAAGAGCCGTAACTTATACCTTGGTATTGACAAATAACTAGAATCCCAGTGAGAAAATGTTAAGAGCCGTAACTTATACCTTGGTATTGACAAGTAGCGAGTATACCAGTGAAACACTGTGAAGTAGGGTAACTTATATCTTGGTATTGGCAAATGACTAGAATCCCAGTGAGAAACTGTTAAAAGCCGTAACTTATACCTTGGTATTGACAAATGACTAGAATCCCAGTGAGAAACTGTTAAGAGCCGTAACTTATACCTTGGTATTGACAAGTAGCGAGTATACCAGTGAAACACTGTGAAGTAGGGTAACCTATACCTTGGTATTGACAAACGACTAGAATCTCAGTGAGAAACTGTTAAGTGAGAAACTGTGACGTAGCGTAACTTATACCTTGGTATTGACAAATGACTAGAATCCCAGTGAGAAACTGTGAAGTAGCGTAACGTATACCTTGGTATTGACAAATGACTAGAATCACATTTACAGTGAGAAACTGTTAAGTGCCGTAACTTATACCTTGGTATTGACAAATGACTAAGAATCCCAGTGAGAAACTGTTAAATGCCGTAACGTATACCTTGGTATTGACAAATGACTAGAATCCCAGTGAGAAACTGTTAAGTGCCGTAACTTATACCTTGGTATTGACAAATGACTGAAATCCCAGTGAAACACCGTGAAGTAGCGTAATATATACCTTGGTATTGAAAATGACTAAAATCCCATTGAGAAACTCGTAAGTGCCGTAACGTACACCTTGGTATTGACAAGTAGCGAGTATACCAGTGAGAAACTGTGACGTAGTGTAACTTATACCTTGGTATTGACAAATGACAAGAATCCCAGAGAGTAACTGTTAAGTGCTGTAACTTATACCTTGGTATTGACTAATGACTAGAATCCCAGTGAGAAACCGTTACGTGTCGTAACTTATACCTTGGCAATGACAATTAGCGATCGAGTATACCAGTGAGAAATTGTGACGTAGCGTAACTTATACCTTGGTATTGACAAATGACTAGAATCCCAGTGAGAAACTGTTAAGTGCCGTAACTTATACCTTGGTATTGACAAGTAGCGAGTATACCAGTGAGAAACTGTGAAGTAGCGTTACTTGTACCTTGGTATTGACAAATGACTAGAATCCCAGTGAGAAACTGTTAAGTGCCGTAACTTGTACCTTGGTATTGACAAATGACTAGAATTCCAGTGAAACCCTGTGAAGAAGCGTAACCTATACATTGGTATTGACAAATGACTAGACTCCTTGGTATTGACAAGTAGCGAGTATACCAGTGAGAAACTGTGACCTTGGTATTGACAAATGACTAGCATTCCAGTGAGAAACTGTGAAGTAGCGTAACTTATATATTGGTATTGACAAATGACTAGAATCCCAGGGAGAAACTGTTCAGTGCCGTAACTTTTACCTTGGTAGTGACAAGTACCGAGTATATCAGTGAAACACTGTGAAGTAGCGTAACTTATACCTTGGTAATGACAAATGACTAGAATCCCAGTGAAAAACTGTGAAGTAGCGTAACTTATACCTCGGTATTTACAAATGACTAGAATCCCAGTGAGAAACTGTTTAATGCCCTTATATATACCTTGGTATTGACAAATGACTAGAATCCCAGTGAGAAACTGTTAAGTGCCATAATTCATACCTTGGTATTGACTAATGACTAGAATCCCAGTGAGAAACTGTTACGTGTCGTAACTTATACCTTGGCAATGACAAGTAGCGATCGAATATACCAGTGAGAAATTGTGATGTAGCGTAACTTATACCTTGATATTGACAAATGACTAGAATCCCAGTGAGAAACTGTTACGTGCCGTAACTTATACATTGGTATTGACAAGTAGCGAGTATACCAGTGAGAAACTGTGAAGTAGCGTAACTTATACCTTGATATTGACAAATGACTAGAATCCCAGTGAGAAACTGTTAAGTGTCGTAACTTATACATTGGTATTGACAAGTAGCGAGTATACCAGTGAGAAACTGTGAAGTAGCGTAACTTATACCTTGGTATAGACCAATTACTAAAATTCCAGTGAGAAACAGTGAAGTAGCGTAACTTATACCTTGGTATTGACAAATGACTAGAATCGAGTTGAGGAACTGTTAAGTGCCGTAACTGATACCTATAGCGAGTATACCAGTGAAACCCTGTAAATTAGCGTAACTTACACCTTGGTATTAACAAATGACTAGAATCACAGTGAGAAACTGTTAAGTGCCGTAACTAATACCTTGGTCTTGACAAGTAGCGAAAATACCAGTGAAACACTGTGAAGTAGTGTAACTTATACCTTGGTATTGGCAAATGACTAGAATCCCAGTAAGAAACTGTTAAGAGCCGTTATTTATACCTTGGTATTGACAAATGACTAGAATCCCAGTGAGAAACTGTGACGTAGCGTAACTTATACCTTGGTATTGGCAAATGACTACAATCCCAGTGAGAAACTGTTAAGAGCCGTAACTTATACCTTGGTATTGACAAATGACTAGAATCCCAGTGAGAAACTGTGACGTAGCGTAACTTATTCCTTGGTATTGGCAAATGACTACAATCCCAGTGAGAAACTGTTAAGAGCCGTAACTTATACCTTGGTATTGACAAGTAGCGAGTATACCAGTGAAACACTGTGAAGTAGGGTAACTTATACCTTGGTATTGACAAATGACTAGAATCTCAGTGAGAAACTGTTAAGTGAGAAACTGTGACGTAGCGTAACATACCTTGGTATTGACAAATGACTAGAATCCCAGTGAGAAACTGTGAAGTAGCGTAACGTATACCTTGGTATTGACAAATGACTAGAATCACATTTACAGTGAGAAACTGTTAAGTGCCGTAACTTACGAGGGTCATTCAATAAGTTCTGTCACTAACGCGTTTTAACAATTATGTGCTCATTGTGAGTGTTGATGTTGGTATCAAATGAAGGAGAGTTTCAATACCATTACATTGATGGTAAAATGAATGCTGTATCTTTTGTGTGACGAAAGTTATGGAACATTTAATATACGTCACTTATACATACTAAGGCATTTTCGTCCTGAGCTTTTTTCAGGTATGCTAACTGTTACTTTTTTAAATGCCTGTTTCTCTTTAAGTACTTGTCGAAGACCTTTGAAATTTCTCATACATTACCAGTTATATCTGTGCATTACAAGATTCAAAATTTAAGCATGGTAGATGAAAAGGCATTGTCTTAGAAATTAACATTTTAAGCTAACATGTAAAATTAATTTAATGATAAATGGACATTAAATGAAAGGGCAGTCTTCTGAAATAGCGTTTTTGGATGATCAATATTTTCACTCAATAATATGTTGAATATGAAATTTAAACACTGAAGGACTAGGATTTGTAAAAAAATATGAAAACATATTAATGCTATGAGAATAATTACGACATTTAAAAGATATTATAACATTTCCGTAAACAAAATGAAGAAAATCAGTGTTATTTCCGCTAAAATTAAGGGATATGCATTCACTCATATCTGGTTTACAGCAAGACCTTTCCGAATTCTCGACAATCATTTTCACGGATTATAGGCAAATAACAACAGATGGCGTACAAGAAAATTTAAAAGCATAGAATTATTCAAATAATTTTTACAACGTTTTTTAAAAAGGACATTTTCAGAGATGCCAGTATCCAAAAGGTGTGGTAGGGGGAGGTAATTCAGGGGTATAAATAACCGGATTTTTTTCATTTTTGTTGTGGAATTTAAGAGAGCGAACCCAGTAGTACTATAAATACGCTACTTTATCTCAGTGTAATATCCAGTTCAAAGGATATATGCCTAGTGACAGAACTTTTTGAAGCACCCTCGTATACCTTGGTATTGACAAATGACTAAGAATCCCAGTGAGAAACTGTTAAATGCCGTAACGTATACCTTGGTATTGACAAATGACTAGAATCACAGTGAGAAACTGTGAACTAGCTTAACGGATACCTCGGTATTGACAATTAGCTAGTATATCAAGTAGTGTCAATTACGTTGACACATAACTAGAATGGTAGTGAGAAACTGTGAAGTATAGCGTATCTTACATTGGCATTGTCACTTAGTATGCTGTTGATATACTATCAAATAGCGTAACTTATACATTGGTATTTAAAAATAGCTAGAAGGAGAAAACGTTCCCTACCCCATACATGCAAGCCCTATCACTCCTGGTGGGATGGACTTTAAGATCATCGATACAGGGGGTCCAGGCCCGCGGTTTCAATGTTGTTGTTTTCAGTCCCAAACACCAGGTCGCATGTTCACGAACAAACTTGTCCGATTTCAAATGTTTTTATCACTAAACTTCTTTCGCAAATATTAAGGACATTACAGATAAGATAAGAACCGTAATAGAAGATAGCAGAAGTATTAAACAGAGCATACGTCGAGGTTATTCCACTAGTATTAGCAGTATACTAGCAAGTAGGCATATAGTTGGCAAAATAACAAAGGCCTATATAGACAATAACAAAGAATAGTTACCTGTTTTCCGGGGGTTATCGCATGTCCATATATACTGACGGTCAATGAAAACGCAACTCCAGATGTTGATGCGCAACCCATTTGTAATAAAACTGCTGAACGATTATTTTCTATATTTTAAGTGTTGAATCTACCTATATTATCTATGCCAACATGATATTCGCTTTCATGACGACGAACTATCGCAAGTACGGAATCTCTTTTTAACTATATACTAAAGCGTTTTTAACTAAATGCCTGAAGTCCGTCATTTCCGTCGACTTTTGTAGAGGTCTGTTCTGTTGTATAGCTGTTTGTTCCTTACAAATTCCTGTTCATTACAAACTCCATTAATGTATTTGTGACGGTAAGATTGTCAATATCAAGATATATTACGCTAATTGACAATTTCTCACTGGGATTCTACTCACCGTCACTCTGCCGCCCGTGGAAGCAGCTCGATGAAACTTTCCCCACGCCTGGGCGCTATCCCGCCACAGACGTCCTGAAAGTTTCCGGCCGATCCAAGCAGGCAGGGCGGAGCAACGGACAAACCTACTTCCTACGAAAAAAGTATCCTTATCCGTGGTTGTAGGTGGTTGATGTCTATATGGAGGTGGATTTAAAGATTGATGCAATGTAAGTCCAACTGCTCATGAGTTTACACGTGTATGCATAGAAAAAGGCTTAACAATCAGAAACGTATACTGATACCTAACTTGTCTTACGTGTTTATTGGTAGACTTTTATGACAAGCAGTTACGCAGTTACGCAGTTACTTACCTTGTCATTTACCTCGTCATTTAACATTGTTTACTATGGATAATGATAAATCATAAAAAGAAAACTGTTCCGTTAAATTTCAAGCTGCATTAATCTGTCTTGGAATAAATTCCAATTGGTTTTAGTGGGCTTTTTATTGCTTGACTTCTGGCGGTATTATGCAATGACTGTTTTTGAGAAAATGATTGCTTTGTGCGATGTAATTGAAGAAACCCGGAAATGCACGTGCATTTCATAACAATAATGTGGAATGCACTAAATCCAGATATGCACGTAAAACATGTTAAATGTTGACTCGTTATGGATTATATATTTTGTCAAAAATGTCTCAATTTCTAACTTTTAAAAGGATTTGTTTTGTGGTGCATTTTCATTGACCGTGAGTATAATTTATGCAGTTGATCCTGGTAACAGTTCACCACTTATAATGTGCGTAGGACATTTTCAGATAGGTGTGTTAGATGTGTGAGTTGCTGGGTGGTGGTAAAGAAGATCTGGTTTGTTGTTTTGCGTGTGTTTTGCATGTTACCTAATGCTTACTGCTTTAACTTTGTATATATTATGACTGGGTGGGGTATCGTGTCATGTATCTATGACTGTTTATATTATGACTGGGTGGGGTATCCTGTCATGTATCTATGACTGTTTATACTGTGACTAGGTGAGGTATCGTGTTATGTATCTATGGCTGTTTATATTGTGACTAGGTGAGGTATCGTGTTATGTATCTATGGCTGTTTATATTGTGACTAGGTGAGGTATCGTGTTATGTATCTATGGCTGTTTATATTGTGACTGGGCGGGGTATTGTGTCATGAGTCTATGGCTGTTTATACTGTGACTAGGTGAGGTATCGTGTTATGTATCTATGGCTGTTTATATTGTGACTGGGCGGGATATTGTGTCATGAGTCTATGGCTGTTTATACTGTGACTAGGTGAGGTATCGTGTTATGTATCTATGGCTGTTTATATTGTGACTAGGTGAGGTATCGTGTTATGTATCTATGGCTGTTTATATTGTGACTGGGCGGGGTATTGTGTCATGAGTCTATGGCTGTTTATACTGTGACTGGGTGGGCGTATCGTGTTATGTATCTATGGCTGTTTATATTGTGACTGGGCGGGGTATTGTGTCATGAGTCTATGGCTGTTTATACTGTGACTAGGTGAGGTATCGTGTTATGTATCTATGGCTGTTTATATTGTGACTAGGTGAGGTATCGTGTAATGCATCTATGGCTGTTTATACTGTGACTAGGTGAGGTATCGTGTTATGTATCAATGGCTGTTTATATTGTGACTGGGCGGGGTATCGTGTCATGTGTCTATGACTGTTTATACTGTGACTGGGTGGGCGTATCGTGTTATATATCTATGGCTGTTTATATTGTTACTGGGCGGGGTATCGTGTCATGTGTCTATGGCTGTTTTATACTGTGACTAGGTGAGGTATCGTGTTATGTATCAATGGCTGTTTATATTGTGACTGGGCGGGGTATCGTGTCATGTGTCTATGACTGTTTATACTGTGACTGGGTGGGCGTATCGTGTTATATATCTATGTCTGTTTATATTGTGACTGGGCGGGGTATTGTGTCATGTGTCTATGGCTGTTTATACTGTGACTAGGTGAGGTATCGTGTTATGTATCAATGGCTGTTTATATTGTGACTGGGCGGGGTATCGTGTCATGTGTCTATGACTGTTTATACTGTGACTGGGTGGGCGTATCGTGTTATATATCTATGGCTGTTTATATTGTTACTGGGCGGGGTATCGTGTCATGTGTCTATGGCTGTTTTATACTGTGACTAGGTGAGGTATCGTGTTATATTTCTATAGCTGTTTATATTGTGACTGGGCGGGGTATTGTGTCATGTGTCTGTGGCTGTTTATACTGTGACTAGGTGAGGTATCGTGTTATGTATCAATGGCTGTTTATATTGTGACTGGGCGGGGTATCGTGTCATGTGTCTATGACTGTTTATACTGTGACTGGGTGGGCGTATCGTGTTATATATCTATGGCTGTTTATATTGTTACTGGGCGGGGTATCGTGTCATGTGTCTATGGCTGTTTATACTGTGACTAGGTGAGGTATCGTGTTATGTATCTATGGCTGTTTATATTGTGACTGGGCGGGGTATCGTGTCATGTATTTATGGCTGTTTATACTGTGACTAGGTGAGGTATCGTGTCATGTATATAAAAGATTATGGCTGTTTATATTGTGACTTGGGGGATATCGTGGCATGTGTCTAATACTGTTTATATTATGATTGAGTGTGGTATCGTATCATGTGTCTATGGCTGTTTATATTGTGACTGGACGGGGTATCGTGGCATGTGTCTATGGCTGTTTATATTCTGATTGAGTGTGGTATCGTGTCATGTGTCTATGGCTGTTTATATTGTGACTGGACGGGGTATCGTGGCATGTGTCTATGGCTGTTTATATTCTGATTGAGTGTGGTATCGTGTCATGTGTCTATGGCTGTTTATATTGTGACTAGACGGGGTATCGTGGCATGTGTCTATGGCTGTTTATATTCTGATTGAGTGTGGTATCGTGTCATGTGTCTATGACTGTTTATCTTGTGACTGGGCGGGGTATCGTGGCATGTGTCTATGGCTGTTTATATTCTGATTGAGTGTGGTATCGTGTCATGTGTCTATGGCTGTTTATATTCTGATTGGGCAGGGTATCATGGCATGTGTCTATGGCTGTTTATATTCTGATTGAGTGTGGTATCGTGTTATGTGTCTATGGCTGTTTATATTGTGACTGGACGGGGTATCGTGTCATGTGTCTATGGCTGTTTATATTGTGACTGGGCGTGGTATCGTGTCATGTGTCTAATACTGTTTATATTCTGATTGAGTGTGGTATCGTATCATGTGTCTATGGCTGTTTATATTGTGACTGGACGGGGTATCGTGGCATGTGTCTATGGCTGTTTATATTCTGATTGGGTGTGGTATCGTGTCATGTGTCTATGGCTGTTTATATTGTGACTAGGTGGGTTTTCATGTTGTGTGTCTACGGCGTAGTATTCACTAAGAAGTTGACAACAGCACTGAGCACACTGCTACAAGAAGACTCCGTCGTGAAATGACAGACAGATTGTTAAAGGGACACACGGCAATCTTGATTTTTTTAAAAACTCACGGCGTCCCGTTAGTTGTTCTCGTAACTTGCATTTGTTCAATCATTAATATTAATTGTTAGAATAGTTCAAAGTAAATTGTTTTTACATATTATTGACTTTTGATAATATTGCACCAATAATATATTTAAAAAAATTGTAGAATAATGCAAGAAATAGAATTCTCATTATTTTTAATTCAAATATATGCAACCAGTTTTAAAGTCAAAATGACACAGGATTAATAAATCGCTCTATTAATTGTATTGCATTATATAAAACTCAAGATTGCCATGTGTCCCTTTAAAGGCGACGTTTAACCTCATACACACACATTGTTTACATTGAATCAATTAAGGAAAACTGTAAAGGAAGATCAGGTCTATTTTAATCTTTTAATCACTAGAAAACAATGTGTGCTGGTAAGTATAAACGGACACTCTTCTACGTAAAAACGAGTCAAGAACGGTGTACCACAAGGAAGGCCCTTTGTTGTTTTAAATCTACATTTAAAGTCCCTATTCCGCCAGCAATCGTCACATTTTACAACAGATATGTGAGAAACTATCAAGTAACGTTACCTACCTTGACATACAAATAGCTAGTATGCCAGTGAGAAACCGTCAAGTAGCGTAACATACCTTGACATACAATTAGCTAGTATGCCTGTGTGAAATGTCAAGTAGCATAACTTACCGTGACATACACTTAGCCAGTATACCAGTAAGAAACCGTCAAGTAGCGTAACTTACCGTGACATGCAATTAGCTAGTATGCCAGTAAGACACGGTCAAGTATCGTGATCTACCTTAACATACAATTAGCTAGTATGCCAGTGCGAAACTGTCAAGTATCGTAACCTACCATGACATACAATTAGCTAGTATGCCAGTGCGAAACGGTCAAGTAGAGTAACCTACCATGACGTACAATTAGCTAGTATGCCAGTGCGAAACTGTCAAGTATCGTAACCTACCTTGACATACAATTAGCTAGTATGCCAGTGCGAAACTGTCAAGTATCGTAACCTACCATGACGTACAATTAGCTAGTATGCCAGTGCGAAACTGTCAAGTATCGTAACCTACCTTGACATACAATTAGCTAGTATGCCAGTGCGAAACTGTCAAGTATCGTAACCTACCTTGAAATGCAATTAGCTAGTATGCCAGTGCGAAACGGTCAAGTATCGTAACCTACCTTGGCATACAATTAGCTAGTATACCAGTGCGACACTGTCAATTATCGTAACCTACATTGACATACAATTAGCTAGTATACCAGTGCGAAACTGTCAATAATCGTAACCTACATTGACATACAATTAGCTAGTATGCCAGTGCGAACCTGTCAATTAGCGTAACTTACCGTGACATACAATTAGCTAGTATGCCAGTGCGAAACTGTCAATTAGCGTAACTTACCGTTACATACAATAAGCTAGTATGCCAGTGCGAAACTGTCAATTAGCGTAACTTACCGTGACATACAATTAGCTAGTATGCCAGTGCGAAACGGTCAAGTATCGTAACTTACCTTGGCATACAATTAGCTAGTATACCAGTGCGAAACTGTCAATTATCGTAACCTACATTGACATACAATTAGCTAGTATACCAGTGCGAAACTGTCAATCATCGTAACCTACCTTGACATACAATTAGCTAGTATGCCAGTGCGAAACTGTCAATTAGCCTAACTTACCGTGACATACAATTAGCTAGTATGCCAGTGCGAAACTGTCAAGTATCGTAACCTACTGTGACATACAATGAGCTAGTATGCCAGTGCGAAACTGCCAAGATGTATAAATGACCTTAACTAGCCTGGCTAAACTCAAAAACTCGAGCGTTGAAATATGCGTTGCCAACTCATAATTTATTTTACGCATATTCAATCACGGGTATATTAAGAACCCATCAATAAACCTATACTTTTAATCGGTACATATGCATTATTTTATGACCTGAACACCTGGGTAGAGTTTTGATAAACAGTAATGTTGCCGTTATTTGGCGGGTTAGTTCCTTTAAAGTATTTGCCGCGGCAGATGGTTCAAAGTGTGACACTGACAATCAATGCTAGGCTGCTCTAAGGCCAAGAAATTCAGGCACTAAAACATTATTTCAGGAGACAAAAGCAACACATATTACAAAAAGGACAATGGAAATAAAATCTGCGAACTCCAGAAAATAGCCATGGAAAAAGGAGTAGCTAAATATTTGAAAAAATTTCTCTGCACATACTTCTAAAAGGTAGCCATATACAATTGAGTTTTGTATTATTAATTGTTACTAACGGTTGATTATATTGCAGCAAAATTATATTTAAACATTTGCTCAAGTCTACCTAACAGCCTGTATCACTGTCTTTCCTTTTTTTGACAGAAAGGAAAACATAAAACAACAACAGAACATTACTTTTCAAACTATGCACTAAATGCTTATTTTCAACAACAAAAACAAAAAACAAAAAATGCTTTACAGTAATTTAAACAGTTCAATGTCATTAATTAAACATATACTTTGCCACATAAATGGCAACAATGACCAGAACTCCAATGGCCACTGCAACTTGTAACGCGTTTTCCTTTCTTAAAAATCTACTGACGCTTGCTTTTGGTAGATTGATAGCCTGTAACGTTTGGTTCACTAAGCGTCTACAACCACTTCCGTAATCATCATCAGCTCCACTAATGATTCTTGAGGCACCATTGAACACCATGCTTACATGAATGGCTCTCTCGCAAAGTGGAAGCTTCCGGTTTGGCCTTGATTCCCATTCGATGACCTCCATACTGGAGCGATTGATAATGGCCCATTTGTACTCTATTTCGTTATACCGTGAGGGAAACACGACCTCTACTTTCCATTCAGTTTGATTCACATTGGCTGGGATAGCTACAATAGCTCTCTTGGGATTCCAACAACCTAGCTCATTACACGAGCCAAGCACTGCAAGGCGGGCGGAGGAGTCGTTAAGCACGTGGCGCAACTGGAATACTACGCTCGTACGAGTACCGTTGTTTTCCATCTAAAAACAAAATGTCGGAGAGTTCTTTGTGTTTTTTTCTGGAAAAATGTTGAAATGGGTAACACACTTACTTTTAATAAAATGCAATATTGCGTAATTTATAGAGTTTACATCATACAAGGATTTGATAATGTGCGATTATTCTGCGAGTATTGTTTTTGTTTTGAATTCCCGGTGTGTATTTTCCCATACAGTCATACTTTTTTACAACCATTTATCACATAAACTACGGAGTGTGAGTGGAATAACACCATTCTATATTTTCGATATACCACTAGTTATATAAGTATGCAAATAAGCCTAGTATGCGCTGTCAAAAAAAACCGATAATGACTATGATCCAATTCCCACGGTTTATGTCGGTTCAAAATGCAATAAAATTCGATATGTGAGTTATGTGATAAATAGAATCTATTAAACTCGTTAGCAAAAATGATATACTGCTAGGCAAGAGCCTCGCATTATATCATTTTGCCAACTCATTTAATAAATTCAATAATGAATGAGGACTAATGTAAGATCCTCTGTATATTCATAGGTTTCTTACAAATCTGTATTAGCTAGTATAAGAGTGAGCTAGATACTGTCATGTATCGTAACTGACCTAAGTATTGACAGGGAGTAAGTATACTTACAGGGTCCCTGATATTGACAATTAGCTAGTATAACAGTGAGAAACTGTCATGTGTCATGTATCGTAACTTACCTAAGTATTGACAATTGGCTAGTGTAACAGTGAGAAACTGTCATTATCGTAAATTGCCTAGGTACTGACAATTAGCCAGTATACCAGTGACAAACTGTCGGCACGAAATACCCAAATATACACAAATATACCCAAATCCTTACCCAAATATACCCAAATCCTTACCCAAATATACCCAAATCCTTGCTCAGATCCACCACTATACACATACAACGTGGCACGAAAGTATATGTGTATAGTGTAACTTCTGAAACATGAAATATTTACCCAAATCCTTGCCTAAATCCACCACTATACACATATAACCTGGCACGAAAGTATTGTGTACAGTGTAACTTCTGAAAAAAGAAACATTTACCCAAATCTACCCAAATCCTTCCCCAAATATACCACTATACACATATAACGTGGCACGAAAGTATATGTGTATAGTGTAACTTCTGAAACAAGAAATATTTACCCGAATCTACCCAAATTCTTGCACAAATCCACCAATATACACATATAACGTGGCACGAAAGTATATGTGTATAGTGTAACTTCTGAAACAAGAAATATTTACCCGAATCTACCCAAATCCTTGCACAAATCCACCAATATACACATAAAACGTGGCACGAAAGTATATGGGTATAGGGTAACTTCTGAAACAAGAAATATTTACCCAAATCTACCCAAATCCTTTATATGTTTAATATGTCTGTGAGACGATGCAACTTTTAATTGATAATGTATACCCTGCGAATATTTAGGAATATATATATTTATTCTATACCTAATTTATACATCCAATCGTAGACGCTCTTTCGAGTCATGTGACCGTACAATATATTTCCGTATCGGGACGCACGCGCGTACAAAATATCCCGTATTTTGTTCGTATTGTACGCTTCACAGGTTCCATGTTAAACCTATGATAAAGACCGAAACGCGTGAAAAGGTCCGAATAAAAATCAGAACCGACAGGCTTCTGTCATTACCTAACCATAAATTGTTGTCAAGTAATGAAAACCTATCTATTGCACATATTTTTATTTAATTTTCCTTTATAACAAAAAAAAAACACAAAAAACTAGCATAATATATCATTGTTTGAAACTGACCTTCGGTAGTATTTAATCACTGTTGACAACGGAGAAATGGGCATTCTTTCAAGCAAATAAAGCTTGAGAGTAAGCCATGTCGAACACAATATATAAAATACATAGACCTACATGCAATTGTGCTTTCGATGTTCATAGCGACTTGCTTGAAAGCATGAAACAAACGAAAGTTATATCCGAATTATAAATGATTGGTTAAAATAAAGGTATAGAATAAAAAGGTTACTTAACATGGTTCTGTACAATACGGGATATATTTGGACTCGTACACAGCTGGAAAAAATCATATTGGACTCGCCTAACGGCTCGTCCAATATGACTTTTCCAGCTGTGTACTCGTCCAAATATATCTCCGTATTGTACAGAACCATGTTAAATAACCTATAAATATTATGTCAGTACAGAGACTAGATAGCATTATATTACATGTACCCCTATTTTAGCTGATTTACCATCGTAATATTACTGAGCCATTGAACAAAGCGACGTTACCCCACTCCCATCCCACAACCCACAACTATCCACTCAACGCCCCCAGCTACCCCATCGCGCACGCACACACACACGCGCGCGCGCGCACGCACGCACGCACACACGCATATGTAGCAACGAAAGCATAAGTGTTGCCCCCATCCTTCGTGCAATTTCATATGTGGATCAATAGTTCTTGTTTCAGAAGCTACACTATACACATATACTTTCGTGCCACGTTATATGTGTATAGTGGTAGATTTGGGCAAGGATTTGGGCAAGGATTTGGGTAGATTTGGTCAAGGATTTGGGTAGATTTGGGTAAGGATTTGGGGTAGATTTGGGTGGATTTGGGTAGATTTGGGTAGATTTCGGTATTTCAAGTAGCGTATCTTACCTTGGCAATACTAGATTTTTTCAAAAACCTTTGACACCGTCCCGCTGTGGCCTATGACACCGTCCCGTTGACACCTTCCCCCTTGACAAACTCCTACAAAAGATGGACGCTTACGAAGTTAAACCGACTGTGTCTTAAATTCTTTCCTGAAGGACAACGTGATGAAGGTAGTAGTATTTAATTTAATAATATGTTATTGCTTGATGTTATTTACATAAATACATGTGATATAAAAATTACAATAATAAATGGATTGGACCACGAGTTATCACAACATCAGTTACGGTCCTTTCCAAAGGTAGTAGTAGAAGGGGGACACTCCAAAATTTTACATGTCTGTTGTCAAATCCAGTGTACCACGAGTCATCGTATTGGCCCTCATCTAGACGTGACAATCATGGCCATTATGGTAGTATGTACCTACCACACAGCCATGATGCCAATGTCTTGACAAGGTAGGACTCCGTACCGACCCCCATACGCACTTTTTTGGCGATGTTTCTGAAGACGTCACGCAATGCTTGCATAACAACCACCGTATTTCTATAGAACAAACCTTAAATACCAGACGTACATGTATAAAACTCACCAAAGAGAAGAATGACTCGCCGAAAATGTGGGTTTTCGTAAGCCACTGTTAATTTAAGACATTTATTGTTTACGTTCGAAATAATCTCGTTCTCTTTTGACATCTCGTTCCGTATTTGGAAACTTAACCTCGCATAACTCACACACAGGACAATTTCCGGTTAACGTTGTTGTTGTTGTTTTGTGTCAGTTGTGGGCGGGTTTAAGTTTCCAAGTGCGGAACCAAAGCATATTTCTAAAGGTAAACATTCCAGCAAAATGTCTGCTGAAAAAACATGACAGTCGTACGAAAATATCTAAATTGACGCGATATTCTTCTCCTTGGTGGGCTTTTTATGCATTCACAAGTAGTATGTAAGGTTTAATATATTGAAATACGGCGGTTGTTTCTGCAGGCATAGCTTGATGTCTTCAGAAACCTCTCGGATGAGGTCGATCCTGATACATGCCTGTTCTATAAAGGATCGCATCGTAGCTCTATGGTAGGTACACACCATAAGAACTATGATTCTCGCAGCTAGCCTCAGTTCATCATGACCCTTTGGCATATTAATGACCTACCAGATACAGTGAAATGACAAGGCTGGTTATTCGCTGATGATTGTTTACTATCTGTGTTCACCAGATGGTCACGTGACTTTTCCAAACTATCTGCAGGAACTAGAAAATTGGGCCGACACCGCAAAAAAAGTTACATCATGAGCGTCAGAATTTTAACGATCTCGACAATACCATTCTACAAAAAGTCGCTTCAAACCCATATGTTTCAGATGAATAATTTCAGAGACCTAATCTGATCAGTTCATATATTAATAACATCAGTAAAAAGCTAATTGAACTCTTTTGTTTTACCAGAATTCCAGTTCAGGAAAATAGGATACATATCACTCGTCCGATCAACACCGGAGTATTGCTCGTCATCTGGGACTCCTACACCCAACAAGACGTCAACGCCATCGAGAAAATACAAAGACATGCGGATCATGACATACGGTAAGTTTTATTACAAGATGTTACAAAACTCGCGACGAGGGATGTGTAAAAGAATGATGCAGGTGAAACTCCCAACACTTCAACGCCGAAGGGAAATCAACGGACTGGTATACTTGTACTGCATATAGACGGGTGTATCGTGTCGGCAGTAGACCAGGCTGACTTTCTAATTCCTAGCATACCAGTGAAAAACTGTCAAGTTCCGCAACTTATACCTTGGTGTTGACAAATAACTAGAATCCCAGTAGCGTTACTAACCTTGGTATTGACAATCAGAGCTAGTAACCTAGTGAATAATGTCAAGAAGCGTAACTTTCCTTGACTAACAATTAGTTAGTATGCTTGTGAAAAACTGTCATGTATCATCACCTTGGTATTCACAAACAACTTAGATCGCAGTGAGAAACTATCAAGTAGCGTAACCTACCGTGAAATACAATAAGCTAGTATGCCAGTAAGAAACGGTCAAGTATCGTAACCTACCTTGACATACAATCAGCCAGTATGCCAGTGCGAAACTGTCGAGTAGCGTAACTTACCGTGACATACAATTAGCTACTATACAGTAAGAAACGGTCAAGTATCGTAACCTACCTTGACATACAATTAGCTAGTATACCAGTGCGAAACTGCCAAGTATCGTAACTTATCTTGACATACAATTAGCCAATATGCCAGTGCGAAACTGTCAAGTAGCGTAACTTACAGTGACACACAATTAGCTAGTATGCCGGTAAGAAACGGTCAAGTATCGTAACCTACCGTGACATACATTTAGCTAGTATGCCAGTGCAAAACTGTCAAATAGCGTAACTTACCGTGACATACAATTAGCTAGTATACCAGTAAGAAACGGTCAAGTATCGTGACCTACCTTGACATACAATTAGCTAGTATACCAGTAAGAAACGGTCAAATATCGTAACCTACCGTGACATACAATTAGCTAATATGCCAGTGCGAAACTACCAAGTAGCGTGACTTACCGTGAGATACAATTAGCTAGTATGCCAGTAGGAAACGGTCAAGTATCGTAACCTACCTTGACATACAATTAGCTAGTATGCAAGTACTAGTGCGCCCCTTTCTTTAGTATTGTTCCCCTGTCTGGAGCCCCCATAGAAAGACCAAAATGAATAAAATAGAAATGGTCCAAAGAAGAGCAGCTCGATGGACCCTAAATGACTATTCCCAACACGCCAGTGTCACTGACATGCTAGGTAAATTAGGATGGAGGTCCCTTGAAAACCGACAATCAGATGCCAAATTATGTATCTTTTTCAAAACAGTTTACTGCCTTGCTGATGTACCCATGCCCCCATATGTCATACAGCCCATGCGAATTCCCCGCCAATCCCACCCCTTTGCCTTTAGACAAATACACACTACTGGTGACTACTACAAGTATTCGTTGTATCCCCTTGCTATTTTACAGTGGAACAGGCTTCCATCCAACATTGCAATGCTGCCAGGCTTGAACTCATTCAATTGGCAGTCTGCTCAGTCAACCACTCCTTGCCATAGACAGGAGGCTTTGTTTTTACTTTTAAAAATCACTTTGTCTTCTTCAGACTTTTAACGTTATACTTTTAACTCACTCTCACTGATTTTAAAATTATTTTACCTTTCTTTTTATCTACTCACACCGCACAGAGGCGCGCCTTCACATAATCCCCGTGAGGGGGTGCTGCAGTATCAGTAGACAGATAGATAGAAACTGTCAAGTTGTGTAACATACCTTGACATACAATTAGCTAGTACGCCAGTGAGATACTGTCAAGTATCGTAACTTACCGTTACATACAATAAGCTAGTATGCCAGTGAGCAACTGTCAAGCAGCGTAACTTACCATGACATACAATTAGCTAGTATGCCAGTGAGAAACTGTCGAGTAGCATAACATACCTTGATATACAATTCGCTAGTATGCCAGTGCGAAACTGGCAAGTAGCGTAACATACCTTGACGTAGAATTAGCCAATATGCCAGTGAGAAACTGTCAAGTAGCGTAACTTACCGCGACATACAATTAGCTAGTATGACAGTGAGAAACTGTCAAGTTAGTAGCGTAACATACCTTGACATACATTTAGCTAATATGCCAGTGCGAAACTGCCAAGTAGCGTAAGTTACCGTGACATACAATTAGCTAGTATGCCAGTAAGAAACGGTCAAGTATCGTAACCTACCTTGACATACACTTAGCTAGTATGCCAAAGAGAAACTGTCAAGTAGCTTAACCTACCTTGACATACAATTAGCTAGTATGACAGTACTAGTGCGCCCCTTTCTTTGAGTATTGTTCCCCTGTTTGGTGCCCCCACACAAAGACCAACATGAATAAAATAGAAATGGTCCAAAGAAGAGCAGCTCGATGGACTCTTAATAACTATTCCCAACACGCCAGTGTCACTGACATGCTAGGTAAATTAGGATGGAGGTCCCTTGAAAACCGACGATCAGATGCCAGGTTATGTCTCTTTTTCAAAACAGTTCACTGCCTTGTTGCTGTACCCATGCCCCCATATGTCAAACAGCCCATGAGAATTCCCCGCCAATCACACCCCTTTGCCTTTAGACAAATACACACTACTGGTGACTACTACAAGTATTCGTTTTTCTTGTTCACCAAAGTTTAGTAACCGTGTTTTTTCACGAAACCTAACTACAGCCTCACTGATGAATCGACGCATTGCCTGAAAAAGAAGACCCGTATTTTAACAGGTGTTTCTTCTTTTCTAGTGCGGATACAAATAAGGTAACGTCATTCAGAAATTTCAAATAATTTCCTGATACATTTTTTAAGTTATATATTGTTTATGTAGCTATTTCATCTATTGCTGTGCGTTCTATAAATAGATCAATCATCATCATCACGTGATCTTGCGTAAAATGAATGTATTCATACGCTGTATTGTTCTCCTAGGATAGTGTATTTCGATTTGTAACCAGTTAATTTTATAATTTATTTCTCTTGCAACACCATCAAACGCATATCTCCCATCTTTCTTGGATTTATATATTTAAGAAATATACATGGCCTTTATAGTCTTCATATTATATTTAATAGGTTTGGTCAATAATGGTTATCGCATAAGCTACTATTCTTTTTAGCTTACTTTGTAGTACGCTGTGTAATATTCTTAAGTTTTTACCTCCCTTGCTATGAAGTTAAAATGACTGATTCGGTAGTAAAATAATCCTGGCGAGACCGAATTCAAATCAACAATATCTGACTGGGTATATATGACGTCATTTGATCCCGAGTGACTATTTTTAGACTTCGGGTCTATTCGGACACTCCGGTTTTAGAATAAGTCCATTATAGTTCATCAAAATTGTCAAGGATTGATAGCTCAGTCGGGAGAGCAGCAGTCCCAGAAAACTATAAAGCGAGCGGGATGGGTTCGAATCTGAGCAGACCCATTTTTTTAATTCTAATTATATTCTTTTTTATGTAAAAGTTTGTATAATTCATGCCCAATGGTCTTAAAAGGGGTACATCAGGATTTTTCTAGAAACATCTTGAATTATAAAATTGTTCCAGTTCACGATATAAAACACTATCAATCAAAATGTGAAGCTAGAACCATTTTGTTAATGTCTAAAATTGCAGAACACCATATAGCTAGGGTGGAATCGCACGTAATATGCTGAAATTAACCCCGGTGCGTCACCTCGGATAGCACGTATTACTGTGCAGAATGAATTTCTTTGCAAATTAAAGATTTTGTAGGCTCATTATGTTTTGGTCATGTAGAATAAAAAATATTAATATTTGTCTAATTTTAATTCGGACACCTAGACCCCCATAAAAAGGCTGATGTACTCCCTTTAAGACTTGTCGCAAAACAAATTGTGTGTGTGTGTGTGTTTGTGTGGAGAGTGCGGGGATTTTTTAAAAGATTTTTACGACTTTTAACTATGCGTCAATTTGGTAGAGGTAGAGGTAGACCTCATCTGTTTTGAAACAAACTCGTAGAACCACAGTCCTGCCGCGCGTTATTGAGTAGCTGTCAAACATTCGTCAATGTGCAAACGTGGAACAAGCGGTACTCGAACGTATGACTGTAGCATTGAGAGATATACATTACACAAACAAGAGTTAGGACTGGTGGTTTAACCGACACTAAGTATAATGCAATGGCTCATTCGTGTCAGTCGGTAGCGCGGCGGATTTGTAACCGGAGGCCCCGGGTTCAATCCTCCGTGGTGCCACTGAGTTTCGTCGGTGATTTCCTGGGCAAGACACTTTCCCTTAGCCCCGTCCGTCTGATGGGGACGTAAACCGGGCGGTCCCGTGTATCGGTCTATCCTCCGAGCACGTTAAAGAACCATAGGAATCTATTCGATAATAAGAGTAGGGCACGGTTCCAGGATTCCTATGTATCCTTCCCCTCTCTCTGAGGCGGCTCTAAATAACCCATACTGTGTTGATGAGCCGTTAAACAAAATTCAAGTAGATCTAAACACAAATATGTTACCTTTTATTACAATTTTCAAATTACATGCAAAACTGATTGAATTATATTCTGTTAAGGAAAAAAACACAAATATGTTTAAAAACAAAACAAAGCAGCAAAAAAACGAAAGGGTAAAACGTTGATGTGTCGGGGGAAATAACGACGATTCGGTTGGGTGACAGGAAACAAAACACTTTCTTGTTTAGGTCTAAGGTAGTAAACGGAATTTACCGTGACTTTGGTGATTATTGTCACCAAACGATTTGTCGAAAATCCACGTAAAAATTACAATTAGGGATATGAATCGTGAAATTCTCAGTAGCATAGCTACCTATTAGGCCAAAGGCCCGGGCCTTCACATCATGTTCACATACATGGTTGAAAAATATAACAACGAAATAATTGTGTATGAACATCATGTTCACTCCGAGTTGTGAGATTAAATCACAACGGTATCCCGAGAACAGTGGTACTCCGAGTTGTGAGAATGAACAACGAAGGTATCCCGAGACTAGTGATATTGCGAGTTGTGAGAATAAATATCAACGGTACCCCGAGACCATGGATACTCCGAGTTGTGAGATTAAAATCAGCACAAAGATTTATAAGTTATGTTTTGTATATGTCTCTACTACAAGTTGTGTGTAAAACATATGTTCTTTTAGTTGAAGGTCACACTTTTAGGAACAAGGAAACTTCAGGGAGAATGTGTCACTTTACAGTGACATTCCATGTTTAAATTTGTATATTATAAATCTTTGTGCAGCGGGGGATATGGCTGTCTTTCAGACTACACTCCTGTTCATTTGATTTTAATCATACTTGCATAGTATGTCGATATAAATGCAAGGTTGTTTCCTATTTTAATTCATCTATGTTGGTCAAAGGGTCTATGAATTACCTCCCATTGAATTGGTAAAATTAGCTGTCTTGACCTTTTTGACGATTTATTCATTTCTAATGACTCAAACTTTGACAGGTGATGACAGGTGATGTTTTTCGATACACATTAACACCTGTGAAGATATGGTCCAGATATGATGAAGCGTTTCGGAGAATAATTTTCATTATAACCACTCATTCCTTTTGTTCCCTTCTTTATTCCCGTATATACCTTACCTTATCTTGTTTTAATCGCCTTACTACCAGATACATTAAACAATGCATTGATGTATTATTACATACAATGATGTATTATTATTATGACGGGTTGACACATGTTCAGTCCATCTATGTCATGCGTGATTGCAAAGAAACCTTCCATTACATGGATGAACAAATCATAGTTCACCATGCTCTAAGTACCTTCGGTACTTTGATTCAACTTGCAATTGTACAGTGGAACAGGCTACCACCCAACATTGCAATGCTACCAGACTTGAACTCATTCAATTGGCAGTCTGCTCAGTCAACCACTCCTTGCCATAGACAGGAAGCTTTGTTTTTACTTTTAAAAATCACTTTGTCTTCTTCAGACTTTTAACATTATAACACTATCATACTTTTATCTCACATTCACTTGATTTTAAAACTAGTTTACCTTTCTTTTAACTACTCACACTGCACAGAGGCGTACCTGCACATACTCCCATTGAGGGGGTGCTGCAGTATCAGTAGACAGGTAGATAGGTAGATAGAAACTGCCAAGTAGTGTAACATACCTTGACACACAGTTAGCTAGTATGCCAATGAGAAACTGTCAAGTAGCGTAACTTACCGTGACATACAATTAGCTAGTATGCCAGTGAGCAACTGTCAAGTAGCGTAACTTACCATGACATACAATTAGCTAGTATGCCAGTGAGAAACTGTCGAGTAGCGTAACATACCTTGACATACAATTCGCTAGTATACCAGTGAAAAACTGCCAAGTAGTGTAACTTATCTTGATATACAGTTAGCTAGTATGTCAGTGAAAAGCTGTCAAGTAGCGTAACATACCTTGACATCAGGCGCGTAGCCAGGCATACGCCCGTACGCCCGGGCGTGCAGTTCTCCAGAAAAAAAATGTCCAAAATGCAATAAAATCCGAAGTGGGGTAGGAGATTTGGGGTAAAATATTTCCAGCAGAGTCGTTGCACCCTTATTTTCCCGATCTTAATTTGTTATACAAAATATAAATACATGTATACTATTTGAATTGATTTCAATATGCGCTTTTTTTGACTTGAAATATAGATCTACTGCATTTAGTCTAAGCTAAAAATCCTGAAATCTAACGTACGATCGTCAAGAGACCCCATGACCCCATCGGGCGTACTGTTCAAATTCACCCAGCTACGCCCCTGGACATACCTGACATACAATTAGCTAGTATACCAGTGAGAAACTGTCAAGTAGCTTAACTTACCGTGACATACAATTAGTTAGCATGCCAGTGAGAAACTGTCAAGTAGCGTAACTTATATTTACCGTGACATACAATTAGCTAGAATGTCAGTGAGAAACTGTCAAGTAGCGTAACTTACCTTGACATACAATTAGCTAGTATGTCAGTGAGAAACTGTCAAGTAGCGTAACATACCTTGACATACAATTAGCTGATATGCCAGTGCGAAACTGCCAAGTAGCGTAACTTACCATGACATACAATTAGATAGTATGCCAGTGTGAAACTGTCAAGTAGCTTAACCTACCTTGACATACAATAAGTAAGCATGCCAGTGAGAAACTGTCAAGTAGCGTAACTTATATGTACCGTGACATACAATTAGATAGTATGCCAGTACGAATCTGTCAAGTAGCTTAACCTACCTTGACATACAATTAGCTAGTATGACAGTACTAGTGCGCCCCTTTCTTTGAGTATTGTTCCCCTGTCTGGAGCCCCCACACAAAGACCAACATGAATAAAATAGAAATGATCCAAAGAAGAGCAGCCCGATGGACTCTTAATAACTATTCCCAACACGCCAGTGTCACTGACATGCTAGTAACGTAACTTACCGATACATACAATTAGCTAGTATGCCAGTGAAAAACTGTCAAGCAGCGTAACATACCTTGACATATTTGACATACAATTAGCTAGCATGCCAGTGAGAAACTGTCTAGTAGCTCAACATACCTTGATATACAATTAGCTAGTATACCGATGAGAAACTGTCAAGTAGCATAACTTATATTTACCGTGACATACAGTTAGCTAGTATGCCAGTGAGAAACTATCAAGTAGCGTAACATACCTTGATATACAATTAGCTAAATGCCAGTGCGAAACTGCCAAGTAGCGTAACTTACCATGACAAACAATTAGCTAGTTTGCCAGTGAGAAACTGTTAAATAGCGTAACTTACCATGACATACAAGTAGATAGCATGCTAGTGCGAAACTGTCAAGTAGCTTAACCTACCTTGATATACATTTAGCTAATATGCCAGTGCGAAACTGCCAAATAGCGTAACTTACCATGACAAACAATTAGCTAGTTTGCCAATGAGAAACTGTCAAATAGCGTAACTTACCATGACATACAGTTAGCTAGTATGCCAGTGCGAAACTGTCAAGCAGCGTAACAAACCTTGATATACAATTAGCTAATATGCCAGTGCGAAACTGCCAAGTAGCGTAATTTACCATGACATACAATTAAATAGTATGCCAGTATGAATCTGTCAAGTAGCTTAACCTACATCGACATACAATTAGCTAGTATAACAGTACTAGTGCGCTCCTTTCTTGAGTATTGTTCCCCTGTCTGGAGCCCCCACACAACGACAACATGAATAAAATACTAGTAGCAATGGTCCAAAGAAGAGCAGCTCGATGGACCCTTAATAAGTTAACTATTCCCAACACGCCAGTGTCACTGACATGCTAGTCAAATTGGGATGGAGGTCACTTGAAAACCAACGATCAGATGCCAGGTTTTGTCTCTTTTTCAAAGCCTTATTGCTGTATCCATGCCCCCATATACATGTATACCACTCTCGTTAGACCACAACTCAAATACGCATCCACAATCTGGTCACCATTCTCTCACTAACATAAATGTTATACAACGCCGCGCAGTCAGATGGGTAACCAACAACTATTCACCATATCACAGTGTAACAGATATGCAAACAAATCGTGGCTGGAGAACACTTAAAGACAGAAGAAATGACTCAAAATTGTTAATGTTTTATACAATATTCCATCACCAGGATGAAATTCCAATGCCTCCTTATCTCCAACACCCTAACAGAATGACCAGATACATGCACCCGAATTCTCTCATACAAATTCATACAAATGCAAACTTCTACAAATTTTCTTTTTTTTCCCTCACACAGTCACACTATGGAATTCGCTTCCTCATAGTATTGCTGTCCTGACAAACATATATCTGTTTAGGCAGTCAGTCAGCCAGTTGAGTCACCATTGAGATCCGGAAGTTGTTGTTTTTAAACTCTTTTTTATTTCTTCTATTAACACTCCTTTACTTCACTTTTTCATTTAGTCTTATCTATTTACTTTTAACTTTTCTCACTATTCTCACCGACAAAGACACCTTTTCCTGCTTAACATACCCGCGCAGGGAGTATAGCAGTATATACAGATAGATAGATAGATAGCAACGTAATATACATTGATATACAATTAGCTAGTATACCAGTGAGAAACTGTGAAACTGCGTAACTTACCTTGACATACAATTAGCTAGTATGCCAGTGAGAAACTGTCAAGTAGCGTCAAGTAGCGTAACATACCTTGACATACACTTAGCTAGTAACAATTAGCTGCGTAACTTACCTTGACATACAATTAGCTAGTATGCCAGTGAGAAACTGTCAAGTAGCGTCAAGTAGCGTAACATACCTTGACATACAATTAGCTAGTAGGCCAGTGAGAAACTGTCAAGTAGCGTATCATACCTTGACATACAATTAGCTAGTATGCCAGTGAGAATGTGTCAAGTAGTGTAACATACCTTGACATACAATTAGCTAGTATGCCCGTGAGAAACTGTCAAGTAGCGTAAAATACCTTGACATACAATTAGCTAGTAAACCAGTGAGAAACTGCGAAGCAGCGTAACTTACCGTGACATACAATAAGCTAGTAAGCCAGTGAGAGACTGTCAAGTAGCGTAAAATACCTTAACATACAATTAGCTAGTATACCAGTGAGAAACTGTCAAGTAGCGTAAAATACCTTGACATACAATTAGCTAGTATACCAGTGAGAAACTGCGAAGCAGCGTAACTTACCGTGACATACAATAAGCTAGTAAGCCAGTGAGAAACTGTCAAGTAGCGTAAAATACCTTGACATACAATTAGCTAGTATACCAGTGAGAAACTACGAAGCAGCTTAACTTACCGTGACATACAATAAGCTAGTAAGCCATTGCGAAACTGTCAAGTAGCGTAATACACCTTGATATACAATTAGCTAGTATGCCAGTGAGAATGTGTCAAGTAGTGTAACATACCTTGATATACAATTAGCTGGTATGCCAGTGAGAAACTGTCAAGTATCGTAACTGAACTTGACATACAATTAGCTAGTATACCAGTGAGAAACTGTCAAGTAGCGTAAATACCTTG